>JASPKZ010008899.1:0-341555 GCA_030220185.1 Diploptera punctata
AATATATGGTAACAAAAAACAGATAAATAAAACAAAACAAAAAACATGTAACAATTTTTTTTATACTTGGAGTAAAATATCGATAGAGACAATCCGTCAAACTTCTCTACTAAATTTATTATGACTGCAATACGTTTATGCACACGTAACTGTATACGTTACATAATACAAATAATTTATCTCATATTTTATTATGAATTATCTCATTGAAAATCTATATATATATATATATATAATTATATATATACATAAAATATTCTCTTTAATTTTGCTTACTTGGTTATAGTAGCTACTAGATGGCAAGTGAAGACCGAGTTCTAAGCGACATCTTGTATAATAGGACAATATAATACATCTATAATAAAATAAGTGTTTGAATTGGTTCGCCTGTTAGTGTAATGGATATCACGCTGAGGTTACAAGATCAAAGATGCGGGTTCGTTATCATACCATATTAAGCTTGCATTGCTCAATGTTAAACAATAATTATAACATCTATAAAGCTTCACTTCACTGCTATAACGGTAAAAAAATTTGTCTTTACTTTGCTTACTTGTTATATTCGAGCTCCTAATGGCATTGAAGACCAGTTCTCGCGGACATCTAGTAAGAATGGAGAATATAAGAATATATAAGAAAAAATAATGTTTGATTGGGTTCGCCGTGAGTGGTTAATGTATATTACGCGGAGGTAGAGACTCAGAGATCGGGTTGGAATCCCTCCAGGCATTTATTTTTCTTATCCTACTATATATATATATATATATATATATTATTATATATTACCCTTTCATTGAACAAATTAGAAAGAGATACAACTTTTATTTTAATGTCAACAAAAAATGGGAGAAAGATTGTACCCAGGTGATGACCAGTGGACCTCCTAACTCCCATCGCCCTATACAATGAATTGACAAAGCGCCTGATTTTTAAATATTTATGTTTATAAAATATGAGTATATGGACTTGATGCGCGACAAATATATGATTCAAATAATAAATACGTATCTGCCGGCGAGACAGGGCAGCTCTTATAAACCATATATACATTATTCTGAGCTCTGGATGTCGTTATAACATTAACCCTTAAATTGGCAAAACTAGGATACTAGACTAGTGGTGGAAGCGGATAACTTTTCCAAAACGTATCCCTCCCCTGAGCCGGCCTGAGATGCATCCCTCGGCGGCCGAGAAAAGAACCGTAAACCATACTTTCGGCTATTTTAGGGATTTATGTACCCTCTTTAGCCCTTTGGTGTAGATAGCGAGCGTATATCCTAGTGTCGACCACAACCAGCCGCAGATCGGTCGGACATTAACAAGCCTTGGTGACGCTGGTCGAAGCTGATGATACTCCAAGCCGCCAACATGAAGACCGCCACCGCCGCAGAAGCCGCCAACCCCTAAAGGGGCAAGAGAGGGAGGACAAGTCGTCATTCCAATCAGAAACGGCTCTTTTCGGATTTAGAACTTTGAAAGTAATTTTTGTTACATTTTACAGAGCTATAATTTCATGTCTAGTTATTCATGAATATTTTGAAAACATTGACGTGATGGGAGAAAACGTAGATCATTTTCGAATTCGGGACACAAAATCCGTTTAGAATCACCTATCATATTTTGAAAAAACAAAAATAACTTTTAAAATGCAGAACGGTGTATATCACCGACACTCTTTAAAAAGCTAAACTAATTCGTTTTTGCAATTATAATCTAGAGGAGAAAGTGCCAAACAATTTTGCCCAGAGACCTCGTCTTACAAGCTTGATATTATCTTATGTGCCCTAAATCCAGGTAGGTGGTACTGCTTTATAGTCGCTTTACGAAGGAAAATGTACTTACGATTTTTACGTCCTAAAGATCCACAAACGCCGTCAGGGTTTGTTCCCGTGAACTTTAGAACCAGAGGCGAGCATGATAAGCTCTAGTCTAGGAAGATCGATTTCAGCGCTTAAGAAGTAAGCATATTACATTCTCAGTGTCATATTATCTGAAATTGTAACGCCACTTTTAAATAAATAAAACTGTTCTTAGGAACGTTTAAACATGCGGAAACTTGTAATTTGATTTCTAAATCTATATGGGACCTCTACCCCTATTTTATTACAAACAGATACATTTGACGATAGTAAATTAAAACGCGTGGATGGGATTTGGCTTTTTACAGAAGCGAGGAAATGATTAAAAACCGAGCGTTCCCAAGGTTTTTAATTTCCGAGATTCTGTAAACCACTTCACAAACGTGTTTTGTACATATTGTTTGAACGATGGTATTATCATAATAAATAATAGTAAAATAATAACATATTTGTTGGAAATATTTTCGTTCATTATAAACAACTGACTGTCGTTAGAAGTCTAACCAATGTATATAGAGTAAATGCCTAAAATAATTTAGTTCAGACTACAGCAGGGCGAAAAACAATAAGGGATAAAATGGTGGCAAATATGAATTTATTGATTATTATTGTTTCAAACACATCTCAATTCATATGAAATGCAGTAGTATTTGTTTGGTATAATGTATATTCACACCACCTTTTGGATATATTTTTCTATATATCTACATTGTACGTAGTATACAAAAACGGCAGTGGTTTTACTTCCCGCCCTTGTGTTTAATTCGTAATATTACAGTACAGTTATTTAGTTATGTATAGGTTGGCAACCCAGAAATTTAGGAAACTGCACATCCAATCATGGTCGTCATTCTGTAAGTACGACAGGACGCACTATCTTGAAAATAATGATTGTAGAAATGTCCTTCGTTGCTAATGTTGACGTAATAACCGTGTCGTAACGTAGCAACGTCACTAAATGCAAGATATTTTTACAAATAAAATTTTAAAATATATTATTTGACAGATTGAATCCAGAAGTGTTTCATCCATCAATATATACCGTGGAAATGTATGTATAGACCTTCCTCTATCAGGTAAATATTCAATACCACAAGTTATCATCTTTAAATGAAGGGAACAAGGAAAACATCCAACAAAGCTAATTATCCACCACTAAAGAAATTTCTTTTAATTGAGGCGATTAGAAGCAAAGGGGCGTAAGTGTCTTTTTTCTCTTGAAAAAAGCGAGTTTGTAAAGGCATTAATGTCTTTTTGGAGTTACCTGGGAGAAAACACTCATCACCCGCAGTTATCATTTTGAATTACCTGTCATTTTTTATACAACTTGAACTTAAAAATGTTTTCGCACTACTGCAAAGCTTGTACTTTTGCTTCCAAACTCCTCAATTATACAAAGCACCTACTTTTTAAACTACGTGTCAAATTTGGAAGGCAAATAAACCTATGATTATACAATCTTTCGTACTCATAAAACATAGCACTTTCCATTGAGAATCTAAAGGAAACTTACACTCTATTTTGACAATACTTACTTACTCACTGGTACTATCGAACCCGTAGGTTCATGTATTGTAAGCCTATGTTTTCCCTTTACAGAGATTTAGGCGTTCTCCCCCTACAGGGAAGAATTTGAACTATACTAATTTAGTTACACTTGTTTTCGTATAGATGTCTTTTTGAGTGGTCCGGTGTCAGTGTTCCGCCTCCTACTGACATCTAGGAAACCAAGGTAGTACTAGGACGGAAAAATTCGGTACATTTTGCTTAGAGGCGTTTTCATTCAGGCTTAAGGATTTTTTACGAGCCTGAAAATCTTCAGACTCGGGGCCCACGGCTTACAGTCCCTCCCGGAGGAATTGCTCCTTGGACTTTTCCGTCCTAAAAAAATCCATTGACCCCGGCCGGGTTTGAACCCGCGACCCTCGGGACAAGAGGCAAGGAGCATAACCACTAGTCCTCCGCGACCGACTTCGTTAAAAAATACAATCAAATGCTACATTGATTTAATAACAAGCTACAAAACTGACTATTCTTTGAGGAACATGGAATATACAAGGGATTTGAAATAAGATTAAGGAAATAATGAATAGCTTAATAAATACAATAATAATAATAATAATAATAATAATAATAATAATAATAATAATAATAATAATAATAATAATAATAATAATAATAATAATAATAATATATTTAACAAATATATTCAAAGTCATAACGTCTTCTCTTCCACTTAACCAACTCTATTTTACAAGGCACATATTACATGCACACTGTCAGGGTGAACCGGGGAAGGTGGGACTACGCCACAACGATATGTGAATCTAGAAAAGGAAAAAGAAGCAGAAGAGGACATCCACGACAGAGATGATTTCCAGTATTCAGTGCAGTAGCAGGTGTGCAGTGAACTGGAATAATAAGAGACAAATAGAGCGAGTGTAGGTCTAGAATAACAGACCAATAAACTGATAAAGTAATAAAATAAAGAAGAAGTAACGGAAAAACTTCACTTAAACTAGCGTGAAATATTTTTCAAAGTCCTATACAAACAACAGTGCGCATGCACCAGTGTTTATACAGACAGCCAGCAATAACTCAACAATCGATCACATATCGATTATTCATCCTCGATTACTATCGGTCGCTATGAAATTTAAATGACCAATACTTGCAATAAATCGCCAAATCTATATTAAAAAGAATATATCAATAATATTAAAATTACCAAACGTTTATTAAAAATGGGTGTACACTTACTTATCACTCCCTAACGCTGATCCAACCAGCGATACCCCAAAACAGCGATAGAAAAATCATAGACTAAGTAATATACTATGTGGAGAAAATAGCAGTTAGCATCACAATATTGTCTAACAGGCCATAATATTGTGATTTGTATATTTAAATAAATACTTCAAAATTGTCTAATACTGTTATAAAAATTGTTTGAAAAATGTAAAATATTAAATAATGTTAGTAAATACAGAAGAAGAGCTATAGTTTACAACAATATAACTGAAAAATCAAGCGCTAATAGAAGTGCAGTTGAGCCGAAGTAAGAGATGGAGGCATAAGTGGATAGGGAAAGTAGAACAGAATTCTCAAGCTTGAATTCGATAAAGACTTGGAGGAAAAAGAGTATATAAAAGACAAGCGTAAGTAAGCAAATCCAATCATGGAGACTAATTCACCCTGTGATAATCATTGATCCTGATGATAGGAGTTCGTTATCCTGTAGGGGGTTAAATTAACTTATAAGTAGTGCCACGGCTTTCATTACAAATTCTGCCAAGACAAGACATTCCACCAACCGAATGATGATTGCGTGTGCAAACTGTGAAAGATACCATGCACAAAACTGCAAAAGAAGAAAAGTGTCAATAATAAAATTAGGACTAGAATAGTTAATTATCAATATTTTGCACATTGTGCGCATTTTACTATTATTATAAGTAATGCCACGAGTGATTTCCAATTTATCTGGATAATTTGGAAATCAAGAGGGGCATTTGTTAGGACTACCTAACGAATAAAATTAAGCTCTTTACTTACAAATCATTACTTAAATACAATTATTTTAAAATATTTATATATTTAATGTAAACGGCGATGTTTGAAAACAAATGAGAAATGTTTCATTTGTTCATCACTGCAACTTGATCATACTATTTATTGCCAAATAAGATCGCAATATTGTAAGAATGCGTCCTAGTGGAGAAAAATTGAAACATCAACTTGTATATTATAACACACATTATAGGTCATTAATTTTTTTCGGAAAGAACTCAGTAAAATCAGTATTTAAAAACACAATCATTGAGAACATAATTATCCAATGTGTAGGTCCAAGGAATCTGTTCAGTATTTGCTACATTCAACGTATTTGTTAGAGAGTCAGTCACTGCAAAATAATGCTCTTACCTGTTCAGAATATTAAAAAAGGAGGAGCTTTCTTTATTTTGGTAACCAAAATTCGATAACTATCGAGGTGAAACACGACTGTAATTGGTTGTAAAACAATGTTCATTGAAATGTGATCGGTCATTGACTCCCATTTGGGGAATAAGAGAAATAATCTACTCAATTTATAAAACAAATATTGCAAAGTAAGATACAAAGCGCAGAAATGAACTTCCATTGTAGAACAAAAGGCTGCACAAGATTGGATCGGATAAAGAATTTATATATAAGAACATAGTTAAACATATATTCATTGAATGAGAAAATAAGAGAATATAGAGCGAAATGGTCTATACGTGTGGAAAGAATGAATGTAACAAGAGCAGCATTCAACTACAAGCCAAGAGGTTCAAGGAATGTAGGAAGGCCAGTGAAAATATGGGCAGAAGAACTATGAAGCGGAACAGGTAATTTTTGACTAGCCCGTGAAGTGAAGAAGAAGAAGACAAAAAATTAAATAATACACTGTAGAATTTACGTTCGTACACCCTTATTATTTATATGAAATATTTTATATTACGTGTATTTTTTAAATAAATGAAAAGTTTGTGTGAAAGGGTTAATGTTATTTGAAGCCAGTTCCAAATAAATTAAATTTAAAATAAGTGTTTTATCTTCCTCGCCAGGGCTAAGTTGCTTGAATAGGCAACAGTAGCACAGCAGAGTGGTAGGCGGGTGTTGCTGTTTTAATCACCAACCAGGCTAGTTCTATAATGTCGCAGCATACTATTTCCCGCCTTCGTGTCCCGAGACGCTACTCATTTATTATTGTGTATTTTCAATTAATGTGGAAACAATAAACATTCTAATACAGTGATAGTGGATAACAACAAATTTCAACAATATTTTTGTTGAGTCCACCGCTGTGGTCTCGAGGTAGCGTGCTGCCTTGTCACGCAGCGGGCCCGGGTTCGAACCCCGGTCGGGACAGTTTTTCTGGGTGAAGTTTTTATCGGGGGTTTTCCTCAGCTGTAAGACAAATGTCAGGAAAACGTTAAGGCCCAAACGGTCCCCGAAATCATATGGCCATCGCAATAATCATCATTCATATTCATCTTAAATTAAGCTTAGGATTAGGGACTCTCCTGGCGCACCATTATCATCACCCATCATATCATGGGGGCAACTTAACCCCGCCTTCCAGGCGCCCCAACCTCAGAGGTGGGTTACAAGTACGCCATGCTAGGAAAGAACACCATGAATGTCGAAAGACGACCTGGGGCATTTGCAAAAAAAAATATTATTGTTGATTGTTTCAGTGTTATTATATTTTTTTGCGCGATACTGCGTTTTGTCGTACTTACAGCAATGGCGACCATGATTGAAAGTTCCACTTCCTATATTTCGGGTTTGCCAACCAAATAACTATACCGTAATATTACATTTACACCCACGTGCGGGAAATAAAACCACTGCATTCTACGTATACTACGTACAAAGGTAGTGTTAATATACGAAACAAATCACTGCATTTTAAATTAATTGAACTTTATTTGAAACAATATAAAACAGTAAATACCTACTTGCCGCCATTTTATCACTAATGGTCTCACAGCCTGCTGTATTTTATACTAATAAACATTGCCCACACTGTTAACGTTAATCAGTTGTTTATAATGAACGCAAACATTTTCAACAAATATGTTATTATTTTACATTATTTATTATTTTGAAAACACCATCGTGCAAAAAATAATGTATAACACATGTTTGTGAAGTGTTTTACAGAATCTTGGAAATTAAAAACCTCGCTATCGCTCGGGTTTGTTTAAACATTTTCCTGGCTTTTGTAAAACCACTTCCCAATCTCGCATCTAATACACTATTACGACACTCTTTAACTGGTAAAACCATTCAGATCGAATTCAAATCTGTGCATGAAAGGACGGACACATTTTGCTCTGAGGGCTCCTTTTTCAAACCTGAAGTTATTTTACGTACCGCAGTTCTAAGACACGAGACCCATAGCTAAGAAATCCATCGCCCCGACTTGCTCTGAATAATCGAACCTTTGAACTAGAGGAAAGTATATCATTATCCCCTGACTATGGTGGTTGCCCAGAGGCTCACTTTGTTTCCCCGCAGCTGTTATATATAATTAAATACAAAGATGCCGACTACCGCCACTATAATAATTCCGCATGTCGCTCGATACCTGTTCTTATATAAACGGACAACCATCATAGTGAGGCGATGATACTTAACTATTAATCCACTGATTGTTTAAATTAACACAAATTCGATGAATAAAGTAATGATGAAATAGGTAAACTAACGTTATTTAAAATAAACTTGAAAAAGAGCGGATTTTCTTGCACGATATTTGCAGTGAAAGAGTGGATTTAGTTTTACTTTGTAAACGGCTTCACATCTCTGATGTTCAAACAACGAGAGCATAGAGCACGTGACACACACGTGTTTTCAGATAATCTACAACTTTGTAAAATTCCTCTGTAATCTTGCATATGTACGTATATGTGAATATTGTGGTACGTGGCCTAAAGTGTTAAACTATAGTTTATGATCTGTCTTTATTACGAAGCAATGAAACTATTGACCCATGAACAAAATATTAGACAGATTTAGAAATCTTGATCTATCCTACTTATGACAATAACGATGATACACACACACACACATATATATATATATAAGTGTTATTAATCCCATAAGTAGCATATGTGTATATATATATATATATATATATATATATATATCAGCGAAAATCTGCAATATAACATATATATATATATATATATATATATATATATATAGCGAAGTTCGGGTAATGGGGTAATGTAAACCCATCTGTTTGAGTGGACCCTGTCAATATCTTATCTTGGTGCTGCCCTCGAACTGAAAATATTTTAACAAGAAGCTTCCATGCACCTCTTTCATTCCCCATTCGTGCAACATGTCCTGCCCATCGCAGTCTACGAGACTTAAATGTTCTAATCATGTCTGGCTTCCTATAAAGACCATGTAGTTCATTGTTAAGTAGTCTTCTCCATTCACCTGTTTGTTCATCTCGTTTTGGTCCAAAATTGTCCTAAGAACTTTATTCTCAAATACTCGTAATCTCCTTTCCTCCCTTAAAGTAAGAGTCCATGTTTCGCACCCATGTAATACAACTGGTAGAATAATAGTTGTATATTTTTTCAATTTAACGTTTTTTGAAAGGAATCTCTGCAATGAATATAGTAATAATAATTTTTTTTTATTATTCCGGCTTTTACAATGGATATACATTTTCCGGTACCCATGTTCACAGTTAACTACACATTTGTTTCAACACATTTTTCCATTCTTGTCTGTTCATCCATATATCTTCTTCTATTTCCCATTTCCTCTTAGTTTCATCGATTCCCTGAATCCAGTTAATAGTTGGTCTATCCTTCTTTTTCCTTCCCTGTGGTTCCCAATCCATGATTATCTTAGGTAGTCTTCCTTCTTACATTCTTTTAATGTGTCCGTACCAATTTAAATGTTTCAATAAAATAATAATAATAATAATAATAATAATAATAATAATAATAATAATAATAATAATAATAATAATAATAATAATAATAATAATAATAATAATAAATATAATAATGATAATAATAATAATAATAACTTATAATTTAATTAAGCTTATTTAATTTATTTTAATTCCGTATTAATTTATGTAGACTCTCTACAAACATAGAGCTTAAAGTAATGTAGCTTTACAGACTTATTTTATAATTTAACAACATTAAGTGTATTTGTTATTGCATTTCATTTTAATATTTCAAAAAGATTATAACAAACAATTTAATTTCCCAGAGTAGAAACGTAATTAAAAAATTATTTACTACACAACAAACAAAAAACAATTGTTTTTGAGTGAGAAAGCAGCATGTACCAGTATTATAATATTTTTATAATTACACATATAATCCTCATAATTAATTTTTTATAATACTATTTTTTTCTTTTGTAAAGTAAATTATATAACATTTTATTTATTATTAACATTAAAATACGGTGAAACATGAAATAAGAGTATTTTCCGTTTTTCATTAACTAATTTCAATAATAATTCATTAAACAAAAAAAAAAGACAGTAATTAATATTTGATAGACTATTTCAAGCTGCACTATGGCCCTGGGGTCGACTCAGCCTCTAACGGAAATGAGTACCAAACGCTTGTTCTGGGGGTAAAGGCGACCGTCACGCAGGGCTGACAACCCGGCTGACATAAAGTGCTGATTGTCTAGGAAAAGTGGGAGCCTTAACCTCCTACTACCACAAGGGCCTCCGGGCCTGTTGTGGGTTCACTTTACTATTCCAAGCTACCTCACATCCATATTACACTCGTTTTGTTAAACAAAAACCATTGTGTTTTATCTAGAAACAAAGAGAATGATTTCATTGAAGAATATTTTAAATAAAGTATATGTGCATAATTTCATTGTATTTTATATTATAAATTTAATAAATAGGAAAATTAATTTAATGAAAAACGTTATGTTTGGATTCCATATGATTGGGATTATTTGATGCATTAAATATTAAATTATATAATTTATTTGGAAAATGCTGAGCACCTTTATCGTCAATGTAGCGTGTTTATACGGTATTAAATATTTCAGGTTATCCTTTACTATGTTTTATAGACGTAATAACAACCCAACATATTTAAAACTATATTTGCATTTTATGTTAAGTGAAATATCTTACATTTATTTCGTCGCGCTCTTAAAATAAACTTACATAGCACAGAAATTCGATTATTCGAAATGAGATAAATGTATTTAGGTAATTACTTTAAAAAAACTATGAGGATAATTTTCTGCACAACGAGTAGAAATTATGAGATATATTCTAGTTTATTAGTACCGGTAATTCTATTTTCATTTATATTGTTCTACAATTGTACAGTATTTTATTCGTTAAAATTACAGGTAAATCAACATATATATATATATATATATATATATATATATAATCATATTTTAGGCATACTATGTATATAATAATAATAATAATAATAATAATAATAATAATAATAATAAATAACGATTTTCGCCCACTTAGAAACATAGGATCGACTTGAAACTTTGTATAATTATAAATAGAGCCATGATAATATAATAATGTCACATTATTTTCTAAAATCCTGGCCAGAATCATCAGAAAATAAAAAAAAAATGAAAACTGGTATAATACATTCCGGACTTGTCGACTTTTTGGTCAATCGTTGGAAGAGCTCAGTTGGTAGAGCGGTGAACTCTAGCGGTATATAATTTCAGTAATCCATAGGTCGCTGGTTCAAATCCGGCTGGGACGATTTTTTTAGAAGAGGGCATACTACAATAGTATCGAATTTAAAGATATTTACATTTTTACCTTATTTTGTAAAATATTAAAACTATAAAATAAAAAATAAATAATAGTTTTAAAAAACTAAAACAACACGCTTTATTAGAAAACCGAACTAACTAAATAAAACAAATTATTTTCCAACACGCTTGGGATAAAATTAAAGTGGTCAACAAAAAATCTTCTCCAACACATATAGAATAAAACTAGAGTTATCAACAAAAAGAAAATAATTTTACCATCAAAAGCGTGGGGTGCTTTTTATGTTTTTTACATTTTCTTCTTACAGACTTTACTTTTACCAATATCTGTTTATTATCAAATATATTAATTGATATAGAGCACCCCACGCTTTTGATGGGAAAATTATTTTCTTTTTGTTCATACCTCAAGTTTTATTCTATATTGTTGGAGATGATTTTTTTTGAAATCTTGAAAGAATGAGTTCAAATCGGATCCCCAAAGCTGTTTATAATTATATACCAATAGGACGAAGATCACTGGGCCGTCCTATGAAACGCTGGAGGGAAAATTTTCTATAGGATCGTAACAGGCCTTGGCCTAATACTTGGAAGGAAGAAGAAGAAGAAGATGATTTATTTTGTTGACCACTTTAATTTTATCCGAAGCATGTTGGAAATTAAAATTATTTTTCATTTTTTTAGTTCGGTTTTCTAATAAAGCGTGTTGTTTTAGTTCTTTAAAACTATTATTTATTTTTATTCATTTTGCTCCGGTCCTATAGTACATACGGTAATAAGTTACATACGTTAATCTTCCCAAAGAAATTCTCTAAATGATGGTTAAAACCCCATTCAATTCGGTTAAGCAGTTATTGGGTTCATAAAAAACAGATTCACAGATGTTCATGTTTATATAATTAATCAAATATTAATATAAATAACCAACCACGTGTTCAATTGAAGACAAAAACAGCTCCTGAGTCCATTCCACACGCATCAAAACACTCTAAGCACGCTTTAATAACTATCACAAATCTTACATGTTGAATGTATTAATATTTATACACGACAGACGCCTGGTTTAGCCAGGGTACGCCTACAGTGTTGCAAATTAACAAAACACAATCGCTATGTGGCGTTGTTTTGTGTCACCTTTACGCAGTTCTGACAATATGAACAGATCGTCTATTAACATGGAAACGAAATATTTTAAAAACTTTGAAGAATTACAATAAAATATATACTCTATGTAAATGCTCAGAGATGTTTTAATATTATTTTTGAATAACTTAATTTTCTCATAATTGTCTGACAATATTTATTTTTTATGCAGCTTTGATAGTTTTCGTGTATATATGAAAAAATAATGCAATATATATATTTGATTGAAATTTTATGAAGGCCATTGAGACTACTTATTGACTTTTCCGGAGACGGAGAATGACAAGTAGATTGTTGCCACATCTACGTTATTTCTTAGACTATGTTGTGTAAACATATTTCGCATGTTAATTAGCAATTTTTTCAAACTTTATAAATATAAACCAAACGTAACATAAAATTAACTGAGAAAACTGAAAAATCTATAATAATAAATATATTATTATAATACTATTTATAAATAATAAATAAAAATAAATAAATTGTAATTATTTTATAATTAATAATAATAATAATAATAATAATAATAATGTGATGGACATTCTGTACTATTTCAGAATATAGTTCTTAAAAAAATTTGCAGGCTCGTAAAAGGTCCTTAAGCCTGAATGAAAAGGCCTCCAAGCAAAATTTACCGAATTTTCCCGTCCTAGTACTATCTTGGTTTCCTAGATATCAGTATCAGGCGGAACGCTGACCACGGACCACTCAAATGACATCTATACGAAAACAAGTGTAACTAAATTAGTATGGCTCAAATTCTTCCCAGTAGGGGGAGAGCGCCTAAATCTCTGTTAAGGGAAACATGGGCTTAAAGAAGAAGAAGAAGAAAGAAAGAAAGAAAGAAAATTTTAGGACAAAACAGAGAAGAACAGGCAGGCGAATGCAGAAGAACTACTTTATCTATATAGTAGGAAATCGGATATAATGATGGTTTCGTAGACTGCGATGCGCAGCACACGTGGTACGAATGCGGAAATAAAGGGAGGCATTGAAGCTCCTATAGAAAACCAGAGTGAAAACGGCCATTCGGTAGACCAAGAATGAAGCGTGATAATATTATTTATCATGATTTGAGGGAAGTAGATTATACAGGGGATGATTGGAAAACATTAACCCAGGATAGGGATTATGGAGAGCTTATGTAAGCGCGGCCATGAAACTACGGGGTCGACAGTGCTAGTAAGTTAATTAGTTGGTTTAAACGACATAGTTTTATACAGTCAAGTCTCGTAGACTTCGGTGTGCAGGTCATGTGACACAAATGAGGAATGGAAGAGGGGCATGGAAACTCTAAACCAAAGGGAAGACCAAGAATGATGTAGGATGTTAATGTTAACATGATACTAGGGATGTTGATAGCAAAACTCTCAGGATAGGGATATATAGAGAGCCTATGTCCGCGAGTCTAGGCACCACGGTTCGATAATGACGATAGGTTAGGTGAGGAAGTTGACAGTTAATATATACAAGATTATTGGATGATCTGGCGCTCCATGAATTGTCACTTTCCTTTGAACTTTAAAAAGAAGTTTAACGTTGTGCATATGCCGTTCTTGCGTTAAAGTCACCTCAACTTTTCATTTAATTGTCAGGCATTTTTTTTGGAAATAAATCAACGTGTATATATATATATATATATATATATATATATATATGTACATATATACACTTTCCTCAGATTATTATTGACATATTGCTATAAAAATTTATGCGTTTTTTCAAGTTTTAAATTCGATTAATGTGGGTGGATTTCTGGCATAGAATCCGCATCACGAGATTGAAAATAGAATTATAAATACAATGTGTTAGAATGTAGAAATCACGTATTGCTAATTTATAATATTTATGACTGATCACAGTTATCAGCACAGCTATTAAGTTTAAAACCAACTTACTTACTCACTGGCACTATCGAACCCGTAGGTTCATGGCCGCACGGACATAAGCTCTCCATACATCCCTATCCTGAGCTAATGCTTTCCAATCATTCCCTGTATAATCTACTTCCCTCAAATCATAGTTAATGTTATTCTCCCACCTCATTCTTGGTCTACCAACTGGGCGTTTTCCCTCTGGCTTTCCTACAAGAAGCTTCCATGCAAGTCTTTCATTCCCCATACGTGCAACATGTCCTGCCCATCGCAGTCTACGAGACTTAACTGTTCTTATTATATCTGGCTTCCTATAAAGACCATGTAGTTCATTGTTATGTAGTCTTCTCCATTCACCTGTCTGTTCATCTCTCTTTGGTCCAAAAATGTTCCTAAGTACTTTATTCTCAAATACTTGTAATCTCCTTTCCTCCCTTAAAGTAAGAGTCCATGTTTCGCATCCATATAATATAACTGGTAGAATAATAGTTTTATATATTTTCAGTTTAACGTTTTTTGAAAGGAGTTGGGACATCAAGAGTCTCTGCAATGCATAATAGCACGCATTTCCAGAATTGAGCCTATGTTTAATTTCTTTGTGCATCTCATTCCTATTTGTGATTATTGTTCCTAGGTATTTGAATTCAGCCACTTCCTCAAAATTTCCCTCATTTGTCATTAGCTGTCCATTTCCATTATATAATGAATTTCTACGTGTGACCATATATTTAGTTTTATTGATATTTACTTCCAGTCCTAATTTCTTAGTGTTACTCAATAGTGTGTGCGTGTTGTCCTTTAGTATCTCCTCGCTATCGGCCAATAATACTACATCATCAGCATAAACTAACAGCTTATTAATACCATTGAGTTGTAAGCCTTCCTCATTCTCTAAAGATTTAATGGCATGCTATAGTACAAAATTAAATAGTAGAGGAGATAGTGCATCTCCTTGCTTCAACCCATTCTGGATTTCAAAAGTGTCCGAAAACTGTTTGCCTACACGCACCCTACTCTTTGTGCCATTTAGACACATTCGTATAAGTCTAACTAACTTTTTAGGAATTCCGAACTCCAGCAGGATACTATATAACTTCTCCCTCTTAATTGAATCATATGCTTTTTTGAAGTCTACATACAGTTGATGTACAGTACCATTATATTCCCATTTCTTTTCTAAAATCTGTCTTATACTAAAAATCTGATCTGTTGTAGACCTGTTTCTTCTAAATGCACATTGATGATCTCCTAGAATGTCATCAATATAGGGAGTAAGTCTGCTTACTAATATATTTGTTAGAATTTTGTACGAAGTTGAAAGTAATGAGATGCCCCTGTAGTTGTTGCAATCAGTTTTATCTCCTTTCTTATAAATTGGTACGATAATTGATTCCTTCCATTCATCTGGAAGAGCTTCTTTTTCCCAAATCATACTAAGCAACCAGCGTATCTTGTCCATCAATTTTTCTCCCCCTGATTTTATCAGTTCTGCTGGGATCTCATCTGAACCTGATGCTTTATACATCTTCAATTTTTCAATCGCCATTTCAACCTCTAATGCACTTGGCTCTGTGACTAGCATTTCTGCTGTCTGTAAATTATCCTCCTCAATGTCCTGTTCTGTATGTACATTTAATAGCTGATTAAAGTAACTTTCCCATCTATTTAATATACTCCTGGAATCTGCAATCATATCCCCATTTTCATTCCGAATTATGTTTGTTCTAGCCTGAAACCCTTTCTTCTCTATACTAATTCCCTGATATAATTCTCTAATGTTCCTATTTTTTGCATTCATTTCAAGATCATTAATCTTCTCTCTCAAATATTCCCTCTTTTTACTCTTTAGTAACTTGGTGGTTTCCCGTCTAATACTACCCAATTGCTCTAAATTTACCTCATTTGGCTCGTGTAACCATTTCATTTTTGCTAGCTTTCTTTTCTTTACAATGTCGGCACATTCCTCATCAAACCATTTCTTGTTTTGCCTCTTTTTTAAACAACCAATGCTTTCTGATGCTGACAATTTAATAGTATCTCTTATAGCCTCCCATTCTTTATTTATATCAGTTTCTTCTTCGTTTGCTACATTGTCATCTGAAGATTCCAGTACTTCAAATCTATTAGCAATTTTGATTTGGTATTCTTGCCGCATTTCATCATTTTTCAAGTTTTTTAATTCAAATTTTACAGAATCATCTTTAGCGTTTGTTCCTCTCATAAGCGATAGCCGTTGTCTGATTTTCACTCTGACCAGATGATGATCCGAATTGCAGTCTGTCCCTCTAACTGATCTAACATCAATGATGCTACTGTGCCAGCGTTTATCCACTAATACATGATCTATCTGGTTCCGAGTTTCTCCATCTGGGGACGTCCAGGTGTATTTATGAATATCCTTATGCTGAAATGTTGTGCTCTTAACAATGAGATTCTTTGATGTGGCAAATGTGACTAATCTAACCCCGTTGTCGTTACTATCTTCATGAAGACTGAATTTGCCTATTGTTGGTTTGAATATATCTTCCCGCCCCACTTTTGCATTAAAATCTCCTAAGACAATTTTCATATGATATCGTGAAAGGCTATCAAATAAGCATTCTAATTCTTCATAGAACTCATCCTTGATCTTGTCATCTTTATCTTCTGTGGGGGCATGTACATTTACAATTATAAAATCATGTAGTTTACCCTTTAGAATTATGTATGATACCCTATCACTAACAAACTTAATATCTCGGATAGCGGATAGGATCCTCCTTCTGACTAAAAAACCCGTTCCAAATGCAGGTCTTTCTGCACCCCCGTAGTATAATGCAAAGCTTCCTGATTCCTGACTACCTTCTCCTGGCCACCTAACTTCCTGTAAAGCGACTATATCCAAGGGCGATTTATCTAATTCCCGCGTTAATATCTCTAGTGCCCCGCTATTGTATAAAGTCCTAACATTCCATGTTCCTAGGAACATGTCCCTGTGTTTGAGCCTTTGGCATGGGTTCCCTGAAGTAGTCCCCGCCCGGAGATCCGAATGGGGGACTATTTGACCTCCGAAAAATTTTACCCCAGTTGAACCAATGTCCGCATTTCTTGACGGTTGTATTTTTACGGTGAAAGATCGTCACTCTTTCGACCAAGGTACTTTTTTCGTCTGGCTTATCACCTTCGACCAGTCCGGCATGGGTAACCCTATCGGCAGCAATGCTACCGCCGGCATAACCCTCAGGATCATTTAAGTACGCAAGCCACTCCACCACGACTAGGTAAAGATACCATGGAGGGAGTTTAAAACCAACAAATATTAATAAATAAATAAAAAATAACCAAACTCTAACCCAACAAATATTTAAAAAAATAACCAAAATCTGATGTAATCAACAACATATTCTAGACAAAAATAAAGTAAAAATTAAAATTTCTATGACATATTTTTTGTAGTTTTAAAGTTTAAAGCATTATATAAATAATTATAACTGTTCAACTGCTTTTATAACTGTTATTATTGGTTATTTAATAGTTGTAACTGCTATTACTACGTCATACACATCTTCATATTTTCCAAATTATAACATGTATACTCGACAGGCGTCTGGGTCATCCAACGTACGCCTACAGTGTTGCAAATTAACAAAACACGATCGCTAAGTGGCGATGTTTGTGTCTCCTTGACGCGAGTTCTGACATTACTAATGGATCGTAAATTTTAAAAACTTTGAAGTTTATAATAAAATATTTACTCTATGTAATTGCTCGGAGATATTTTAATATTATTTTTGAATGGTTCAGTTTTTCAAAATTGTCTGAAAATGTTTATTTTTTATGCAGCTTTGACAGTTTTCGTGTAAATATTAAAAATAATACAATATGTAAATTCGATTGATATATTACACGGGCCATTGAGCTAATTATTGATTTTTCCGGAGACGCAGAATGAGAAGTACATTGTTGCCACATCTACTTTATTTATCAGACCATGTTTTGTAAACAGATTTCGAACGTTAATTAGACATTTTATCAAACATTACAAATATAAACAATAACCTAGCATAAAATTTACTGCAAAATTTATAAAATCTATAATTTCAATGTTTATTTTATTATAATATTATTAATAAATAAATTGTAAACTAAAATAACATAATATAATAATATTATCAATATATAAAAATAAATTGTAAATTAAGGTAATATAATAATAATAATAATGCAATAATTTTTTATTTAGGAATATTCCACAATACAGTGCTTCTCCTTCAACCGAAAGTGATATGTCGCCAGATGTTTCTTGTCTAAAGCATCTTCTTCCCTCCGATCTCTAGCTTCAATACTTCTCTTCACTCCATCCATCCATCGTTCTCTAGGCCCGCCTCTTCCACTTCTTCCATTAGCTTTCCAATTAATGATCTTCTATGGTATTCTCTCTTCTTCCATTCTTATGAGGTGTCCACACCATTTCAAACGTTTTTCTTCTATTTTTCCTAATGTTTTCTCAACTTGCATAATTTCCCTTATTGTGATATTTCTGACCTTATCCATTCTTGAAATTCTGGTACATCGCCTCCAGAAGTCCATTTCTACTGCTAACAGCTGGTTGGCGTATTTTCTACTTACCATCCAGGTTTCGACCCATATAATAAAATGCTTTGTAACAGAACTTGAAATGTAGTTTTCTTCGTTCTGTATATTACATTTCTATTCCAAAGTACTGAGTTCAACATACCAACGATTCTTCTTCCATCAGTTATTCTTATTTAAATAATAATAATAATAATAATAATAATAATAATAATAATAATAATAATAACAATAATAGTAATAATAATAAGTAAAGTAAAGTGATCCCACTACAGGCCTCAGGAGGCCCTTGGGGTAGTAGGAGGTTAAGGCTCCCACTTTATCTTGACAATCGGCACTTGATGTCAGCCGGGTTGTCAGCCCTGCGTGACGGCCGCCTTTACCCCAGAACAAGCGTCTGGTACTCATTTCAGTTCGAGGCTGAGTCGACCCCAGGGCCATAGTGCCGCCAGAAGGTTTGGGTCAGTTTAAAAATCCTGACCCCACCGGGACTCGAACCCTCGACCTTCCGGCTTGTAGCGCAGTGCCTTAACCACTACGCTACGGCGTGCCCCAATAGTAATAATAACAATAATAATAATATATTGAAAATCTGTACTGTTCGAACATAAAGTTCTTAGGAACATTTTAGGACAAAAGATAGATGAAGAGACAGGCGAATGCAGAAGACTACATAATGGTGAACTACATGATCTATATTGTAGGAATCCGGATATAATAAGGACAGTTAAGTCTCGTAGACTGCGATGCGCAGGACAAGTGGTACGAATGCGGTATGAAAAGGAGACATTGAAGCTTCTTATAGGAAACCAGAGTGAATACGGCCATTCGGTAGACCAAGAATGAGGCGAGAGAATAATATTTATCACGATTTGTGGGAAATAGATTATACAGGGGATGATTGGAAAACATTAGCCCAGGATAGGGATGTATGAAGAGCTTATGGCCTTGTGGCCATGAACGTACGGGTTCCATAGTGCCAATGAGTAAGTTTAAACGACATGATTTTATGCAGTCAAGTCTCAATGAAAGAGGTGTATGGAAGATTATTGTAGGAAATCCAGAGAAAAACAGCCAGTTGATAGATCAAGAATGAAGTGGGAAAATAACATTAAATATGATTTGGGCGAAGTAGATTATAATGGGATAAGAGGAAAACATTAGCTCAGGATAGGGGTGCATGGAGAGTTCCAGATAGATCCAGTGAGTTACTTAGTTTAAACGACATAGTTTTATACGGTCAAGTCTCCTAGATTTCGGTGAGCTGGTCATGTGACAGAAATGAGGAATGAAAGAGAGGCATGGAATCTCTTTGTAGGAAACTAAAGCGTAGGCGATATCAGGGAAATAGAATATATAGGGAATGATTGAAAAACATATAGGTATAGGGATGTCTGGAGAGCCTATATATAGGCCTATATAATTACGTCATACACGTCTTCATATTTTTCAAATTACAAGCTTATATAATCTCATTATTACTAGATGTATTGGGATATAAATGCAGAGGTCCGCGTTCAAATCCCGAAGAAGCATGTATATTTTTATTAATATCATTTAAGATTGCATTGATCAATGTCAAAAATTTAATGTATTTATATACAGAGTTTTGTTGTTCAAGTCCCGTCTGAGCATTTATTTTTTTTTCATGTCATTTTATGCATGCATTGCTAAAAACTAATAACTTTTATATATATATATATATATATATAATGTATTCGCCTCGCAAGATATACAAAAAAAAGATGTTAACTTCGTAACACTATTCTGTGAAATGTGTTTTTTAAGCAAAAATTAACAAATATGTTGACGTAATAAGAACCTACGTTGCGGAGCAACGCCACTGTGTGTGAAAATTGAAAAAGTCAGTTTTGATTTGAATTTAATAAAATACAAACTTTCGACAGGTTCAAATCTAGATTGTGACCGTAATTTTGGAATGAAGAAAGCGCAGCTCTTCCTTTATCAGGTAAATACTAAATACAATTATAAATATCATATTTATCATGGAATAAAATGTTTGAAAATATATTACGTTTTGAATTGGTCACATATGAAATCTTACATATAAATATTTAAGTATACAATTTCAAATGTTTCTGTCTTTGTATATTTATTTTGATATGATTTTATGCTATTCTAAATTACAAGCACAATTTTAAAATAAAAATGAATATAATTGCTCCTTGAATTATATATATATGTTTGTGTGTGTGACATGATAAGAAAAATTAATAAAATCTCCAACGGGACTTGAACCCGAACCTGTGGTTTTTAACAGTTCTCTATCAATTACGCCACCGAGCAAGTCTAGTACAAACATTCATTTCTATTATATTAATATATTCTCATTATTACTGGATGTTGTGGGATATAAATACAGAGGTCTGTGTTCAAGTCCCGTACGAGCAATTACTTCTCATAACATGTCAATTCAAGATTGAATTGCTCAATGTGAAAAATTTAATTATATATATATATATATATTATATATATATATCCCAGTGCCCTTCCCTTTTCGCCACCAATCAAGTCAAGTACAAACATTCATTTCTCTTATAATAATATATTCTCATTATTACAAGATGCAGTGGGATATAAATCCAGAGGTCCGGGTTCAAATCCATCCGATCATTTATTTGTCTTATCATGTGATTTTAAGCTTGTTTTGCCCAAAGCCAAAAATATAATTACAATAATATATATATATATATCAATAATCATCATCGTCCTTTCAAGTATTAGGCCCAGTGGCCGGTTACGGTCTCCCGCCATCTCCGAAAAGGTCGACCCACAGATCTTCTGCCTTGAGGAATGTAGTGAACAATTTGTTTTGGTATTCTGTGACGATCCATGCGCTGAATATGGGCTAGCCAATTGTTTAACTCTCTGGCTATTGTTGAATTTCTTTGGTGGTCTAGAAGGCTATAACCTGCAGTTCGTCGCAGAAATTTAATCTCCGTGGCTGTAATATGACGATCATCCTGAGTTCTGATGTTCCAAGCTTCACTGCCATAACAGATTATGGGTCTAGCGAGAATTTTATAGATTTTCATTCTTGTGTGTCTCTGCACTTTTGATGGTTTAAAAACTTGGTTGATAATTCTTAAAGCTTTATTATAGTTTTGTATTTTAAAGGATATGTCACATTCCTCATTATAAGTTAGATTATATCCTAAGTATTTAAATGAATTAACTTGCTCTAATATTGAATTCTGAATACAAATTCTACTTCTTACTGGGAATTTCCCTTGAAAGGTCATAACTTTAGATTTTGTTGTTGATATTTACATGTTAAATCGTTGGGCTATAATATTAAGATGATGAGTGGAATATTGTAATTCATCTTCATTATTGCCGAAAAGAGCCTGATCATCTGCATATAAGAGTGTGTCTAAAATTGTGTCTTGAGAGAGGAATATTACCATGAACTCTCAATCTCCAGTGTCTGATGACAGCATTAATGTATACATTAAATAGAAGTGGTGATAGAGGGCATCCTTGTCTGACTCCGCAATTTATATGTTTCCAATCTGAGAAATCTGTTCCTATTTGTACTGCTATGATGTTATTTTTATACAGATTAAAATTGTTTGGATCAGTTGATTTGGTGTTCCATCATCAGTTAAGATATCTAAAAGTTTTTGTCTGTCAACTCGATCAAATGCTTTGATGAAATCTATAAACGCTATATGTAGTTCTTTATTGAATTCTTTGTGCTTTTCGATAAGAAGTTTTAGGGTGAAATAACCATCGGCACAGGATCTTCCCTTACGAAAACCATTTTGTTCTTCCCCTAATAAGTTTTCATAGTGTTTTTGTAATTTAGATGCTAGAATTTTTGTAAAAACTTTATATCCACTGTTGAGAAGGCTAATGCCTCGATAATTATTACAATCTTTGAGGTTACCGTTTTTAAAAATTGGTATGATAATGGCTTTCTGCCAAGATGAAGGTATGTCTTCTCCCAAGATTATTTTGTTTAGTAAGTGCAGAAATTTTTGTTTAAGAGTTTTGTCAGAATATTTAAACAATTCTATATGAAGTCCATCCTCACCAGGTGCTTTATTATTTTTACAGGACTCTAAAGCTGTGTCAAGTTCTGCTTCAGTGATATATAGAAATTCATCGTTCTGAGATATGGGTAAATCAAAATTAGTCTGGGAGATGGACCCTAAATTTTGAAAATATGTAACCCAAGTGGTTTTATCAATGAAATTTAATTTTACACTCTCTTTACACTCTTGGCTAAGATTATTAATTTTCTTTGGAGACTTGAAAGCAAGTTGATTTCCTACCAGTCGGTTGCTAGCCGAAAAGTTAAGTCCAGTGGTGGGGCTGCCACCTAAAGCCTCTGGACAGGCATGAAGGAGGATTAGCATTTACTCTAATCCTGATGTAACAGTTATACCGCTGTGACTCGGTCCCCAGAGACTCGTTTGTTATAAACAGGTTGCACCACGTGAAGGTGAGGTTGGGATTTAAGTAGGAGAGGTTATTGAATGCACTTCACTACTCTTTTGTGTGTATATATATATATATATATATATATATATATATATATATATATATATATATATATATTCCATTGCGCTACCTATTACGCCATCAAGCAGGTGTAGTACAAATATTCTCTTCTCTTATAGTAATATAGTCTCATTATTACTAGAAGTAGTGGGATATAAATCTAGAGGTCCGCGTTCAAGTCCCGAAGAAGCATTTATATTTTTTATCATATCATTTAAGATTGCATTGATCAATGTCAAAAATTTAATGTATTTATATACAGAATTTTAATGTTTACACATCTTTCTGTGCCTAAAGTTTTATTTTTCTTCTCCGCTCGTCTCTCTCCATCCAATCAATGTCCTCCAATCCTCTTGCTCTCATTCCAGTTCTTATTTCCTGCATCCACGAGTTTCGAGGTCTTCCTCTCCTCCTTCTTCCAGGTGGACACCATTCCAATGTTTTCCTGGGCAATCTTTCTTCTTTGCATTCGTCGTACGTGCCCATACCAATTTAATTGCTTATACCGTATATAATCTAATATTGAATAACCAATATTCATTTTTTCTCTTATGACAGTATTTCTTGTTTTGTCTAATTTTGAACATCTTGCTGCTCTCCTCAAGAAATCCATTTCCATTGACATAAGTCTTTGTTCTAAGTTTTTGTTGAATTTCCAAACTTCAGCTCCATATGTGACAGTACTTCTCACTATTGAATTATATATTTGTAACTTATTTTTCCTGGTTATATGTCTGTTCCATAAGACTCCATTCATCATTGCTCTTATTGCTCTACCTTTATTTATTCTGTTCTTAATATCACTTTCTTGCTTATCCTCTTTATCTAATTTTACTCCCAGATACTCAAATTATTCACATCCTCTAATATACCCCTTTTCTTCTTCTAATATCAAATCTTCGGTTTCTGTCCCACATTCCATATAAAATGTTTTTTCTAAATTTATTTTCAAACCCCAATTATCGTATTCGTCCAAAAATTTTCTGAACGTAAACTCCATGTCTTCATATTCTTGAGCAATTATTATCTGGTCATCCGCAAATAACAGTGTATATATTGTATCTGTTGATCCATCTCCAATTGGTACTCCCATTCCTGAACATTTTTTGCTCCAGTTTGACAGTGCTTTATGTATAAATATCTTAAATAATGTTGGTGAAATGCTACAACCTTGACGAAGACCTTTTGTTACTTTAATTTCTTCTGATATATATTTTCCAATTTTAATTTTAGATACTGCATTTTTATACAATTTTTTTATTGCATTAATCATTGTATCGTTTATGGCCATATCTTCTAATGCTTCCCACAACTTTTGTAAAGGTACAGTGTCACATGTCTTTTCTAAATCCACAAATGTGAAATGAACTTGTTGGTTGTTATTATTCGTCTTTTCAATCAATTGTTTTACCACAAATATGTGATCAATTGTAGATCTCTCAGACCTAAAGCCTGCTTGTACTTCATTCTCCTTATGTTTATAATTTTCTTCCAAATAGTATTTGATTATTTTTCCATATATACGGCTAAAAACATTCATTACGGTGATTCCTCTATAATTATTGCACTCATCCTTTCTTCCCTTCTTATGAATGACTGATATCAACCCAATTTTCCATTTTACTGGTACATCTTCTCCGTTTAGGCATCTCTCAAAAAGGCTCCTTAACAATTCAAATAATTTCCTTGTACCATATTTAATTAATTCTGGCTGTACTCCTTATTCCCCACAAGCCGTTCCATTTTTTAAACTTCCAATTGCTATCTCTACTGTCTCAATACCTAAATGTATACTCGTTCTGTGTTGATCATCAGTTTCCTCTGCAATTGTACTTAAAAATTCCAAACGACCTTCAGTCAATAGCTTTCTAAAATATAATTTCCATTCATTTAAAGAAATTCCCTGAATATTGATTTTATTGTGTCCTGGCGTTCTTAATTTTTCAAAGTTCTCCATGCATCTGAACATCTTTTTCCTCGAATATAAGTTTGAATTCTTTGACATGTTCTTTCCCAATATTTATTCTTTTCTTCTGTCACCTTCTTTCTTACTTTTGCTTGTGCTTCTTTATACTCCATTTCGTCCGTAAAATTTTTTGTACTTAACCATTTAAGATATTTACTTTTTTATCATCTACATCATTCTTAATCTCCTTGTTCCAAAAATAAGTTTTCTTATTCTCCATTTCCCTTCATTAAAGCTTCCCTAGCAGCCATATATATATTTTCCACAATATACTGATATTGTTTTTCAGGAGTATCAAATGTATTTTCAATTAACTTTTCGTCCAGCCTCTTGCGGTAAAGGTGTAAAATACTATCGTCCTGTAACAACTGAGTATTATATAGAGGTGTGTGCGTAATTTCTGATGTCTCCAATTTCTCTTTCTTATCGTCACTCTTATTAAAATATGGAAAAAATATTTTTGCATTTACCAAATAATGATCACTGCCACAGGTTGGGCCTCTGTACACTCTAACATCTTGTATTTTCAAATCTGTATTTTGTCCAACAATTATATAATCTATTATTGATCTCTGCTGTAAAGTATCTTGATATCTTGTGTATTTGTGAATGTCTTTGTGTTGATAAAATCCGTTTGTAATTTTAACGAGTGCTGCTCACATATTTCTATACGTTTTTCGCCGTTATCATTAATTTTCTCCTCTCCAAAAGACCGACCACTTCACTTCCAGTCCGGGTGCCAGTTCTACCATTAAAATCTCCCATCATAATAATTTCTCTTCAGTTCCCAATTTCGCTTATTACGTTATTCAAATTTCCATAGAACTCATCTTTCTTCGTAGGCGATTCATCTTGGCTTATGCCATACACTCCTAGAATTGTAACTTTTCCCCCAAAAATATTTATATTCATTTTAATCATATTTTCATTTATGGCCTCCCAACTAGTTATAAATTTCTCGAATTTCTTCTTAATTATCATTGAGATTCCTCCCTGCGCTCGTTTATGTTTCTCTACTCCGCTGCATATATTGGCCGTTTAACTTCTGAACCTTCTCCTCTCTTCTTTGTTTCTGTAAGCAAAATTATGTCTTGGTTAAGCATTTTCATTTCCTCTATGATGTCAACCATTTTATTTTGAACGCCTCGAATATTCCATGTTCCAACAAGAAATGTCCTTTTCCTTTTCCTTTGCCGTCTTGGTTTATTTCCGTCCGGCTTTAAATCTTTAGGCTTTTTGGCATTGTTATGTCTTTTGTGACGAACAGGGAGCTGGCTTGATGCACCAACCCCCCCACCTCGTGGACCAGGTAATTTTTGTTCAAGGTTTTCTTCCTCTAGCCTTTGTCAAGCCAATGAAGAACTGCAAGGCAGCAGTATCTGTACCCTAGATAAGGGGCCCTCACAGGGTACTATCAGCCGGGCGTACTGAACCTTGGTGTTTTAACGAGGTTGATACTCCTCCCGCTCACCCTTTTCCAACCTGGCTTGGGACAGGCTTTGGCGGGTTTCATTAAGTTACAATAGCATATATATATATATATATATATATATATATATATATATCCCAGTGTACCACCGATTACGCCACTGAGCAAGTGTAGTACAAACATTCATTTCTATTATAATAATATATTGTCATTATTACCAGATGTAGTGGGATATAAATCCAGGGGTCCGGGTTCAATCCCCGCCGGAGCGTTTATTTTTCTTACCATGTCATTTAAGATTACATTGCTCAATGTCAAACATTTAATTCTAATAGTGTATGTAGTAAGTCTAGTAAAAACATTCGTTTCTATTATAATAATATATCTCATTATTACTGGATGTAGTGGGATATAAATACAGAGGTCTGTGTTCAAGTCCCGTACGAGCAATTACTTCTCATATCATGTCAATTCAAGATTGAATTGCCCATACTGAAAAAAATGTATTATTATTATTATTATTTTATATATATATATATATATATATATATATATCCCAGTGCCCTTCCATTTACTCCACCAATCAAGTTAAGTACAAACATTTATTTCTCTTATAATAATATATTCTCATTATTACAAGATGTAGTGGGATATAAATCCAGAAGTCCGCGTTCAAGTCCGTCCGAGCATTTATTTTCCTTATCATGTCATTTTAAGCTTGCTTTACCCAATGTAAAAATATAATTATAATATATATATATATATATATATATATATATATATTTCCATTGCGCTACCTGATACGTCATCAAACAGGTCTAGTACAAATATTCTCTTCTTTTATAGTAACATAGTAGAAGTAGTGGGATATAAATCCAGAGGTCCGCGTTCAAGTCCCGAAGAAGAATTTATGTTTTTTTATCATGTCATTTAAGATTGCATTGTTCAATGTCAAACATTTAGTTTTTAATAGTATATATATATATATATATATATATATATATATCCGAGTGTGCTACCGATTATGGGTTCACTTCCCGTCGGAGCATTTATTTTTATCATATCATTTAAGATTGCATTGATCAATGTCAAAAATGTAATTATAATTGTATATATACACCAGTGTGCTACCGATTACACCACCGAGGAAGTGTAGTAAAAACATATATTTCTCTTATAATAATATATTCTCATTATTACTAGAAGTCGTGGGATATAATTCCAGAATTCCGCGTTCATGTCCCGTCAGAGCATTTATTTTTCTTTTCATGTCATTTTAAGCTCGCATTGCTCAATGTCAAAATTTAGTTACAATATATATATATATATATATATATATGATATGAAAAGAAAAAAGAATGCTTGAGTCGGGATTTGAACTCGAGTCTCTAAAGTCTGTACCTTTAGCGCTCTAACCAACTGAGCTACTCAAGAATTCCAAGACAAACATACAATTTTCTTATACATGTAGTATTCTCAATTCACACAAGAGGTAGCGGAAATATCATTCAACTGCCATCTAGTGGCTAACCTAACAGTTAAGCAAATTATTAAAGAGAATATTTTACTTTATAGCAGTAACGCTTGTATATATATAGATATTATAAATATATTTTTGACATTTGGCAATGAAGGCAAATATGATATGAAAAGAAAAAAGAATGCTTGAGTCGGGATTTGAACTCGAGTCTCTAAAGTCTGTACCTTTAGCGCTCTAACCAACTGAGCTACTCAAGAATTCCAAGACAAACATACAATTTTCTTATACATGTAGTATTCTCAATTCACACAAGAGGTAGCGGAAATATCATTCAACTGCCATCTAGTGGCTAACCTAACAGTTAAGCAAATTATTAAAGAGAATATTTTACTTTATAGCAGTAACGCTTGTATATATATATATATAGATATTATAAATATATTTTTGACATTTGGCAATGAAGGCAAATATGATATGAAAAGAAAAAAGAATGCTTGAGTCGGGATTTGAACTCGAGTCTCTAAAGTATGTACCTTTAGCGCTCTAACCAACTGAGCTACTCAAGAATTCCAAGACAAACATACAATTTTCTTATACATGTAGTATTCTCAATTCACACAAGAGGTAGCGGAAATATCATTCAACTGCCATCTAGTGGCTAACCTAACAGTTAAGCAAATTATTAAAGAGAATATTTTACTTTATAGCAGTAACGCTTGTATATATATAGATATTATAAATATATTTTTGACATTTGGCAATGAAGGCAAATATGATATGAAAAGAAAAAAGAATGCTTGAGTCGGGATTTGAACTCGAGTCTCTAAAGTCGAGTTAGAGTTGGTTAGAGCGCTAAAGGTACAGACTTTAGAGACTCGAGTTCAAATCCCGACTCAAGCATTCTTTTTTCTTTTCATATCATATTTGCCTTCATTGCCAAATGTCAAAAATATATTTATAATATCTATATATATACAAGCGTTACTGCTATAAAGTAAAATATTCTCTTTAATAATTTGCTTAACTGTTAGGTTAGCCACTAGATGGCAGTTGAATGATATTTCCGCTACCTCTTGTGTGAATTGAGAATACTACATGTATAAGAAAATTGTATGTTTGTCTTGGAATTCTTGAGTAGCTCAGTTGGTTAGAGCGCTAAAGGTACAGACTTTAGAGACTCGAGTTCAAATCCCGACTCAAGCATTCTTTTTTCTTTTCATATCATATTTGCCTTCATTGCCAAATGTCAAAAATATATTTATAATATCTATATATATATATACAAGCGTTACTGCTATAAAGTAAAATATTCTCTTTAATAATTTGCTTAACTGTTAGGTTAGCCACTAGATGGCAGTTGAATGATATTTCCGCTACCTCTTGTGTGAATTGAGAATACTACATGTATAAGAAAATTGTATGTTTGTCTTGGAATTCTTGAGTAGCTCAGTTGGTTAGAGCGCTAAAGGTACAGACTTTAGAGACTCGAGTTCAAATCCCGACTCAAGCATTCTTTTTTCTTTTCATATCATATTTGCCTTCATTGCCAAATGTCAAAAATATATTTATAATATCTATATATATATACAAGCGTTACTGCTATAAAGTAAAATATTCTCTTTAATAATTTGCTTAACTGTTAGGTTAGCCACTAGATGGCAGTTGAATGATATTTCCGCTACCTCTTGTGTGAATTGAGAATACTACATGTATAAGAAAATTGTATGTTTGTCTTGGAATTCTTGAGTAGCTCAGTTGGTTAGAGCGCTAAAGGTACAGACTTTAGAGACTCGAGTTCAAATCCCGACTCAAGCATTCTTTTTTCTTTTCATATCATATTTGCCTTCATTGCCAAATGTCAAAAATATATTTATAATATCTATATATATACAAGCGTTACTGCTATAAAGTAAAATATTCTCTTTAATAATTTGCTTAACTGTTAGGTTAGCCACTAGATGGCAGTTGAATGATATTTCCGCTACCTCTTTGTGTGAATTGAGAATACTACATGTATAAGAAAATTGTATGTTTGTCTTGGAATTCTTGAGTAGCTCAGTTGGTTAGAGCGCTAAAGGTACAGACTTTAGAGACTCGAGTTCAAATCCCGACTCAAGCATTCTTTTTCTTTTCATATCATATTTGCCTTCATTGCCAAATGGTCAAAAATATATTTATAATATCTATATATATACAAGCGTTACTGCTATAAAGTAAAATATTCTCTTTAATAATTTGCTTAACTGTTAGGTTAGCCACTAGATGGCAGTTGAATGATATTTCCGCTACCTCTTGTGTGAATTGAGAATATTACATGTATAAGAAAATTGTATGTTTGTCTTGGAATTCTTGAGTAGCTCAGTTGGTTAGAGCGCTAAAGGTACAGACTTTAGAGACGAGTTCCAAATCCCGACTCAAGCATTCTTTTTTTTCTTTTCATATCATATTTTGCCTTCATTGCCAAATGTCAAAAATATATTTATAATATCTATATATATATACAAGCGTTACTGCTATAAATTAAAATATTCTCTTTAATAATTTGCTTAACTGTTAGGTTAGCCACTAGATGGCAGTTGAATGATATTTTCCGCTACCTCTTGTGTGAATTGAGAATACTACATGTATAAGAAAATTGTATGTTTGTCTTGGAATTCTTGAGTAGCTCAGTTGGTTAGAGCGCTAAAGGTACAGACTTTAGAGACTCGAGTTCAAATCCCGACTCAAGCATTCTTTTTTCTTTTCATATCATATTTGCCTTCATTGCCAAATGTCAAAAATATATTTATAATATCTATATATATACAAGCGTTACTGCTATAAAGTAAAATATTCTCTTTAATAATTTGCTTAACTGTTAGGTTAGCCACTAGATGGCAGTTGAATGATATTTCCGCTACCTCTTGTGTGAATTGAGAATACTACATGTATAAGAAAATTGTATGTTTGTCTTGGAATTCTTGAGTAGCTCAGTTGGTTAGAGCGCTAAAGGTACAGACTTTAGAGACTCGAGTTCAAATCCCGACTCAAGCATTCTTTTTTCTTTTCATATCATATTTGCCTTCATTGCCAAATGTCAAAAATATATTTATAATATCTATATATATATACAAGCGTTACTGCTATAAAGTAAAATATTCTCTTTAATAATTTGCTTAACTGTTAGGTTAGCCACTAGATGGCAGTTGAATGATATTTCCGCTACCTCTTGTGTGAATTGAGAATACTACATGTATAAGAAAATTGTATGTTTGTCTTGGAATTCTTGAGTAGCTCAGTTGGTTAGAGCGCTAAAGGTACAGACTTTAGAGACTCGAGTTCAAATCCCGACTCAAGCATTCTTTTTTCTTTTCATATCATATTTGCCTTCATTGCCAAATGTCAAAAATATATTTATAATATCTATATATATACAAGCGTTACTGCTATAAAGTAAAATATTCTCTTTAATAATTTGCTTAACTGTTAGGTTAGCCACTAGATGGCAGTTGAATGATATTTCCGCTACCTCTTGTGTGAATTGAGAATACTACATGTATAAGAAAATTGTATGTTTGTCTTGGAATTCTTGAGTAGCTCATTGGTTAGAGCGCTAAAGGTACAGACTTTAGAGACTCGAGTTCAAATCCCGACTCAAGCATTCTTTTTTCTTTTCATATCATATTTGCCTTCATTGCCAAATGTCAAAAATATATTTATAATATCTATATATATATACAAGCGTTACTGCTATAAAGTAAAATATTCTCTTTAATAATTTGCTTAACTGTTAGGTTAGCCACTAGATGGCAGTTGAATGATATTTCCGCTACCTCTTGTGTGAATTGAGAATATTACATGTATAAGAAAATTGTATGTTTGTCTTGGAATTCTTGAGTAGCTCAGTTGGTTAGAGCGCTAAAGGTACAGACTTTAGAGACGAGTTCAAATCCCGACTCAAGCATTCTTTTTTCTTTTCATATCATATTTGCCTTCATTGCCAAATGTCAAAAATATATTTATAATATCTATATATATATACAAGCGTTACTGCTATAAAGTAAAATATTCTCTTTAATAATTTGCTTAACTGTTAGGTTAGCCACTAGATGGCAGTTGAATGATATTTCCGCTACCTCTTGTGTGAATTGAGAATACTACATGTATAAGAAAATTGTATATTTGTCTTGGAATTCTTGAGTAGCTCAGTTGGTTAGAGCGCTAAAGGTACAGACTTTAGAGACTCGAGTTCAAATCCCGACTCAAGCATTCTTTTTTCTTTTCATATCATATTTGCCTTCATTGCCAAATGTCAAAAATATATTTATAATATCTATATATATACAAGCGTTACTGCTATAAAGTAAAATATTCTCTTTAATAATTTGCTTAACTGTTAGGTTAGCCACTAGATGGCAGTTGAATGATATTTCCGCTACCTCTTGTGTGAATTGAGAATACTACATGTATAAGAAAATTGTATGTTTGTCTTGGAATTCTTGAGTAGCTCAGTTGGTTAGAGCGCTAAAGGTACAGACTTTAGAGACTCGAGTTCAAATCCCGACTCAAGCATTCTTTTTTCTTTTCATATCATATTTGCCTTCATTGCCAAATGTCAAAAATATATTTATAATATCTATATATATACAAGCGTTACTGCTATAAAGTAAAATATTCTCTTTAATAATTTGCTTAACTGTTAGGTTAGCCACTAGATGGCAGTTGAATGATATTTCCGCTACCTCTTTGTGTGAATTGAGAATACTACATGTATAAGAAAATTGTATGTTTGTCTTGGAATTCTTGAGTAGCTCAGTTGGTTAGAGCGCTAAAGGTACAGACTTTAGAGACTCGAGTTCAAATCCCGACTCAAGCATTCTTTTTTCTTTTCATATCATATTTGCCTTCATTGCCAAATGTCAAAAATATATTTATAATATCTATATATATATACAAGCGTTACTGCTATAAAGTAAAATATTCTCTTTAATAATTTGCTTAACTGTTAGGTTAGCCACTAGATGGCAGTTGAATGATATTTCCGCTACCTCTTGTGTGAATTGAGAATACTACATGTATAAGAAAATTGTATGTTTGTCTTGGAATTCTTGAGTAGCTCAGTTGGTTAGAGCGCTAAAGGTACAGACTTTAGAGACTCGAGTTCAAATCCCGACTCAAGCATTCTTTTTTCTTTTCATATCATATTTGCCTTCATTGCCAAATGTCAAAAATATATTTATAATATCTATATATATACAAGCGTTACTGCTATAAAGTAAAATATTCTCTTTAATAATTTGCTTAACTGTTAGGTTAGCCACTAGATGGCAGTTGAATGATATTTCCGCTACCTCTTGTGTGAATTGAGAATACTACATGTATAAGAAAATTGTATGTTTGTCTTGGAATTCTTGAGTAGCTCAGATGGTTAGAGCGCTAAAGGTACAGACTTTAGAGACTCGAGTTCAAATGCCGACTCAAGCATTCTTTTTTCTTTTCATATCATATTTGCCTTCATTGCCAAATGTCAAAAATATATATATATATATATATATATATATCAGTGCGCTACCTATTACGCCACTGGCCAAATGTAATAGAAACATAGAATCTAATAAAAAAATATACTCATTCTTACTAGATGTACTAGGATGTAAATCCTGAGATCCGGGTTCAAGTCCCATCCTAACATTTATTTTTATTATCATTTCATCTTATACCTGCATTGCTCAAAGTGAAACATTTAATATATATATATATATATATATATATATATATATATATATATGTCCCAGTTCGCTACCAATTACGCCTCCAAGCAAGACTTGTACATATATTTAATTCTCTTATAATAATATATTCTGATTATTACTACATGTAGTGGGTTAAAAATGTTGAGGTCCGGGTTAAAATCCCGTCCTTGCACTTATTTTTCTTATCATGTCATTTCAAGCTTGCTTTGCCCAATGTCAAAAATTGTATTACAATAATATAGCAAAGCAACGTGAAGTTACCACACCTACAGTTCCCTAGTAAAGCTGCAAGCATCATCATCATAATGAACAAATTCGTTATAGGCCATGTGGCCTGTACGGTAAACCTAGCGAAGATGGTCTTGATCTTTCCACCGATGTTTTGGTCTTCCTTGGTCCCTATGTCCAGTTGGGGTATATTGGAATGCCAATTTTGGAAGTCTATTTCTTGCCATTCTCCTCAGACGATTTTTCCATTCTTGTTGGTATCTTTGTATATCTACATTGAAACTTGTTACTCGAGCATAGCATGAAAATGCTATGATTGCAGTGAAGGACCAGACTTCGGGCAGAATTACTATGGATGGAATATATACAGTATATTCCATTGTTCTACCGATTACGCCACCAAGCATGTCTACTACAAAATTTCTCTTCTCTTATAATAATATAATCTCATTATTACTAGATGTATTTGGATATAAATGCAGAGGTCGTTGTTCAAGTCCCGTCTGAGCATTTATTTTTCTCGTCATCTTATTTTCAGCTTGCATTGATCAATGTCTAAGATTCATTTATAATATACATATATATATATATATATATATATATATATACACATATCCCATGCGCTACCCATTACGCCACCGAACTCTCTATTACAAACATTTATTTCTCTTATAATAATATATTCTTATTATTACTAAATGTAGTGGGATATAAATCCAGATGTCCGGGTTCAAATCCCGTCCCAGCATTTATTTTTCTTATCATGTCATTTTAAGCTTGCATTGCTCAAAGTCAAAATCTAATTACAATATAGATATATCCCAGCGCGCTACCGATCACGCCACCGAACTGGTGTACTATAAGCATTAAATTCTCTAATAATACAGTATTACCATTATAACAAGAAGTAGTGGGATGTAAATCCAGAGGTCCGGGTTCTAGTCCCGTCCTAACATTTTTTTTCTTATCATATCTACTTATTCCTGCATTACTCAATGTCAATAATTTAATTAAATATATATACACTGCCCAAAAAAAATTAGGGGATATTGTAGAATAACCTATTAAGACTATGTTTTTTGGAATAGTATTAGATGCAATCACTTTCTATTACTCCAAGATAATGCCAATAAGAGTTTGAATTTGTTACGTAAGCTCGGTACCACACCAGAGGGCAGTGTCGGTACTGCTGATGTGAAAGGGTGGTGTGGGGGTGAATGTTTTGTTGCTGTTTTTAAATCCAGTCCAGTGTTCAGTTAGTGAATGACTTGCCTTAGGGACAGTGATGTCTCGACAATGTGATTTACCTGAACCAATGACTTGGAGGGCCATAGGAAGGATGGAAGCTGGACAGACACAACAAGAGGTGGCACAAGCCATTGGGGTGTCTCAAAGCGTGATTTCCAGACTTTGGAATCATTTTCAAAGAACATACTGTTCACAGAAGAGCCGGACAAGGTCGATCAAGGGCAACAACAACAAGGGATGACCGTTACCTCTTGTTAGCAGCCCGTCGGAATAGACAGCAGAATGCAACTCAACTGCGAAATACACTTCAAACAGCAACAGGACGCAGGGTGTCAACTCAAACTATCCCTAATCGACTGCATGGAAGTGGTCTCTATGCCCGTAGGCCCATGGTGTGTACCAGGTTAACTCCACAACACCGTAGAGATCGCAGAAACTGGGCGGAGGAACTTCGTGGGTGGAGGCATGCTGAATGGAGATCAGTTCATTTTTCTGATGAGTCGCGATTCAACGTGGAATGTGATAGTCGGCGTGTATTCATCTGCAGAGAAAAAGGGACACGAAACAATCCAGCTTTTGTACATGAAAGATCCCCATATGGTGGCGGTGGATTGATGGTGTGGGCAGGAGTCGGTAGTGGTGGACGTACGGACCTCTACGTCATCCAAGGTGGTACTTTGACTGCGGTAAGGTATAGAGATGAGATTCTCCGACCTTTTGTCATGTCTTATGCTGGTGCCATAGACGATTCTTTTCCTTTTATGGACGATAATGCACGACGCCACAGAGCTGGCTTGGTGGACGACATGCTGGAAGTGGAGGGTATCGAGCGTATGCAATGGGCAGCTTCCTCCCCGGACTTAAATCCGATTGAGCATGTGTGGGATGCATTAGGCAGGCGCATTGCAGGCAGACCAGCACCTCCCACAACTGTTCCAGAGCTGCACATTGCTCTTATGGAAGAGTGGCCACGTATCCCCCCAGAACGCATTGCTATCCTCATTGCATCAATGCCACACAGGTGTGTGGCAGTGCTGGCCGTTCGAGGAGACCATACATCATACTAAAGAAACATTTTCACCCATGTTAATGTTGCTTTGTTTGTTTGCCATATTCCTAATCAGGATCTCTTTGACATCTGGTGTGGTACAGAGGTTACGTAATGACTTCAAACTCTTGTTTACATTCTTTTGGAGTGATAGAAAGTGATTGCATCTAATACTGTTCCTAAAAACATAGTCTTAATAGGTTATACAATATCCCCTAATTTTTTTGAGCAGTGTATATATATATATACATATATCACAGTGCTCTACCGACTATGACACCGAGCAAGTCTAGTACAAACATTTATTTCTCTTATAATAATATATCTCATTATTACTGTATGTAGTGGGATATAAATATAGAGATCCGGGTTCAAGTCCCGTCCGAGCATTTATTTTTCTTATCGTGTCGTTTTAAACTTGCATTGATCAATGTCAAGAATGTAATAATAATATATGTATATATATATATATATATATATATATATATATATATATATATATATGTATATAATACCGCTACCGATTACGCCACCGAACAAGTCTTGTACAAACAATTATTTCTCTTATAATAATATATTATCATTATTACTGAATGTAGTGGGATATCAATCCAGAGGTCTGGGGTCAAGTCCCGTACGAGCATTTATTTTTATCATGTCAATTTAAGCCTGCATTGCTCAATGTCAAAAATGTAATTATAATATATATATATATATATATATATATATATACCTATCAGTGCGCAACCGATTACGCCACCGAGCAAGGCTAGTATAAATATTAATTTCTCTTATTATAAAATATCCTCATTATTACCAGATATAGTGGGATATAAATCCTGAGGTCCAGATTCAAGTCCCGTCCGAGCATTTATATTTCTTATCAGGGCATTTTGAGCTTGCATTGGCTTTTGTCAAAAATTTAATAATAATAATAATAATAATAATAATAATAATAATAATAATAATAATAGTAATAATTTACCCATGCCGGACTGGTCGACGGTGATAAGCCAGACGAAAAAAGTACCTTGGTCGAAAGAGTGCCGATCTTTCAGCGTAAAAATACAACCGTCAAGAAATGCGGACATGGGTTCCACTGGGGTAAAATTTTCCGGAGGTCAAATAGTCCCCCATTCGGTTCTCCGGGCGGGGACTACTTCAGGGAACCCATGCCAAAGGCTCAAACACAGGGACATGTTCCTAGGAACATGGAATGTTAGGACTTTGTACAATAGCGCGGCCCTAGAGATATTAACGCGGGAACTAGATAAATCGCCCTTGGATATAGTCGCTTTACAGGAAGTTAGGTGGCCAGGAGAAGGTAGTCAGGAATCAGGAAGCTTTGCATTATACTACGGGGGTGCAGAAAGACCAGAATTTGGAACGGGGTTTTTAGTCAGAAGGAGGATCCTATCCGCTATCCGAGATATTAAGTTTGTTAGTGACAGGATATCATACATAATTCTAAAGGGTAAACAACATGATTTTATAATTGTAAATGTACATGCCCCCACAGAAGATAAAGATAACAACATCAAGGATGAGTTCTATGAAGAATTAGAATGCTTATTTGATAGCCTTTCACGATATCATATGAAAATTGTCTTAGGAGATTTTAATGCAAAAGTGGGGCGGGAAGATATATTCAAACCAACAATAGGCAAATTCAGTCTTCATGAATATAGTAACGACAACTGGATTAGATTAGTCACATTTGCCACATCAAAGAATCTCATTGTGAAGAGCACAACATTTCAGCATAAGGATATTCATAAATACACCTGGACGTCCCCAGATGGAGAAACTCGGAACCAGATAGGTCATGTATTAGTGGATAAACGCTGGCACAGTAGCATCATCGATGTGAAATCAGTTAGAGGGACAGACTGCAAATCGGATCATCATCTGGTCAGAGTGAAAATCAGACAACGGCTATCGCTTATGAGAGGAACAAACGCTAAAGATGATTCTGTAAAATTTGAATTAAAAAACTTGAAAAATGATGAAATGCGGCAAGAATACCAAATCAAAATTGCTAATAGACTTGAAGCACTGGAATCTTCCGATGACAATACGGCTAACGAAGAAGAAACTGATATAAATAAAGAATGGGAGGCTATAAGAGATACTATTAAATTGTCAGCATCAGAAAGCATTGGTTGTTTAAAAAAGAGGCAAAACAAGAAATGGTTTGATGAGGAATGTACCGACATTGTAAAGAAAAGAAAGCTAGCAAAAATGAAATGGTTACACGAGCCAAATGAGGTAAATTTAGAGCAACTGGGTAGTATTAGACGAGAAACCACCGTGCTCGTACTAAAGAGTAAAAGGAGGGAATATTTGAGAGAGAAGATTAATGATCTTGAAATGAATGCACAAAATAGGAACATTAGAGAATTATATCAGGGAATCAGTGTAGAGAAGAAAGAGTTTCAGGCTAGAACAAACATAATTCGGAATGAAAATGGGGATATGATTGCAGATTCCAGGAGTATACTAAATAGATGGAAAAGTTACTTTAATCAGCTATTAAATGTACATACAGAACAGGACATTCAGGAGGATAATTTGCAGACTGCAGAAATGCTAGTAGCAGAGCCAAGTGCATTAGAGGTCGAAATGGTGATTGAAAAATTGAAGGTGTATAAAGCATCAGGTTCAGATGAGATCCCAGCAGAACTGATGAAATCAGGGGGAGAAAAATTGATGAACAAGATACGCTGGTTGCTTAGTATGATTTGGGAAAATGAAGCTCTTCCAGATGAATGGAAGGAATCAATTATCGTACCAATTTATAAGAAAGGAGATAAAACTGATTGCATCAACTACAGGGGCATCTCATTACTTTCAACTTCGTACAAAATTCTAACAAATATATTAGTAAGCAGACTTACTCCCTATATTGATGACATTCTAGGAGATCATCAATGTGCATTTAGAAGAAACAGGTCTACAACAGATCGGATTTTTAGTATAAGACAGATTTTAGAAAAGAAATGGGAATATAATGGTACTGTACATCAACTGTATGTAGACTTCAAAAAAGCATATGATTCAATTAAGAGGGAGAACTTATATAGTATCATGCTTGGGTTCGGAATTCCTAAAACGTTGGTTATACTTATACGAATGTGTCTAAATGGCACAAAGAGTAGGGTGCGTGTAGGCAAACAGTTTTCGGACACTTTTGAAATCCAGAATGGGTTGAAGCAAGGAGATGCACTATCTCCTCTACTATTTAATTTTATACTAGAGCATGCCATTAAATCTTTAGAGAATGAGGAAGGCTTACAACTCAATGGTATTAATAAGCTGTTAGTTTATGCTGATGATGTAGTATTATTGGCCGATGGCGAGGAGATACTAAAGGACAACACGCACACACTATTGAGTAACACTAAGAAATTAGGACTGGAAGTAAATATCAATAAAACTAAATATATGGTCACACGTAGAAATTCATTAAATAACGTAAATGGACAACTAATGACAAATGAGGGAAATTTTGAGTAAGTGGTTGAATTCAAATACCTAGGAACAATAATCACAAACAAGAATCAGATGCAGAAGGAAATTAAACATAGGCTCAATTCTATAAATGCGTGCTATTATGCATTGCAGAGACTCTTGATGTCCCAACTCCTTTCAAAAAACCTTAAACTGAAAATATATAAAACTATTCTTCTACCAGTTATATTATATGGGTGCGAAACATGGACGCTTACTTTAAGAGAGGAAAGGAAATTACAAGTATTTGAGAATAAAGTACTTAGGAAAATTTTTGGACCAAGGAGAGATGAACAGATAGGTGAATGGGGAAGACTACATAACAATGAACTACATGGTCTTTATAGGAAGCCAGATATAATAAGAACAGTTAAGTCTCGTAGACTGTGATGGGGAGGACATGTTGCACGTATGGGGAATGAAAGACTTGCATGGAAGCTTCTTGTAGGAAAGCCAGAGGGAAAACGCCCAGTTGGTAGACCAAGAATGAGGTGCGAGAATAACATTAACTATGCTTTGAGGGAAGTAGATTATACAGGAAAGGATTGGAAAGCATTTGCTCAGGATAGGGATGTATGGAGAACTTATGTCCGTGCGGCCATGAACCTACGGGTTCGATAGTGCCAGTGAGTAAGTAAGTAAGTAATAATGTTGTGAAATATAGTATTAATAATAATAATAATGATGATAATATATATCCCAGTGCGCTACCGATTACGCCACCAAGCAGTCTAGTACAAACATTCTATATATATATATATCATCATCATCATAGTACATTCACGAATTTAGGCCATTTGTTGACCTGTTTCGGCCTCAAGAGAAACACCATCCAGAAGTCTTTTGAGTGGACGTCCTGGTCTTCTTCTTCCTGCAGGTTGATATCTTAACATTAGTTTGGGTATTCTGTGATCTTCCATTCGATGAACATGTTGTATCCATCTTGACTTATAATCAGAAATTTTGTTTTCTAAAGATTCCATGTGTAATTCTTCTAAGATGTCTTCATTTTTTTTGTGATCTAGTAGTGTGTATCCTGCAGTCCTCCGAAGATATCTCATTTCAGCAGATCTAAGTCTCTGTATATCCTTCTGTTTCAACGTCCATACTTCGCTACCATACAAAAGAGTTGGAAGAGCCAGTGTTTTATACACTTTCAGTCTTGAATGCTTTTGGACTAACTGTGGCTTGAAGATAGAATTTATTAACCCTAAAATTCTTAAAAATTTAGATATTTTTGCATTTACATCCTTTTCTTCTTCATATGAGATATTGCATCCTAGATATGTAAAATTATTCACCTGCTCCAAAATTTTATTGTCCAGTACAATTTTACTTCTGACAGGATCTACACCTTGAAATGCCATAATTTTTGTTTTTTCTGTAGATATCTTTAATCCATATTCTTCTGTAATTTTGTTAAGTTCATACAGACCTTTCTGTAGATTATCTTCGGAATTTGCTATTATTATTTGGTCATCTGCAAACAATAGGGTGTTTAATTTTCTATTTTCTGATATTCTTATTCCAAATTTATATGTTTTGTTCCAGCAACATATTACTTCATTGATATAAATTGCAAAGAGTGTTGGGGATAGGGGGCAGCCTTGTCTCACACCACGATTTATAATTCCTTCTTCAGAAAATCTGTTATTTAATTTAATCTTTATGGTGTTGTCTTTGTAAATATTTTGTATGTTCTGCCGAAGTAAATTTGGTATATTTCTGTCTTCCAATATATTTAAGAGTTTTGATCTCTTGACTGTGTCGAATGCTTTTTCAAAATCTATGAAAGCAAAATGTGTTTCTAAGTTGAATTCTCTTCTTTTTTCAAGCAATAGTTTAACAGAAAATGCTGAATCAATACAAGATCGTCCTTTCCTAAATCCATTTTGACATTCCATAAGGAATTTTTCACTGAAACTTTTCAATTTTCCATTTAAAATGTCTGCATAAATTTTGTAGCATGTGTTTAACAAACTGATTCCCCTATAGTTGTCCATTTTTCTCTTGTCTCCTTTCTTGAACAGGGGTATAACAATGCTTGTCTTCCATTCTTGTGGTATATCTGCATTTTTGAATACATTATTAAAGAAGGACAACAGTCTTTCATGGAACTGTTTGCCTGCATATTTGTACAATTCAGAATTCAAGCCATCTGTGCCAGTTGCCTTCCCATTTTTTAATTTCTTTAAACTATTGTTCAATTCTTCCAATGATATTATGGAATCTGTCTCATTATTATTTCGGAAAATTGTATCTTCATAGCTATTGTCAGTCCAAAGACTTTTATAATAATTGAAAAAATCTTCTTTTGTTACTCCGCAATTAATTTTGGTAGATTCTTTAATATCTTTATTCAAATGTTTTAATATTTTGAAGGCATTAGGTTGGAGCTTATGCAAATCTGATTCTAAATGTGTAACAAAATTTAACCATGTTTTCCTATGTCTCTTTCTTATTTCCCTCTTAACAATAGCTCTACAGCGTTTGAATTCTATTTCATTTTCTACTTTCTTTGTGTTCAAATATTTTTTATAAGCTGCATTTTTTTCTTCAATCAATTGTTTTATTTGATCATCCCAGATTTTTAGAGTTCTATTTCTTCTTTGTTGTATATTTACTTTTCCTAAAGTTTCATTAGCTGCATTTTGAATTATCATTTTAATGTTTTTCCATTCTTCTTCGACATCATTACTTTCTGGAGTTGTAGCCATATATTGCTGAATTCTTCTCGAATATAACCATTTAATGCTGTCATCATAAAATAATTTTACCTTGTACTTTTGTTCTATGCTCTGTTGTTGTTTCTTCTTTTTTAACCATCTTGGTGGAAATCTTATTCTTGCTTCTACTAGGTAGTGATCTGAACCAATATCATATCCTCTGTAGGCTCTGACATCGAGAAACAATTTAAAAATCTTATTATTTGCAATGAAATAATCAATGATTGATTTTGAGTCCTGACGATGCCAGGTATATTTATGTATGTTTCTATGATTGTAAAAGGTATTCGTTATTTTCAGTTCATTGTAGATAGCAAAATCTGTTAATCTTGTCCCATTCCTATTGCTGGTTGGTTCGCCAAATGTTCCAATATTATTGTTGACTTGAGCATTGCCCACTCTGGCATTTAAATCTCCTATTATGAGAATGTAATCATTTCTATTAATTTTGCTATAAATTTCTTGTAATATTTTATAAAATTCTTCATTGTCTTCTTCACGGCCTTCCTCTGGTGCATATACACCAAGAACTGTCAAATTACCTCTATTTATTTTCAGTCGAAGCTCTAATATTCTTTCATTCCAGTAAGTGTAGTGTTGAATTTTATTTCTTATGGTTTTATTAATCCAAATCATTACTCCAGCTTGTCCATGGGTTTTCCTGTCGACACCGCTATATATTTGTACATAATTTTGTGTTTCTTTCGTTCCTTTAAGTTTCTTCTTAGTTTCTGTAGTTACTGCAATATCAATGTTTCTATTTTTAAATATACTGTCTAGTTCCTCTTCTTTTTCATGGATGCTTCGGACATTCCAGGTTGCATATCTTACAATATCATTGTGCCGTTTTCTTTTAACCATATTTCTTTGCTGTGGGTCGTCATATTTCAATTCCTTCTGGCTTTTTTCGTGTTGAGACTTGAAAGTAGTTTTGAAGTTCCTTAGGACAGGTTACTGGCCCGACGCTAAGTAGTCCAGTGGTAGGGCTGCTACCTTTTAGTCTCTGGACAGACATTAGGATACCGCATTTACTCAGTACCTGATGGAACGGTTATACCGCCGTGACTCGGTCCTCAGAGCCTCGTTTGTGAAAACAGGTTGTACCACGAGAAGGTGAGGATGAGAATTGGGTAGGAGAGGTTATACACACGTCACTACCCCTTACAACCCTATATATATATATATATATATATATATATATATATTTTGGTTTTAAGTTAATAAAACACAAACTTTTGACGGGTATAAATCTAGATTGTAACCGTATATTTTTTTTTTTTTTGAATGAAGAAAGCGCAGTTCTTCCTTTATCAGGTAAATACTAAATACAATTATAAATATCATATTTATAATGGATTAAAATGTTTGAAAATATATTACGTTTTGAATTGTTCGAATATGAAATCTAACATATGAAACATTTAAGTATAAAATTTCAAATATTTCTGTCCTTGTATATTTTTTAGATATAATTTTGTTATTCTAAATTACAAGCACAATTTTAAAATAAAAATGAATATAATTCCTCCTTGAATTTTATATATATATATATATATATATATGTTTGAGTGTGTGTCATGATAAAAAAATTAATAAAATCTCCAACGGGACTTGAACCCGAACCTGTGCATTTATAACAGTGCTCTATCAATTACGCCACCGAGCTAGTCTAGTACAAACATTCATTTCTATTATAATAATATATTCTCATTATTACTGGATGTAGTGGGATATAAATCCAGAGGTCTGGGTTCTAGTCCCGTACGAGCATTTAGTTTGTTTATCATGTCAATTCAAGATTGAATTGCTCAATGTGAAAAATTTAATTATATATATATCCCAGTGCCCTTCCAATTACGCCACCAATCAAGTCCAGTACAAACATTCATTTCTCTTATAATAATATATTCTCATTATTACTAGATGTAGTGGGATATAAATCCAGAGGTCCGGGTTCAAGTCCGTCCGTGCATTTATTTTTCTTATGTCATTTTAAGCTTGCTTTGCCGAATTTCAAAAATACAATTACAATAATATATATATATTTGATTGCGGTACCTATTACGCCACCAAGCATGTCTAGTACAAATATTCTCTTCTCTTATAGTAATATAGTCTAATAATTACTAGAAGTAGTGGAATTCAAATCCAGAGGTCCGCGTTCAAGTCCCGACCGAGCATTTAATTTTTATCATATTATTGAAGATTGCATTGTCCAATGTTAAAAATGTAGTTATAATAGTATACGGTATATATATATATATATATATAGCCTATATACATATAGATGTATATATATATATATATATATATATATATCACAGTCTGCTACCGAATATGCCACTGAGCAGGTGTAGTACAAACATTCATTTCTCTTATAATAATATATTGTCATTATTACTAGATGTAGTGGGATATAAATCCAGGGGTACGGGTTCAATTCCCGTCGGAGCATTTATTTTTATCATATCATTTAAGATTGCATTGATCAATGTCAAAAAATTAATTTATTTATATACAGAGTTTTAATGTTTACACATCTTTCTGTGCCTTAAGTTTTATACTTCTTCTCCACTCGTCTCTCTCTATCCAATGCATGTCCTCCTGTCCCCTTGCTCTCATTCCAGTTCTAATTTCCTGCATGCACGAGTTTCGAAGTCTTCCTCTCCTCCTTCTTCCAGGTGGACACCATTCCAATGTTTTCCTGGGTAATCTTTCCTCTTGAGTTGTAAGGGGTAGTGACGTGTGTATAATCTCTCCTACCCAATTCTCATCCTCACCTTCTCGTGGTACAACCTGTTTTCACAAACGAGGCTCTGAGGACCGAGTCACGGTGGTTTATCCGTTCCATCGGGTACTGAGTAAATGCGGTATCCTAATGTCTGTCCAGAGACTAAAAGGTAGCAGCCCTACCACTGGACTACTTAACGTCGGGCCAGTAACCTGTCCTAAGGAACTTCAAAACTGCTTTCCAGTCTCAACATGAAAAAATCCAGAAGGAATTGAAATATGACGACCCGCAGCAAAGACATATGGTTAAAAGAAAACGGCACAATGATATTGTAAGATATGCAACCTGGAATGTCCGAAGAATCCATGAAAAAGAAGAGGAACTAGACAGTATATTTAAAAATAGAAACATTGATGTTGCAGTAACTACAGAAACTAAGAAGAAACTAAAAGGAACGAAAGAAACACAAAATTATGTACAAATATACAGCGGTGTCAACAGGAAAACCCATGGACAAGCTGGAGTAATGATTTGGATTAATAAAACCATAAGAAATAAAATTCAACACTACACTTACTGGAATGAAAGTATATTAGAGCTTCAACTGAAAATAAATAGAGGTAATTTGACAGTTCTTGTTGTATATGCGCCAGAGGAAGGCTGCGAAGAAGATAATGAAGAATTCTATAAACTTTTACAAGAAATTTATAGCAAAATAAATAGAAATGATTACATTCTCATAATAGGAGATTTAAATGCCAGAGTGGGCAATGCTCAAGTCAAGAATAATATTGGAACATTTGGCGAACCAACCAGCAATAGAAATGGGACAAGATTAACAGATTTTGCTATCTACAATGAACTGAGGGTAACGAATACCTTTTACAATCATAGAAACATACATAAGTATACATGGCATCGTCAGGACTCAAAATCAATCATTGATTATTTCATTGCAAATAATAAGATTTTTAAATTGTTTCTCGATGTCAGAGCCTACAGAGGATATGATATTGGTTCAGATCACTACCTAGTAGAAGCAAGAATAAGATTTCCACCAAGATGGTTAAAAGAGAAGATACAACAACAGAGCATAGAACAAAAGTACAAGGTAAAATTATTTTATGATTACAGCATTAAATGGTTATATTCGAGAAGAATTCAGCAATATATGGCTACAACTCCAGAAAGTAATGATGTCGAAGAAGAATGGAAAAACATTAAAATGATAATTCGAAATGCAGCTAATCAAACTTTAGGAAAAGTAAATATACAACAAAGAAGAAATTGAACTCTAAAATCTGGGATGATCAAATAAAACAATTGATTGAAGAGAAAAATGCAACTTATAAAAAATATTTGAACACAAAGACAGTAGAAAATGAAATAGAATTCAAACGCTGTAGAGCTATTGTTAAGAGGGAAATAAGAAAGAGACATAGGTAAACATGGTTAAATTTTGTTACACATTTAGAATCAGACTTGCATAAGCTCCAAACTAATGTCTTCAAAATATTAAAACATTTGAATAAAGATATTAAAGAATCTACCAAAATTAATTGCGGAGTAACAAAAGAAGATTTTTTCAATTATTATAAAAGTCTTTGGAATGACAATAGCTATGAAGATACAATTTTCCGAAATAATAATGAGACAGATTCCATAATATCATTGGAAGAATTGAACAATAGTTTAAAGAAATTAAAAAATGGAAAGGCAACTGGCACAGATGGCTTGAATTCTGAATTGTACAAATATGCAGGCAAACAGTTCCATGAAAGACTGTTGTCCTTCTTTAATAATGTATTCAAAAATGCAGATATACCACAAGAATGGAAGACAAGCATTGCTATACCCCTGTTCAAGAAAGGAGACAAGAGAAAAATGGACAACTATAGGGGAATCAGTTTATTAAACACATGCTACAAAATTTATGCAGACATTTTAAATGGAAAATTGAAACGTTTCAGTGAAAAATTCCTTATGGAATGTCAAAATGGATTTAGGAAATGACGATCTTGTATTGATTCAGCATTTTCTGTTAAATTATTGCTTGAAAAAAGAAGAGAATTCTACTTAGAAACACATTTTGCTTTCATAGATTTTGAAAAAGCATTCGACACAGTCAAGAGATCAGAACTCTTAAATATATTGGAAGACAGATATATACCATATTTACTTCGGCAGAACATACAAAATATTTACAAAGACAACACCATCAAGATTAAATTAAATAACAGATTTTCTGAAGAAGGAATTATAAATCGTGGTGTGAGACAAGGCTGCCCCCTATCCCCAACACTCTTTGCAATTTATATCAATGAAGTAATATGTTGCTGGAACAAGACATATAAATTTGGAATAAGAATATCAGAAAATAGAAAATTAAACACCCTACTGTTTGCAGATGACCAAATAATAATAGCAAATTCAGAAGATAATCTACAGAAAGGTCTGTATGAACTTAACAAAATTACAGAAGAATATGGTTTGATTATATCTACAGAAAAATAAAAAAATTATGGCATTTCAAGGTGTAGATCCTGTTAGAAGTAAAATTGTACTGCAAAATAAAATTTTGGAGCAGGTGAATAATTTTACATATCTAGGATGCAATATCTCATATGAAGAAGGAGGATGTAAATGCAAAAATATCTAAATTTTTAAGAATTTTAGGGTTAATAAATTCTATCTTCAAGCCACAGTTTGTCCGAAAGCATTCAAGATTAAAAGTGTATAAAACACTGGCTCTTCCAACTCTTTTGTATGGTAGCGAAGTATGGACGTTGAAACAGAAGGATATACAGAGACTTAGATCTGCTGAAATGAGATACCTTCGGAGGACTGCAGGATACACACTATTAGATCACAAAAAAATGAAGACATCTTAGAAGAATTACACATGGAATCTTTTGAAAACAAAATTTCTGATTATAAGTCAAGATGGATGCAACATGTTCATCGAATGGAAGATCACAGAATACCCAAACAAATGATAAGATATCAACCTGCAGGAAGAAGAAGACCAGGACGTCCACTCAAAAGACTTTTGGATGGCGTTTCTCTTGAGGCCGAAACAGGTCAACAAATGGCCTAAATTCGTGAATGTACTATGATGATGATCTTTCCTCTTGCATTCGTCGTACGTGCCCATACCAATTTAATTGTTTATACTGTATATAATCTACTATTGAATAACTAATATGCATTTTTTCTCTTATGACAGTATTTCTTATTTTGTCTATTTTTGAACATCTTGCTGCACTCCTCAAGAAATCCATTTCCATCGATATACATTTTTGTTCTATGTTTTTGTTGAATTTCCAAACTTCAGCTCCATATGTGACAGTAGTTCTCACTATTCAATTATATATTTGTAACTTATTATTCCTGGTTATATGTCTGTTTTATAAAACTCCATTCATCATTGCTGTTACTGCTCTACCTGTATTTATTCTGTTCTTAATATCACTTTCTTGTTTATACTCTTCATCTAATTTTACTCCCAGATACTCAAATTCTTCACATCCTCTAATATACCCCGTTTCAACTTCTAATATGAAATCTTTGGTTTCGGCTCCACATCCCATATAAAATGTTTTTTTGTAAATTTATTTTCAAACCCCAGTTATCGCATTTGTCCAATAATGTTCTGAATATAAACTCCATGTCTTCATAAATTCAAAAATTTAATTATAATTATATATATATATATATATACATACATATATATATATATATATATATATATATATATATATATATACTAGTGTGCTACAGATTACGGCACCGAGAAGGTGTAGTACTCGTAAAAACATTCATTTCTATAATAATAATAATATTCTCATTATTGCTAGAAGTCGTGGGAAATAATTCCACAGCTCCGCGTTCAAGTCCAGTTCTGGCATTTATTTTATTATCATGTCATTTTAAGCTTGCATTGCTCAATCTCGAAATTTCATCAACATCATCATGAACAAATTCGTTATTGGCCATGTGGCCTGTACGGTAAACCTAACGAAGATGGTCTTGAGCTTTCCACTGACGTTTTGGTCTTCCTTGGTCCCTACGTCCAGTTGGGGTATATTGGAATGCCAATTTTCGAAGTCTATTTCTTGCCATTCTTCTCAGACGATTTTTCCATTCTTAAATACAATATATATATATATATATATATATATATATATATATATATATACCAGTGCGCTACCTATTACGCCACCGAGCAAATGTACTACAAACAAAAAAAAATTCTAATGAAAATATATACTCATTATTACTAGATGTTGTAGGATGTAAATCCAGAGATCCGGGTTCAAGTCCCGTCCCAACATTTATTTTTCTTATCATTTCATCTTATGCCTGCATTGCTCAATGTCAAAAATTTAATTATAATATACATCTATATATATATACACACATATATACATATACATATATATATATATATATATATATATCCCAGTGCGCTACCGATTACGCCACCAAGAAAGTCGAGTACACATATTTATATCTCTTATAATAACATATTCTGAATATTACTACATGTAGTGGGATATAAATGCTGAGGTCCGGGTTCAAATCCCGTCCGAGCACTTATTTTTCATATGCTATTTTAAGCTTGCATTTCTCAATGTTAAAAAATTAATTATATATATATATATATATATATATATATATATATATATATATATATGTGATATCCATTACACTAAGAGGCGAATCCAATTCAAACACTTATTTTTTCTTATATATGTATTATACTCTCCATTATTACTAGATGTCGTTACTTACTTGCTAGCCGTCGAGAAGAGCGGACGTGTTTTTTGTTAGAGTGGTTGAAGTGTGCAGAGGACAAAGCATTATGGAAGAAGTTAGAAAGCTGATTGAAACATTGTCAAGTGAAGAGAAAGAGGGGTTTGAAAAGTGCAACGTGGGTGAAAAAATTCGTGATATTGAGACGAACATGCATCGGATGGAGGACAGATTGAAATGGCTGGAATCTAAATTAGACTATCTCGAAAACCAGAGTCGCCGTAATAATATTGTGATATATGGTGTTCATGAAGAAGCCAGAGAAAGCTGGGATGAAACTGAACATATAGTTAAAAGAGTAGTGGCGCAAATCGGGATTGATTTGGTGGATAGTGATATTGAAAGAGCGCACAGAGTAGGTCGTTGGAATAGTGGAAAGAGACCGATTGTATGCAAATTATCACACTACAAAATAAAATGTTGGATCCTTAGAGACAGTAAACATCTTAAAGGGACCGGTATCAATATTGCCGAAGACTTTAGTGAGAAGGTGCGCCGCGAAAGGGACTTTCTTAAGCGACACATGCTCGAGGCTAGGAGGCAGGGCTGCCATGCAATCATGCAATTTAATAAATTGATTATAAATGGACGAATCTGGAGCAGGGAAAAACTACAAAATATGGACAACTCTGAAAATGAATTTGAAGAGGTCATTGACAGCGAGTCCCCAAAACACACAGGGGACGCTTCAACAGCAGGTGGTCTCCTTACAGCAGAGGAGGGAGAAAATTCTACACGAGAGAAAGAGAGAGGGACCACTACCTTAATAACTCCCAGGAATCCAATAAACATACAGTAAAAAACGGCCGAACGCAAACAGCATACCCCACCTCTAAGAGGTGAACGACCGGCGGACACAAGAACTCCACCAAGAAAATCACTAAGACTTCTGAATCTACCCGCAGAAAAGGAACTATTGAGAGGGGGAAGTTCGAAAAATACAGGTAAGACTAATGACAAGGGAACACAATAGGTGAATGCAGGCTTTCACGGCCGGTAATCATAATGTTGAGTGATTCCGGGTTATGTGGCCGTGGTCCATAGTTGGTGTGTTGGTATCAACACCAACTATGGACCACGGCCACATAACCCGGAATCACTCAACACTAGAACACAATAGGGTTTGTTGACAGTCGGTTCATGGAATATCGAAGGGTTAAAACAAAAACTTTCAATGGACAGATGTGTAGAGTTTATTGAGACTTTTGATATATTAGCTCTAGGAGAAACATGGTTATAAGCTAATGAATGCGTAAATCTATGTAATATGAAAGGTTATTTTAAGGGTAATCAAAAGAGAGGAAAGAGAGGTAGATATCCAGGCGGTGTTGCCATTTTATATAAAGCTAACTTAGACCCATATATTAAAAAGGTAAATATTACTTTAAAAGAGGCAATTTGTATATATTACCATACAGAAAGAGCAGAAATATGTCTGTTGTCTATTTACCGCCAACCACTAAATTCCAGGTATGCCAATCCAAATTTTTTCGTTGAATTGTCTGACTCGTTGGCAGAAATAAAAGATAGGTTTCCGGAAGCGGGAATAATAATTTTAGGGGACTTTAACTGTAGGATTGGGGAGGAAAATATCACTATAAAATCGGATGATAATGAAACACGAGGTGAGGGTAGGAGAAGCAAAGATAAGATTTTAAATTCAGAAGGAAACCAATTGTAGATTTTTGCGATACATTTGAACTTGAAATTCTGAATGGGAAATATGGGGAAGATAAAAATGGAGAACTGACATTTATTAATAAAAATGGAAGTAGCGTAATCGATTATTCAATATGCACACAAGACATGATTCCAGTCCTAAGTAATTTCTGTATAGTTTCCAGAATCGAATCACACCACTTCCCAAACAAACTTATTTTAAATATGAAAGGTATTAGTGAGACAGTTAATGATGAGGTGGCAACAATATTGCGGCCAATTATCCGTTTCAGGTGGATCGAGGATCTGAGAGAAGAATTTATCAGGAGTTTGGAAACGCTAATACAGGATCTGCAATTAAATGATCTTAGCGGGGAGGAATTATTAAAACTTTGACAGAATGTTTTCAAAAAGCAGGGGAAAAATTCAAGGTTAAATACGCAATGAACCAGAAGGACAAAGGGTGGTACAATAATGCATGTAGAAAGAAGAAGAAATTTGTCGAAAGTAGTCTTTTAAAGTTTAGAAAAGAAAGCACAGATGAAAGCAGAAAAAATTATGCGCAAGAGAGAAAGGAATATAAAGAATTATTGGCAGAAACAAAACTAGCATGGCAAAATAAGAAATCCGAAGAAATGAGAGTCGCGACTGAAAGTGGGAACATTGCGGACATATGGAAAGCGTTAAGGGAACTCAAAGTAAAGTCCATAAATCGGACAAGAATAACGCCCGGGGAATGGAGAAGTTACTTTGATAGGGTGCTGGGAAATGAGAGGTTAAGATATAATCAAGGAAATATAGTTGAGATCCCTGACCCAATTCATATTCAATTACTGGATCAGGATATTTCGAAAAATGAAGTGGTTTCTTCCATTAAATGTTTAAAGAATGGTAAAGCACCTGGAATTGATGGAATACCAGGGGAATTCTTGAAAAATATGATATCATCCAATAAATTATTAGACGTTTTGAAAACTGCGTTCAACAAACTTTTTAATGGAGGAGATTATCCGGAAGCCTGGGCGACAGGTGTCATCCAACCGCTATACAAAGGGAAAGGTGGGGCACAGATACCAGAAAGTTATAGGGGAATTTGTCTCTTGTCAGTGTTCGGAAAAATATATTGTAAAGTACTTTACGAACGAATCAGACAATGGGCTAAAGAGAACAATAGGCTCTCAAAATATCAGGCAGGTTTTAGAGAAGGGTACTCCACGGTGGACAACCTATTTGTTCTGAGAACATTAATTGATGACAATCTGAAAATGAAGGGGGGTAAATTATTTTGTGCATTCATTGATTTTAAGATGGCATTTGATACTGTGGACCGAAGCGCACTTTGGGAAAAATTAAATCGGAAAGGATTGTCTCATAAAATGATACATGCTTTAATGTCAATTTATAAATATGTTAAATTTTGTATAAAAGTAGACCAAGGGCACATTACAGAGAGCAGTGAAGCCAATCGGGGAGTGAGACAAGGTTGCATTTTATCACCAATGCTATTTAATCTATTCGTTGATGATATTGTAGACGTAATGCTAGATGGAGAAATTGAGGCTCCGGAGATAGGAAATGTTAGAATCCCAGTCCTGTTGTATGCAGATGATTATATTATCTGTTCCAAGACAATCAAGGGATTGCAAAGAGGTCTTGACCACTGGAAATATACTGTAGGAATTGGGGATTGACTGTAAATGTTAGTAAGACAAAAACAATGACCTTTAAAAATGGGACGGTTTATGGTAGAACAGAGGAATGGAAAACAGAGATCAAGTTCTTCAAAACGTGAAACATTTTGAATATCTTGGTACGACGTTGAAAATGAACGGAAAGTGGAAAAAACACATTGATATAGCATTGTTTAAAGGGAGTGGACAACTTAACAGTGTACTCGGTATTCTGGGTCGAGTGCCTGATATTCCAGTCAGCACATTAGAAAAAATGTATGGAGCGATGGTCAGGCCAGTAATGCACTATAGTAGTGAGATTTGGGGTTTCCATAGAACGGAAATACTAAATAAGGTATATACGCATTTTCTAAAGTATATTACAGGACGTAGTAAGGCCGTTTCTAAGTGTGGAATTTTATATGAATTCGGGTCATTCCAGGACGACATTAACTGTAAAATTCGTGTACTCAAATACTGGTTGCGAGTAATCCAAGGTGAACAAACAATGCTTAGAGCAATTTGTTACGACCACCAAATTAAAAACATAGATGTTAAATTTTGGGCAGACGAGGTTAGGAGAGAACTCCAAAAGATTGGGATGGGCTGGATATGGGAAAAGGGACTGAAAATCGCAAGAACGTGTGGAGAAAAATAAGGAGGAGATACTTATATGTAAACCAACAAGATACCTTCGCCGAATTTACAGTAAAACGCTCACTGTGTTTACAAAGAGACCTAAAACACGTCTGGGGAAAAGAATCGTATATACTCAACCTAGGATTTAAGGAGAGATCAGGGCTTGCTTGGTTTAGGCTAGGGGCATGGAAATTTCTAAAAAATCAGCGACGATCACGATATGCGAATATGTCCAATGTGCGGGAACTTTGAAAATGAGATACATATATTAGGAAAATGTAATGATTTAGAATATTGGAGACGTCAGTTATTACCGGAAAGATTTCTAAATTCAAATCGGGAAAGATTGGCATGCTACGAGTTATTGGTAAATCCAGAAAATTGGATAAACCTCGGTAAATTTCTGGACAAAACGCGAAAAAAAAGGACAACACTCATTCATGAATAAATATATGTTATCAAAATGCAATACCATTAATTATTAACAATTATATATTAATTAATTAGTGTATAATGCTGTTGTGTTATTATTTAATTGAAATATTAATGTGTTTTCCTTATGTAATTGTAATGTTAATGTTTTTTTAGTGTATAATGCTATTGTGTTATTACTTAATTGTAATATTATTGTGTTTTCTTATGTAATTGTAATATTAATGTTTTTAGTGTATTATGCTATTGTGTTATTATTTAATTGTAATATTATTATTGTGTTTTCTTTATGTAATTGTAATGTTATTGCTATTGTGTTATTACTTAATTGTAATATTATTGTGTTTTTTATGTAATTGTAATGTTAATGCTTTTGGTGTATAATGCTAATGTGATATTATTTAATTGTAATATTTTTATGTGTTTTATTTATGTAATTGTAATGTTATTGCTGTTTTTGTTTATTTTTCTTTACACTAGTACCAATTATTACTTTATTGTAACGGACTGTCAACAGCACGTACGGCTTACTGCCCGTGCGACCCATATTTGTAAATAATATTGTAAATATCTTACTTTATGTCTAATAAAGTCCTACTACTACTAATCAGAATATATTATTATAAGAGAAATAAATATTTGTACAAGGGTTTCTTGGTGGCGTAATGGGTAGCGCACTGCGATATATATATATATATATATATATATGGAATGATAAGAAAAATAAATGCCTGGACGGGATTCGAACCCGGATCTCTGAGTCTGTACCTCAGCGTGATATCCATTACACTACCAGGCGAATCCAATTCAAACACTTATTTCTTCTTATATATGTATTATACTCTCCATTATTACTAGATGTCGCGAGAACTCGGTCTTCACCGCCATCTAGCACCTGACTATATCAAGTAAGCAAATTAAAGAGAATATTTTTACCTTATAGCGAGTTCTCGCGACATCTAGTAATAATGGAGAATATAATACATATATAAGAAAAATAAGTGTTTGAATTGAATTCGCCTGGTAGTGTAATGGATATCACGCTGAGGTATAGACACAGAGATCCGGGTTCGAATCCCGTCCAGGCATTTATTTTTTTTTCTCATACCATATATATATATATATATATATATATGTGTGTGTGTGTGTGTGTGTGTTTGTGTTGTTACCGATTAAGCCACCGAGTAGTTGTAGTACAAACATTAATTACTCTTATTATAATAATATATTCTCATTATTAGTAGAATTCGTGGGATATAATTGCAGAGGTCCGGGTACAAGTCCCGTTCTATCATTTATTTTTCATATCATGTCATTTTAAGCTTGCATTCCTCAATGTTGAAATTTAATTAGAATATATGTGTGTATATATATATATATATATATATATATATATATATATATATATCCCTGTGCGCTACCTATTACGCCACTGAGCAAATGCACTACAAACATAAAATTCACAAATAAAAAAATATACTCATTATTACTAGATGTTGTAGGAAGTAAATCTAGAGATCCGGGTTCAAGTCCCGTCCTAATATTTATTTTTTCATCATTTCATAATATGCCGGCATTGCTCTATGTCAAAAATTTAAGTATAATTATATATATATATATATATATATATATATATATATCCTAGTACGCTACCGATTACGCCACCAAGCAAGTCTTGTACAAATATTTATTTCTCTTATAATAATATATTCTTATTATTACTACATGTATAGGGATATAAATGCTGAGGTCCGGGTTTAATTCCCGTCCGAGCATTTACATTTCGTATGACATTTTGAGCTTGCATTGGAATTTGCCAAAAATGTAATAATAATGAATACATACATATACCTATATATATCCCAGTGCGCTACGGAGGAAGTCTTGTACAAACATTTATTTCTCTTATAATAATATATTCTAATTGTTACACGATGTAGTGGGATATGAATCCCACTATAATATATATATATCTTTATGTATATAACACAACCGCCTCGCAAGATTTACAAAAAAAATATTAACTTCGTAACACTGTTCTGTGAAATGTTTTTTTTAGCAAAAATTAACAAATATGTAGACGTAAAAAGAACTTACGTTGCGGAGCAACGTCACTGTGTGTGAATATTGAAAAAGTCAGTTTTGATTTGAATTTTATAAAATACAAAAGTTTGACAGGTTTAAATCTAGTATGTACCAGTATTTTTTTGGAATGAAGACAGCGCGTCTCTTCCTTTATCAGGTAAATACTAAATACAATTATAAATATTATTTAATTCATGGATTAATGTGTTTGAAAATATATCACGTTTTGTACTGTTCACATTTGAAATCTAACATAATATAGGAAATTTAAATATAATACTTCAAATGTTTCTGTCTTTGTATATTTTTTAGATATGATTTTATGTTATTCTAAATTACAAGCGCAATTTAAAAATAAAAATGAATATAATTCCCCATTGAATTATATATATATATGTGTGTGTGTGTGTGTGTGTGTGTGTGTGTGTGTGTATCGCAGTGCACTTCCCTTTACGCCACCAATCAAGTAAGTACAAATTTTCATTTCTCTTATAATAATATACTCTCATTATTACTAGATGTAGTGGGATGTAAATCCAGAGGTCCGTGTTCAAGTCCATCCTAGATTTTATTTTTCTTATCATGTCATTTTAAGCTTGCTTTGCCCAATGTCAAAAATATAATTACAGTAATATATATATGATATGAAAAGAAAAATGAATGCTTGAGTCGGGATTTGAACTCGAGTCTCTAAAGTCTGTACCTTTAGCGCTCTAACCAACTGAGCTACCCAAGAATTCCAACACAAACATACAATTTTCTTATACATGTAGTATTCTCAATTCACACAAGAGGTAGCTGAAATTGTTCCAACTGCCATCTCGCGGCTAACATAACAGTTAAGCAAATTTTTTAAAGAGAATATTTACTTTATAGCAGTAACGCTTTTATATATAGATATTATAAATATATTTTTGGCATTTGGCAATGAAGGCAAATATGATATAGCGTTACTGAAGAAGCATTTATATCTTTTATTATGTCATTACAGATTGCATTGTTCAATGTGAAACATTTAGTTATAATATATATATAAATTACGTGTCACGGTGTTTGTCCGCGATGGAACCCTAAACTACTGAACCGATTATATAAAATTTTGCACATTGTGTGCTGTTTGATCCAACTTGAGACCTACGGTTTTTTTATAATTAAATTTATAGTCGCATTATTTTTATTGCAAATTATTTGTTTATTATTTAACAAAGAGTTATAATTATCTGAGTTCCATACGATTCTAACAGATGACGCTGTGAGGTAATTGGTTTATTATTTAACAAAGAGAGATCCAGGTGGCTGTGCTTTTTGTCGCAACCGCGAATTTCAATTGAATTACAAATATTGATTATTTCATAATTTAAGTATGTTCAGTGTTTATTTTATTTTCAATATATTGATAATATTAATTTCGCGTGTAAGTATTACTTTTAAGTAATCTGGCTGAAAGACAGAAACTTAATTTAAATTTAACTGGATCGAGAAGGGACAGTGGAAAAATGTGGCGAATCAGTTCTAGAGACCATGAATGATAGGATATCAAGTGAATTTCCGCAAATTGGTATAGGCCTATGTGACATAAATCTTACGTTTAAGAAGAATGTCAATTTAAAAACATATGAAGGTCCTAAGGAACGGAATAACAGAACTATAAGTAAGTCTGTTAGTTATAATAATATCCCTAATATTACAGAAACAATCCCCATGCCTCAATTAAATGAAAAATAAGATGACTATAATATATCACAAGATTATATTACTATACAGAGACATCTAGATGATGATGAGAATCCAAACTGCAAACAAGTTCGTAGAAAAAAAAACGAAAGTATAATGAAATCAGCAAGCATCCTCAAAATATTCCATCAATAAATGTATATAATCCTTATGATACACTTATGGATGATACTGAGAATGCAGACAACATAAATTCATCTCAATCAACAAAACCATAGGGAAAAATTGTCGTAAAAATAGTTAAAGGCGATATGAAGTTCGCCGGGCCATCTAGTATATATATATATATATATATATATATATCAGTGTGCTACCGATTATGCCACTGAGCAGTTGTAGTACAAACATTCATTTCTCTTATAATAATATATTGTCATTACTACCAGATGTAGTGGGATATAAAAATGCAGGGGTGCGGGTTCAATTCCCGTCGGAGCGTTTATTTTCTTAACATGTCGTTTAAGAATGCATTCCTCAAAAACTTAATTATAATAGTGTATATATATATATATATATATATATATATATATATAAGTGTGCTACCGATTACGCCACCGAGGAGGAGTAGTAAAAACATATATTTCTCTTATAATAATATATTCTCATTATTACTCGAAGTCGTGGGATATAATTCCAGAGTTCCGCGTTCAAGTCCCGTCAGAGCATTTATTTTTTCTTTTCATGTCATTTTAAACTCGCATTGCTCAATGTCAAAATTTAGTTACAATATATATATATATATATATATATATATACTCATTACGCTACTAATACACTACGACGACGCACTGACCAAATGTAAGCAACAAAAATCGAATTCTCTAATAAGAAAATATGCTCATTATTACTAGATGTCGGAGGAATGTAAACTCCAGATATCCGAGTTTCAGTCCCGTCCTAACATTTATTTTTCTTATTATTTCATCTTATGCCTGCATTGCTCAATCCAAAAATTTAATTAATATATATATATATATATATCCCAGTTCGCTACCGATTACGCCACCAAGCAAGCCTTGTACAAATTTGTAATTCTCATATAATAATATATTCTGATTATTACTACATGTAGTGGGTTAAAAATGCTAAGGTCCGGGTTCAAATCCCGTCCGAGCACTTATTTTTCTCATCATATCATTTTAAGCTAGCATTGTTCAATGTCAAAAATTAATTTATTATATATATATATATATATATATGTGTGTGTGTGTGTGTGTGTGTGTGTACATATACATATATTTTTATCCCAGTGCGCTACAGATTAAGCCACCGAGCAGGTGTAGTACAAACATTTATTTATCTTATAATAATATATTCTCATTTTATACTAAATGTAGTGGGATATAAATCCAGAGGTCCGGGTTCAACTCCCGTCCGAGCATTTATATTTTTTATCAAGACATTTTGAGATTGCATTGGCATTTGACAAAATTTTAATAATAAATTATTATATATATATATATATATATATATCCCAGTGCGCTACCGATTACGCCACCGAGCAAGTCCAGTTCAAACATTCATATCTATTTTAATAATATAATCTCATTATTAATGGATGTAGTGTGATATCAATCCAGAGGTCCGGGATTAGGTCCCGTCAGTGGATATATTTTTCTTATCATGTTAATTTAAGCTTGCATTGATCAATGTTATATAAAACGTATATGGGTGAATTTACACGATAATAGAAGCAACAGTGTCCCAGTAAACATGGGTCCACAAACGAGCCGTTTGAGAGATAATTACGAATGTATGGTTACAAGCCGCCACTGACGTCATTGTTTCTAACATCGTACTAAGTGATTATCTCATTGGGCCACACATTCTTCCACGAAACCTTAATGGACGGAGGTACCTTAGGTTTCTGCGGCGTCATCTTCCAGAATTGCTTGAGGATGTTTCCTTTCAGCAACATTGGAGTTTGTGGTACATGCATGATGGAGCTCCGGCACATTTTGCTGCTGCTGTGAGACGGCATCTAACGCGCAGATACGGCCAAAGATGAATAGGTCGAGGCGGATCTGTACCTTGGCCTCCAAGATCACCTGATCTAAATCCTTTGGATTTTTATGTCTAGGGTCACCTCAAAAGCGAAGTGTATAGCACACCCGTTAACACGATTGAAGAACTGGAGCAGAGAGTTGTACATGCTTGTCAAAAATTCAGAAATGATCCAGGGGTTTTCGAAATAATTCGACATTCATTGCAGATACGAGCTCAGTATTGCATCCAGATGCAAGGAAGACACATTAACATATCCTTTAACAGGTAAACCATAAGTGAAGTGAACTGTGAAATGTGAACTAAATGAGATGAAAAACTAATAGTAAAGTCTAAATTCAAATAAATTTCTACTAACTAGGACGATGTTTACAATGAAGTCAGTGGCGGCTTGTAACCATACATTCGTAATTATCTCGTAAACGGCTCGCTTGCGGACACATGTTCACTGCGACATTGTTGCTTCTATTATCGTGTACTTTCAACCATGTTTGCGGCATCCTTTATGATACACCCTGTATATATACAATTACATTTTTAACATTGAGCAATGCAAGCTTAAAATGACATGATAAAAAAAATAAATGCTTGGACGGGACTTGAATCCGGATCTCTATATTTATATCCCATTTCATCTAGTAATAATGAAAATATATTCTTATATGACAAATGAATGTTTGTACTAGACGGGCTCCGTGTCGTACTCGGTAGAGCACTGGGATATATATATATACTAGATGGCCCGGCGAACTTCGTATCGCCTACAACTATTTTTACGTTAATTTTTCCGCATGGTTTTGTTGATTGAGATGAATTTATGTTGTCCGCATTCTCGGTATCATCCGTAAGTGTATCATAAGGATTATATAAATTTATTGATGGAATATTTTGAGGAGGCTTGTTGATTTCATTATACTTTCGTTTTTTTCTACGAACTTGTTGCTAGTTTGGATTCCCATCATCAGCAAGAAGTCTCTGTATAGTAATATCATCTTGTGATATATTACAGTCATCTTGTTTTTCATTTAATTGAGGCATGGATATTGTTTCTGTAATATTAGGCATATTATTATAACTAACAGACTCACTTACAGTTCTGTTATTCCGTTCCTTAGGACCTTCATATATTTTTAAGTTGACATTCTTCTTAAATATAAGATTTATGTCACATAGGCCTATACCAATTTGCGGATTTTCACTTGATATCTTATCATTCAGGGTCTCAAGAACTGATTCCCCGTATTGTTCAATGTCCCTTCTCGGTCCAGTTAAATTTAAATTAAGTTTCTGTCTTTCAGCCAGATTACTTAAAAGTAATACTTATACACGAAATTAATATTATTATCAATATATTGATATAAAATATACACTGAACATACTTAAATTATGAAATAATCAATATTTGTAATTCAATTCAAATTCGCAGTTGCAACAAAAAGCACAGCCACCTGGATCTCTCTTTGTTAAATAATAAACCAATTACTTTACACCGTCACCTGTTAGAATCGTATGGAACTCACAGAGAATTATAACTCTTTGTTAAATAAGAAACAAATAATTTGCAATAAAAAATAATGCGATTATTAATTTAGTTATAAACAACCGTAGGTCTCAAGTTTGATCAAACAGCACACAATGTGTAACATTTTATTAAAATCGATTTAGTTGTTTAGGATTCCATCGCGGACAAACAACGTGACACGAATTTTTTTAAATATTAAGATATTATAATTAAATTATTGACATTGAGCAATGCAGGCATAAGAAGAAATGATAAGAAAAATTAAGAGTTAGGACGGGACTAGAACCCGGACCTCTGAATTTACATCCCATTACTTCTTGTAATAATGAGAATACTTTATTCTTGAGTAATTCCATATGTGACTGACATTTACAATACACTTTTGCAGCAAAATGGTTGCATAAATATTACAATTGATTGAAATTAAGGGTGTTATCTACGTGATATGATAGAGGAATAGTGTGTGGTTAAGACTGTACTTAAATATACAACTTTTGAAGAAAACAGTGCTATTTATTATCTATCAAAGTATGTGTCAAAAATTTAATTATATATATATATATATATATATATATATCCCAGTGCGCTAAAGATTAAGTCTCGGAGCAAGTCTAGTACAAACATTTATTTCTCTTATAATAATATATTCTCATTATTACTAGATGTTTTGGGATATAAATGAAGAGGTCCGGGTTTAAGTCCCGTCCGAGCATTTATTTTTCTTGTCGTGTCATTTTATGCATGCATTGCTAAAAGCTAAAAATTTAACCATAATATATTTATATTTTTATAATATATCCGCCTCCCAAGATTTACAAAAAAAAATATTAACTTCGTAAGACTATTCTGTGAAATGGGATTTTTTAGCAAAAAATGACAAGTAAGTAGACGTAATAACAACTTACGTTGCGGAGCAGCGCCACTGTGTGTGAAAATTGAAAAAGTCAGTTTTGATTTGAATTTTATAAAATACAAACCTTTGACAGGTTTAAATCTAGTTTGTAACAGTAATTTTTTGGAATGAAGAATTACTTTATCAGGTAAATACTAAATACAATTATAAATATCATATTTTTCATGCATTAAAATATTTGAAAATTTATTACGTGTTGTACTGTTCACAGTTGAATTCTAACATAATATACTTACTTACTGACTGGCACTATCGAACCCGTAGGTTCATGGCCGCACGGACATAAACTCTCCATACATCCCTATCCTGAGCTAATGCTTTCCAATCATTCCCTGTATAATCTACTTCCCTCAAATCATAATTAATGTTATTCTCCCACCTAATTCTTGGTCTACCAACTGGGTGTTTTCTCTCTGGCTTTCCTACAAGATGTTTCCATGCAAGTCTTTCATTCCCCATACGTGCAAAATGTCCTGCCCATCGCAGTCTACGAGACTTAAGTGTTCTTATTATATCTGGCTTCCTATAAAGACCATGTAGTTCATTGTTATGTAGTCTTCTCCATTCACCTGAATGTTCATCTCTCTTTGGTCCAAAAATTTTCCTAAGTAATTTATTCTCAAATAATTGTAATCTCCTATCCTCCCTTAAAGTAAGAGTCCATGTTTCTCACCCATATATTAAAACGGGTAGAATAATAGTTTTATATATTTTCAGTTCAACGTTTTTTGAAAGGATTTGGGACATCAAGTGTCTCTGCAATGCATAATAGCACGCATTTCCAGAATTGAGCCTATGTTTAATTTCTTTATGCATCTCATTCTTATTTGTGATTATTGTTCCTAGGTATTTGAATTCAGCCACTTCCTCAAAATTTCCCTCAGTTGTCATTAGCTGTCCATTTCCATTATATAATAAATTTCTACGTGTGACCATATATTTAGTATTATTGATATGTACTTACAGTCCTACTTTCTTAGTGTTACTAAATCGTGTGTGCGTGTTGTCTTTTAGTATCTCCTCGCTATCGGCCAATAATACTACATCATCAGCATAAACTAACAGCTTATTAATACCATTCAGTTGTAAACCTTTCTCATTCTTTAAAGATATAATGACATGCTCTAGTACAAAATTAAATAGTAGAGGAGATAGTGCATCTCCTTGTTTCAACCCATTCTGGATTTCAAAAAGTTCCGAAAACTGTTTGCTTACACGCACCCTACTCTTTTTGCCATTTAGACACATTCGTATAAGTCTAACTAAGTTTTTAAGAATTCCGAACTCCAGCAGGATACTATATAACTTCTCCCTCTTAATTGAATCATAAGCTTTTTTGAAGTCTACATATAGTTGATGTACAGTACCATTATATTCTAACATAATATAAGAAATTAAAGTACAAAATTTCAAATGTTTCTGCCTTTGTATGGTTTTTAGATATCATTTTATGTTATTCTAAATTACAAGCGCTATTTTAAAATAAAAATGAATATAATTCCCTCTTGAATTTTATATATATATATATATATATATATATATATATATATATATACACATATGTGTGTGTGTGTGTGTGTGAGACATGTTAAGAAAAATTAATAAATGCTCCAACGGGACTTGAACCCGAAGCCGTTGATTTATCTCAGTGCTCTATCAATTACGCCACCGAACAAGTCTAGTAAAAACATTCATTTCTATTATAAGAATATATTCTTATTATTACTGGACGTAGTGGGATATAAATACAGAGGTCTGGGTTCAAGTCCCGTACGAGCATTTACTTTTGATATCATGTCAATTCAAGATTGAATTGCTCAATGTGAAAAATTTAATTATATATATATATATATATATATATATATATATATATAATTAAATTGTCAGCATCAGAAAGCATTGGTTGTTTAAAAAAAGAGGCCTAACAAGAAATGGTTTGATGAGGAATGTGCCGACATCGTAAAGAAAAGAAAGCTAGCAAAAATGAAATGGTTACACGAGCCAAATGAGGTAAATTTAGAGCAATTGGGTAGTGTTAGACGGGAAACCACCAAGTTACTAAAGAGTAAGAAGAGGGAATATTTGAGAGAGAAGATTAATGATCTTGAAATGAATGCAAAAAATAGGAAATTAGAGAATTGTATCAGGGAATTAGTATAGAGAAGAAAGGGTTTCAGGCTAGAACAAACATAATTCGGAATGAAAATGGGGATATGATTGCAGATTCCAAGAGTATATTAAATAGATGGAAAAGTTATTTTAATCAGCTATTAAGTGTACATACAGAACAGGACATTGAGGAGGATAAGTTACAGACAGCAGAAATGCTAGTCGCAGAGCCAAGTGCATTAGAGGTTGAAATGGCAATTGAAAAATTGAAGATGTATAAAGCATCAGGTTCAGATGAGATCCCAGCAGAACTGATAAAATCAGGGGGAGAAAAATTGATGGACAAGACACGCTGCTTGCTTACTATGATTTGGGAAAAAGAAGCTCTTCCAGATGAATGGAAGGAATCAATTATCGTACCAATTTATAAGAAAGGAGATAAAACTGATTGCAACAACTATTGGGGCATCTCATTACTTTCAACTTCGTACAAAATTCTAACAAATATATTAGTAAGCAGACTTACTCCCTATATTGATGACATTCTAGGAGATCATCAATGTGGATTTAGAAGAAACAGGTCTACAACAGATCAGATTTTTAGTATAAGACAGATTTTAGAAAAGAAATGGGAACATAATGGTACTGTACATCAACTATATGTAGACTTCAAAAAAGCATAGGATTCAATTAAGAGGGAGAAGTTATATAGTATCCTGCTGGAGTTCGGAATCCTTAAAAAGTTAGTTAGACTTATACGAATGTGTCTAAATGGCTCAACGAGTAGGGTGCGTGTAGGCAAACAGTCTTCAGACACTTTTGAAATCCAGAATGGGTTGAAGCAAGGAGATGCACTATCTCCTCTACTATTTAATTTTGTACTAGAGCATGCCATTAAATCTTTAGAGAATAAGGAAGGCTTACAACTGAATGGTATTAATAAGCTGTTAGTTTATGCTGATGATGTAGTACTACTGGCCGATAGCGAGGAGATACTAAAGGACAACACGCACACACTATTGAGTAACACTAAGAAATTAGGACTGGAAATAAATATCAATAAAACTAAATATGTGGTCACACGTAGAAATACATTATATAATGGAAATGGACAGCTAATGAAAAATGAGGGAAATTTTGAGGAGGTGGCTGAATTCAAATACCTAGGAACAATAATCACAAATAGGAATGAGATGCACAAAGAAATTAAACATAGGCTCAATTCTGGAAATGCATGCTATTATGCATTGCAGAGACTTTTGATGTCCCAACTCCTTTCAAAAAACCTTAAGCTGAAAATATATAAAACTATTATTCTACCAGTTATATTATATGGGTGCGTAACATGGACTCTTAATTTAAGGGAGGAAAGGAGATTACGAGTATTTGAGAATAAAGTTCTTAGGAAAATGTTTGGACCAAAGAGAGATGAACAGACAGGTGAATGGAGAAGACTACATAACAATGAACTACATGGTCTTTATAGGAAGCCAGATATAATAAGAACAGTTAAGTCCCATAGACTGCGATGGGCAGGACATGTTGCGCGTATGGGGAATGAAAGACGTGCATGGAAACTTCTTGTAGGAAAGCCAGAAGGAAAACGCCCAGTTGATAGACCAAGAATGAGGTGGGAGAACAACATTAACTATGATTTGAGGGAAGTAGATTATACAGGGAATGATTGGAAAGCATTAGCTCAGGATAGGGATGTATGGAGAGCTTATGTCCGTGCGGCCATGAACCTACGGGTTCGATAGTGCCAGTGAGTAAGTAAGTATATATATATATATATAAATATATCCCAGTGCCCTTCCCTTTACGCCACCTATCAAGTCAAGTACAAACATTCATTCCTCTTATAATATGTTCTCATTATTACTAGATGTAGTAGGATGTAAATCCAGATGTCCGGGTTCAACCCCATCCGAGCATTTATATTTCTTATCAAGACATTTTGAGGTTGCATTGGCATTTCTCAAAAATTAATAATACAAATAATAATAATATATATATTCCAGTGCGCTACCGATTACGCCACCGAACAAGTCTATTACAAACATTACTTTCTGTTATAATAATATATTCTCATTATTACTGGATATAAAAAGTGATCCCACAACAGGCCCGGAGGCCCTTTGGGTAGTAGGAGGTTAAGGCTCCCACTTTTTCTAGACAATCGACACTTTATGTCAGCCGGGTATTCAGCCCTGCGTGACGGTCGCCTTTACCCCAGAACAAGCGTCTGGTACTCATTTCCGTTAGAGACTGAGTCGACCCCAGGGCCATAGTGCCGCCAGAGGGTTTGGGTCAGTTTAAAAATCCTGACCCCAACGGGACTTGAACCCTCGACCCTCCGGCTTGTAGCTCAGTGCCTTAACCACTACGCTACTGCGTGCCCCCCTATTACTGGATATAGTGGGATATAAATTCACATATAAGTGGGATATAAATTCACATATACGGGTTCAAGTCCGTCCGAGCATTTATTTCTCTTATGTAATTTTAAGCTTACTTTGCCCAATGTCAAAAAATAATTACAATGATATATATATATATATATATATATATATATATATATATATATATATATATATATATATATATATTCCATTGCGCTACCTATTACGCCATCAAGGAGGTCTAGTAAAAATATTCTCTTCTCTTATAATAATATAGTCTCATTATTACTAGAAGTAGTGGGATATAAATCCAGAGGTCTCCGTTCAAGTCCAGACCGAGCATTTGTATTTTTTATCATGTCATTTAAGATTGTATTGTTCATGTCAAAAAATTTAGTTATGTATATATATATATATATATATATATATATATCCCAGTGTGCTACCGATTATCCCACTGAGCAGGTGTAGTACAAACATTCATTTCTCTTATAATAATATATTATTATTACAAGATGTAGTGGGATATATATCCAGGGTTACGGGTTCAATTCCCGTCGGAGTGTTTATTTTTCTTGACGTGTCATCTAAGCTCGCATTGCTCAATGTCAAAATTTAGTTACAATATATATATATATCTCAGTGCGCAAACTATTACGCCACAGACCAAATGTAAAAAAACATAAAATTCTCTAATAGAATATATACACATTATATACTAGTTTTAGTAGGATGTAAATCCATAGTTCCGGGTTCAAGTCCCGTCCCAACATTTATTTTTCTTATCATTTCATCTTATGCCTGCATTGTTCAATGTCAAAAATTTAATTATATATATATATATATATATATATATATATATATATACACATATATATCTCATTTCGCTACAGATTACGCCACCAAGCGAGTCTTGTACAAATATTTATTTCTCTTATATTAAGGTATTCTGAATATTACTACATGTAGTCGGTTAAAAATTCTGAGGTCCGGGTTCAAATCCCGTCCGCGCACTTATTTTTCTTATCATGTCATTTTTAGCTTGCATTTCTCAATGCCTAAAATTAATTTATTATATACGCTACAGATTAAGCCATCAAGCAAATCTAGTACAAACATTTATTTCTCTTATAATAATATATTCTCATTATCACTAGATGTAGTGGGATGTAAATCCAGAGGTCCGGGTTCAAACCTGTCCGAGAATTTATATTTCTTATCAAGACATTTGGAAATTGCATTGGCATTTGTCAAAAATTAGTGATAAAAATAATAATAATATACATTTTCCAGTGCGCTACCGATTACGCCACCGAGCAAATCTAGTACAAACATTAATTTCTGTTATAATAATATATTCTCATTATTACTGGATATAGTGGGATATAAATCCAGAGGTCTGGTTGAAGCCCGTCCGAGCATTTATTTTTCTTATCATGTCATTTTAAGTTTGCTTTGCCCAATGTAAAAAAAATTATTACAATAATATATATACTCCATTGCGGTACCGATTACGCCACCAAGGAATTCTAGAACAAATATTCTCTTCTTTTATAATAATATATTCCCATTATTACTATATGTAGTGGGATATAAATCCAGATGTCCGGGTTCAAGTCCCGTCCGTGCATTTATATTTCTTATGATGTCATTTTAAGCTTGCATTGCACAAAGTCAAAATGTTATTACAATATATATACCGTTCACGCCACCGAGCAAGTGTACTACAAACATTAAATACTCTAATAGAGCGATTCCATGAAAATTTCACACAGATGTGATAATATTGAAACTGACGCAGGAATAATTTTGTTGATGTAATATATATCTGTAAATATAAAATTTTATAATTCTATAAGAAAATGTTTCAAAGCTGCATTATTTTAATCTAATAATAGCGGTAGAACTTGTCATATTCCAAACCTGAAAAATACGCAAGATTTTACCAATTTCTTGTTTAATGATTTGGTCGTATGAATTCGTTTCATTTCACAAAATCTTTTGTTAAACCATACTTTGGTCCTCCTTGGTCGTAAATTAAACAATATTAATTCGATTCTAATATTCTATATACCTTAAATGTGTCCTATAGTTGTAAACTGTAAATTATGGTCAGTCAGTCACAGAAAACGGATAAAAATTACTGTACACAACATAATAAATGATTGATTAAAATTTCCTCTTGGATTCTACGTTATCGGTACACAACTAACAAAAAAGTATACATGATATTTTCTTGTAAAGCCATTATTTTTCCCGCTGGAGTCCCGTGACTGACTGACTTTTTTTCTCTTCACTTATATTGCTAATATGTATAACGCAGTCAGTTGTTTGCTGGACTCCGCTGTCTATTAACATAATCATGGTTTAGGAAAACTGGTAGACTGTTCAGCTGGGATGTTTCATAAAATAATTACTGGCCCTTCTTCTGTGACAATTTGAGCTAAAAGGCAGTCAGCGGAAGGATTTAAATGTAGAGTAATTACATGAAAATGTCATACCGATGTGAAAATTTTGAAATAGGCGCTGGAGTAATGTTTTCGATATTTTTTTGCAGATGAAATTTTCCGATTATAGAAGTTAATGTTTGAAATACGGATTATTTTGATCTAAATTAATAGTAGAACATGATATATTCCGAAATCTCAAAATACATGCAAAATTAAAGGAAATTTTGTTTTATGATTTCACTGTATAAATTTGTTTGTTTCACCGACTCTTTTTTTATACCATATTTCGGTTCTTCCTGATTATAAATGTAATACTAATAATTGTATTATAATATTCTAGATAATTAAAATGCGCCCTATAATTAGTATGGGTAAGCTACAGTCAGTCACATAAAACATACAAAAATTATTGTACACAATACGACAACTGATGAATCCAAATTTCTTCTGGGATTCTACGTTATCGGTACATAACTAACAAAAAAGTATTAACAACATTGCCTTGTAAAGTAATTACGTTAATTATATTAATTACATTTTTATATTTGTGTTAATGGCATTTAAATAATTCCTCATAATGCGATTCTTCAATATGTATGTTATTAAGGGAGTGGAATTAAAAACAAGAGCGCGGTTCTTATGTGTTAGAAAATGTGTGTGTGGGAGTCCTTGAACGTGAAAGGTTCACGCATTAGTTTGACCTTTGACATGATATGTGTGTCGCATTATCGGGGATTCATTGTACTAGCATTCACTTGTTAATTGCAAAAGAAGTTTTAAATCATATGAAGTTTCTTGAATAAAAAATACAATTGGCGTGGAGTATATGTGATTAAGTATGTATAACCTGTAGTGTAAAGTAAAATTATTATTGGGTGTACGTTATTGGAAACCAACAGAGTGAACATACGTATGACAACGCTGTACTATGTGCGCCACGAGCAAACAATTATAAAGTAAGATTTCGCGCATTGTAAGAGATTTCTTTCCATTGTTTAGTTTAAAAATATAACTAATGTCAGCAATATAATTTGTAAATAGTTGCTTTAAAAGAACTATAACAGAATTTTCCACATTTAAATAAAAAAATTAATAATTTGTACACTGTACTTTTTCGTTACTTTTTTTTTGTCTTTACAGTTGAGACGCGTGAAAGTTAATTCAATATCTGCATTTTTATTTATTTTAATGGTTCAATCTATTAACAGCATCAGATAAATTTTAATCAGTTAATATGGATGTAATAAAATTATACTCATATTAGGCATATTAACTATAGAGAAGGCTCTTTCTTGTTAAAAAGTTAATATTTTCATTATTTTGTGAAATTTAAAATTATACTTGGTAACCAAGTTAAATAAATTACAATATTTATTTAACATTTTTACAGCATATCAAATTGTACATTTCCTACACATGATAAAAGGAGTCAAGTTCATTATTCATTAATATTATCACAGTAACGACTAAAAAGGACAAAAATATGGTTTATCAACAGAGTTTGTTAAATAAAACAAATTAATAGGATCAAATAGTTAAACAAACTAAATTTGCATGTTTTTTCAGGTTTGGAAAATGACGAGTTCTACCACTGATTTTAGATTAAAATAGTAAATAATTGAAATATTCTCTTGTAGAATCAGAACGTTTTATCTATAAAGATGTGTTATATTCCGACGACAAAACTATTCCTGCAACAATTTCTTAAAGTTCACCTCGGTATGACATTTTCAAGGGATCGCACAATATCAAGCTTTTACTTGGATTATTTGTAATCGCACGGCTTAAATAATTAAAATACCCTCCATTAACGTCATCATTTCGTTTCTATCCACGTGCTCGATAGTGCCAGTAATTATTAAGCTATTATTATTATCATCATCATCATCATGAACAAATTCGTTTTAGGCCATGTGGCCTGTACGGTAAACTTAGCGAAGATGGTCTTGATCTTTCCACCGATGTTTTGGTCTTCCTTGGTCCCTATGTCCAGTTGGGTTTATTGTAATGCCAATTTTGGAAGTCTATTTCTTGCCATTCTCCTCAGATGATTTTTCCATTCTTGTTGGTATCTTTGTATATCTTCATTTAAACTTGTTACTCCAAGTTTTCCTCTGATAATAGTGTTCCTTTGGTGATCCAGTCTATTAACTCCTAACAATGATCGTAAGAAGCGCATTTGGCTTACTTGAAGTTTATGAGAGTTTCTTTTATTTAAAATCCAAATTTCACTTCCGTATTTTAGAGCAGCTTTTGATGTGATGTTATGTAATCTTAGTTTTGTCTCTGTCCTCATCTGTTTACCAAAATGTCTTCGTATTACCCCATTCATTTTATTATATTTTTGTAATTTTGAACCAATGTCACTCTTATACTCTGCAAATACACTTCCTAAGTAAGAGAAATCTGACACATGTTCTATAATTTTTCCATCAATCTCAATTTTCACCCGTTGTATGTTTTTTCAAGACATTGCCATTGTTTTGGATTTTGATGTGGAAATTTTCATATTATATTTGCTGGCAATTTTGAATAATTGATATGCTGCTATTTGTAAGCTATCTTCGGAATCTGGTAATATTATTTCATCACCAGCATATAATATTGTTTGAATTATTTTATTCCTAGTTATTGAAATTCCACTATTTACTGTTTGTTTCCATTCTTGCACTATTATGTTAATATATATATATATATATATATATATATTAAATAAGAGTGGAGTTAGTCCACATCCTTGTCGAACACCTTTGCTTGTGTTTATGTGTTCTGTTATTTCTCCATCTGGTAATTTAATTTTGATTTTAGAATTTTGATATAAGCTTTGTATGGCTCGTATTGCATGTGAGTGTATATGTTCTTCATGCAGTATCTGCCAAAGTTTATCTCGGTTTACATTATCATATGCCTTTTCATAATCTATAAATAGTATGTACAGTGGGATATTAAATTCCCTCCTTTTTTCCATAATTTGTTGTAGGATAAATATTGCATCAACAGTGCTCCTCCCTTTTCTAAATCCACATTGTTCTTCTTCCAAAAATGTTTCACTACTTACTGATAATTTATTTTTAAATTTGTTCGCATATAATTTAGGTAATAATAACATTATTATTATTATTATCATTATTATTATTAGTCACACATTGCAATACATTACCAGTGCCACCTGGTCGTCTTTGACATTCCTGGTTTCATCTCCGGAATTGGCTGAATTGCAACACACTTCGTAAGTTGTAGGAGTAGTTAGGTTATCATAATTGATGAGGTTGTTTAATGGAAATGTAATTTAATGAGAATGACAAATGAAGAACATTTTGATAAAGTGACTGTGTTCAAATACTTTTAGGAACAATAATTGAAAAAAAGGAATCAGATGCATAAATAATTAAACTTACTTACTTACTCACTGGCACTATAGAACTCTTAGGTTCATGGCCGCGCGGACATAAGCTCTCCATACATCCCTATCCTGAGCTAATGCTTTCCAATCATTCCCTGTATAATATACTTCCCTCAAATCATAGTTAATGTTGTTCTCCCATCTCATTCTTGGTCTACCAACTGGGCGTTTTCCTTCTGGCTTTCCTACAAGAAGTTTCCATGCAAGTCTTTCATTCCCCATACGCGCAACATGTCCTGCCCATCGCAGTCTACGAGACTTAACTGTTCTTATTATATCTGGCTTCCTATAAAGACCATGTAGTTCATTGTTAAGTAGTCTCCTCCATTCACCTGTCTGTTCATCTCTCTTTGGTCCAAAAATTTTCATAAGAACTTTATTCTCAAATACTCGCAATCTCCTTTCCTCCCTTAAAGTAAGAGTCCATGTTTCGCACCCATATAATATAACTGGTAGAATAATAGTTTTATATATTTTCAGCTTAAGGTTTTTTGAAAGGAGTTGGGACATCAAAAGTCTCTGTAATGCATAATAGCACGCATTTCCAGAATTGAGCCTATGTTTAATTTCTTTGTGCATCTCATTCCTATTTCTGATTATTGTTCCTAGGTATTTGAATTCAGCCACTTCCTCAAAATTTCCCTCATTTGTCCTTAGCTGTCCATTTCCATTATATACTGAATTTCTACGAGTGACCATATATTTAGTTCTATTGATATTTACTTCCAGTCCCAATTTCTTAGTGTTACTCAATAGTGTGTGCGTGTTGGCCTTTAGTATCTCCTCGCTATCGGCCAGTAGTACTACATCATCAGCATAAACTAACAGCTTATTAATACCATTCAGTTGTAAGCCTTCCTCATTCTCTAAAGATTTAATGGCATGCTCTAGTACAAAATTAAATAGAGAGGAGATAGTGCATCTCCTTGCTTCAACCCATTCTGGATTTCAAAAGTGTCTGAAAACTGTTTGCCTACACGCACCCTACTCTTTGAGCCATTTAGACACATTCGTATAAGTCTAACTAACTTTTTAGGAATTCCGAACTCCAGCAGGATACTATATAACTTCTCCCTCTTAATTGAAGCATATGCTTTTTTGAAGTCTACATATAGTTGATGTACAGTACCATTATATTCCCATTTCTTTTCTAAAATCTGTCTTATACTAAAAATCTGATCTGTTGTAGACCTGTTTCTTCTAAATCCACATTGATGATCTCCTAGAATGTCATCAATATAGGGAGTAAGTCTGCTTACTAATATATTTGTTAGAATTTTGTACGAAGTTGAAAGTAATGAGATGCCCCCTGTAGTTGTTGCAATCAGTTTTATCTCCTTTCTTATAAATTGGTAAGATAATTGATTCCTTCCATTCATCTGGAAGAGCTTCTTTTTCCCAAATCATACTAAGCAACCAACGTATCTTGTCCATAATTTTTCTCCCCCTGATTTTATCAGTTCTGCTGGGATCTCATCTAAACCTGATGCTTTATACATCTTCAATTTTTCAATCGCCATTTCAACCTCTAATGCACTTGGCTCTGCGACAAGCATTTCTGCTGTCTGTAACTTATCCTCCTCAATGTCTTGTTCTGTATGTACATTTAATAGCTGATAAAAGTAACTTTTCCATCTATTTAATATACTCTTAGAATCTGCAATCATATCCCCATTTTCATTCCGAATTATGTTTGTTCTAGCCTGAAACCCTCTCTTCTCTACACTAATTCCCTGATATAATTCTCTAACGTTCCTATTTTTTGCATTCATTTCAAGATCATTAATCTTCTCTTTCAAATATTCCCTCTTTTTACTCTTTAGTAACTTGGTGGTGTCCCGTCTAACACTACCCAATTGCTCTATATTTACCTCATTTATAAATAATTAAACATAGGCTCAATTTTGGAAATGTTTGATATTATGTATTGCAGAGACTTTAGTCGTCTCAACTCAAAAAAGAAATTATAAACTATATATATATATATATATATATATATATATATATGTGTGTGTGTGTGTTACTATCCTAGATATATTGTATCGATGCGAAATCTGGACTCTAATTGTAAGGGAGGAGAAAATATTAAGACTACAGATATTAAAAAATGAAATAAAAATAAAACATAGTTTTATTTGATTTTCATATTTATTATATAATTCAGTGACAGCTGTTTCGTTACACTATACCTTCTTCAGACATGTTAACAAATTATGAGTTGTGTTCCAACTGACCTAAGCAACAATACAACAGTATTTATTTAAATTTTTATATTTAACAAAGGGGATTCATTGAAATCAAGTTGAGAATTTAACAGTTTGTTACTACTTTAAATTTATTTATTTCTACAGTCTCCAAAAGTTCTAACCCCTTACCCTTATCACAAACGTGTAAAATTTCAAAATTTGGATCGAAACAGTGATTAAATTGGAATAGGTGGTTAGCATATTTTCAATATTCTAAATTTCTGTTATATGCTCTCATGTGTTCCTTTATCCGAGAGATGAAAGGTCTGTCAGTTTGTCCTCTATAGACATTGTCACATGTGCCACACTTCAATTTATACACATCTGATAATTATTTCCTTTTTTATTTTGGTTTTATTGTTTTTATTATATTTTGCAAAGTTTTATTAAAAATAAATATAAAATTATGGAATATTCACCTGAAGTTCCGTCTCCTCAACTTATTTAACTGTAACGCTTTCGGGACTTGTCCCATCATCGGCAGGATTCAAAACTTTTGAATCCTGCCGATGATGGGACAAGTCCCGAAAGCGCTACAGTTAATTAATTAAGTTGAGGAGACGGACCTTTCAGGTGAATGTTCCATAATTTTATATTAATTTTGAATAATATCTCAACAGAGCACATCATGAATCTTATAAAAGTTTTTTTAGTTTTAAATGCCACGTTAATGTTCAACTTTTTAAAGTGTTTGGAAAACGTTGAACTTTAATGTGGCATTTAAAATTAATAAAACTTTGCAAAATATAATAAAAAAACAATAAAACCAAAATAAAACAGGAAAAACTATCAGGTGTATATAAATTGAAGTGTGGCATATGTCACAATGTCTATATAGCACAAACTGGTAGACCTTTTATCTCGCGGACAAAGGAACACATGAGAGCATGTAGAGCGATTCCATGAAAATGTCATACCGAGGTGAAAATTTTGAAACTGACGCAGGATAATTCTGTTGATGTAATATATATCTGTAAATATAAAATTTTATAATTCTATAAGAAAATGTTTCAAATGTGCATTATTTTAATCTAATAATAGCGGTAGAACTTGTCATATTCCAAACCTGAAAAATACGCAAGATTGTACCAATTTCTTGTTTAATGATTTGGTCGCATAAATTCGTTTTATTTCACAAAATCTTTTGTTACACCATACTTTGGTCCTCCTTGGTCGTAAATTAAACAATATTAATTAGATTCTAATATTCTATATACCTTAAATGTGTCCTATAGTTGTTAACTGTTAGTTATGGTCAGTCAGTCACAGAAAACGGATAAAAGTTACTGTACACAACATAATAATTGATGGATTAAAATTTCCTCTTGGATTCTACGTTATCGGCACACAACTAACAAAAAAGTATAGATGACAGTTTCTTGTAAAGTCATTATTTTTCCCGCTGGAGTCCCGTGACTGACTGACTGACTGACTTTTTGTCCCCTCACTTATATTGCTAATATGCATAACGCAGTCAGTTGCTTGCTGGACTCCTCTGTGTATTAACATAAACATGGTTTAGGAGATCTGGTAGACTGTTCGGCTCAGCTGTTTCATAAAATAATTATTGGCCCTTCTTCTGTGACAATTTGAGCTAAAAGGCAGTCAGCGGAAGGATTTAAATGTAGAGTAATTACATGAAAATGTCATACCGATGTGAACATTTTGAAATTGGCGCAGGAGTAATTTTTTCGATGAGATTTTTTTTTGCAAATGTAATTTTCCGATTATAGAAGTTAATGTTTGAAATACGGATTATTTTGATCTAAATTAATAGTAGAACATGATATATTCCGAAACCTGAAAACACATGCAAAATTAAACGAAATTTTATTTTACGATTTCACTGTATAAATTTGTTTTGTTTCACTGACTCTTGTTATGCCATATTTCGGTCCTTCCTGATCATAAATGTAATACTAATAATTGTATTATAATATTCTAGATAATTAAAAAGCACCCTAGAATTATTAAGGGTAAGCTACAGTCAGTCACATAAAACATACAAAGTTATTGTACACAATACGATAATTGATGGATTCAAGTTTCCTCTGGGATTCTACGTTATCGGTACATAACTAACAAAAAAGGATTAACGACATTGTCTTGTGAAGTAATTACGTTTCCCGCAGAATCCCGTGACTGATTTCTTTATGAATTTATTATACTGCGCACGGTGAACTCAGTTGCTTGCTACAGAGGTTACACGTGAACTCCTAATATGGGTAAATCCCCTGCACAAAGGCAGTGTGAATACAAACTCCGTTTGAAGGAACAAGGGCGATATAAAAATTGGCAAGAACAAGTATAGGAAACGAAAAGGAAACAAAGGTCTAGAATAAAAAATACTAAAGCAGGAAGAGAAAGACTTAAGATAATAAATAGAATACACAAAGCAGCTCAACGAGAAAGGGAAAAGTTAAAAATAATCGGAGAACATACTTCTGAAGCTGAGATACCTGGTACGGCATTCAAAAGTCGGCAGCATTATGGAAAGTGCAGAAAACGTGTTGAGGAAGCATTACCGAATTCACCAAGAAAAGGAAAGAACTTGTGTGTAAGTTGGCAGAAAAGGAAGGATTAAAGATAAGTAAACGAGCAAAATGTGTATCCAAAAAGCAGCTATCAGACCATGTTAGGGCAGCGGTACGTAATTTTTATGAGGATGATTCTATCTCATATCAGGCTCCGGGAAGAAATTATTTTAAGAAGATCGTTATGAATGGTGAAATACAAGAGGTCCGGATTAAGAATTTAATTGTAACACTGAAAGAAGCACATGCACTGTTTATTGAAAACAATGAAGATATCCACATTAGTTTCTCCAAGTTCGCCGAACTACGCCCCGCACACGTATATCGCCAGTACGATATTCCACATAATGTTTGCACGTGCATTATACACGAAAATGTGAAGTTTCTGTTAAAAGCATTGAGTAAGAAATATGTACCTATAGCGACTGATTTTCGGAAATTCATATCTCAGGTGGTTCGTTACCAGAACGCAGCTGAATGCATGCAATCAGGATGCATAAAATGCCCTTTTCTGACTAAGATACAAATTACAGATGAATGTGGTAATTCACGATGCGAGTGGAGTCAGTGGACATGTGTAACGGAATAGCTCAAATTGATACGAAAGAAGGGTCAGTAATTGATTGCATGGAACAACTGAGCGACTGTCTACCAGATTTCCTAAACCATGTTTATGTTAAAAAGCAACAAGCAGAAGGATTTAAATATGCTCGGAAAAACGTTGGAGTAAATGAAGCAGTTATACAGATTGATTTCTCTGAAAATTATACCTGTAGAGAGCAAAACGAGATACAGGCAGTTCATTGGAACAATAAACAAACTTCAATATTCACTACAGTTGCCTGGTTTAGACAAGAAGGTGAGAGAGAAGTTCAAAAGAAATCCTTTGCTCTCGTTTCAGATTATATGACACATGACAAGTATGCTGTAGATGTTTGCTTACGAAGAGTGTTTAGCGAATTATTAGAACTTCTTCCAAACCTAGAGGCAATAAAAATATTCTCAGAGGGAGCAGCAAGTCACTTTAAACAGAAGTATACATTGAGAAATTTGACACTGCTTACTTGCATATTTGGATTTAACATAGAATGGAACTTCTTTGAATCGTATCATGGTAAGGGAGCTGTAGATGCGGTTGGAGGCCAGGTAAAAAGGATGGCTTGGATATCTTCAAAGTCAGGAAAGAAGATTCAAAGTGCTGCAGAATTCTGTAAAATCATAAGTAGTAAAACTAAACAAATAATAGTTCAGGAGGTGACACAAAATGAGATAGAAGAAGGGAAGAGATTTTTAGAAAAGCGATTTCAACATCTTGCAGCTATACCGGCAACTCATGGAGTTCACCATGTGAAAGTGTTGAAGCCGTATGTTATAGAATATGCACAAATTTCAAATGAACAATCAGTGCGAAAAATTCACAAGTTTCGTCTGTGAAAGAAAGTTATATTTTTATTAATGGCATTTAAATAATTCCTCATTATGCGATTCTTCATTATGTATGTTATTAAGTGAGTGAAATTAAAACAAGTGCGCTGTTCTTATGTGTTAGAAAATGTGGGTGTTGGGAGTCCTTGAACTTGAAGGTTCTAGCATTAGTTTGACCTTTGACATGACATGTGTGTCGTATTATCGAGGATCCACAGTGCGGTGTTGCGACATTGATCTAGCATTCACTTTGTGAAACAGAGTCATGCTTGTTGATTGCAAAAGCAGTTTTCAATCGTATGAAGTTTCTTGTATAAAAATACAATTGGCGTGGAGTATATGTGATTAAGTATGTATAACCTGTAGTGTAAAGTAAAATTATTATTGGGTGTAGCGTTATTGGAAACCAACAGAGTGAAAATACGTATGACAACGCTGTACTATGTGCACCTGCTGGAACAGTCAATCATAAAGTAAGATTTCGCGCATTGTAAGAGATTTCTTTCGATTGTTTAGTTTAAAAATAGAACTAATGTCAGCAATATAATTTGTAATCAGTTGCTTTGAAAGAATTATAACAGAATTTTCCATATTTAAATAAAAATTTCAATAATTTGTATACTGTACTTTTTCGTTAATTCTTTTTTCTTTTTTTTTTTTTTGCCTTTATAGTTGAGACGCGTGAAAGTTAATTTTAGTGTTCTGGAACGAACAATGCAAATTCCATATCGGCATTTTTATTTATTTTAATGGTTCAATCTATTAACAGCATCAGATAAATTTTAATCAGTTAATATGGATGTAATAAAATTTCACTCATATTAGGCATATTTAACTATAGTTCTGAAGAAGTTAATATTTCTTTATTTTGTGAAATTTAAAATGGTACATGGTAACCAAGTTAAATAAATTACGCTATTTATTTAATATTTTTACAGCATACCAAATTGTACATTTCCTATACATGATAAAAGGAGTGAAGTTCTTTATTCATCTCCATATTATCGCTTTTTATATATTATCCATCCATAGTAATTCTGCCCGAGGGCAGGTCTTTCACTGCAATCATAGCATTTTCATGCTGTGCTTGCAGCTATACTAGGGAACTGTAGATGTGGTAGCTTCCCGTTGCTTTCCACACCGGTGAAGGATGATGATGTTGATAAGGATGATGATGGCCATATGATTTCGGGGACCGCTTGGGCCTTAAAGTTTTCTTGACAGTTGTCTTACAGGTGAGGAAAAACCCCGATAAAAACCTTTACCCAGAAAAACTGTCCCGACCGGGGATCGAACCCGGGCCCGCTGCGTGACAAGGCAGCACGCTACCTCGAGACCACAGCGGTGGACTTATCTATTATAATTTTATATTATTTTGTAATATTTGTATAATATTTGCAGCTCCAGAATATTAAAGACTTAATAAAATTCAGATATGTCAGTCAGTCACAGAATGTAGTCAGTCAGTCACACATCATATATTAGGTTATAACTCTGGTCTTAATTGTGATTTTTGTTTCGTTTTTTATTGAGAATGTAACTTGAAATGTGTCCTCCAAACGGTATTTTGGAAAATTGAATTAGGAATCACACTTCAGAGAATGATGCAGATGAACATGTTAAGCTGCATGATGAGTTGACATTTATGTCAGTCAGTCATACATACTTTGATAGATAATAAATAGCACTGATTTTCTTCAAAAGTTGTATATTTAAGTACAGTCTTAACCACACACTATTCCTCTGTCATATCACGAAGATAACACCCCTAATTTCAATCAATTGTAATATTTACGCAACCATTTTGCTGCAAAAGTTAATTGAAAATGTCAGTCAGTCACATATGGAATTACTCAATAATAAAGTATTCTCTTTATTACGAGAAGTAGTGGGATATAAATCCAGAGATCCGGGTTCTAGTCCCGTCCTAACATTAATTTTTTCTTATCATTTCTTCTTATGCCTGCATTGCTAAATGTCAATAATTTAATTATAATATCTTAATATATACAAATTTCGTGTCACGTTATTTGTCCGCGATGGAATCCTAAACTACTGAACCGATTTTAATAAAATTTTGCACATTGTGTGCTGTTTGATCGAACTTGAGACCTACGGTTGTTTATAACTAAATTAATAATCGCATTATTTTTTATTGCAAATTATTTGTTTCTTATTTAACAAAGAGTTATAATTGTCTGTGAGTTCCATACGATTCTAACAGATGACGGTGTAAGGTAATTAGTTTATTATTTAACAAAGAGAGATCCAGGTGGCTGTGCTTTCTGTTGCAACTGCGAATTTGAATTGAATTACAAATATTGATTATTTCATAATTTAAGTATGTTCAGTGTATATTTTATTTTTAATATATTGATAATAATATTAATTTCGTGTGTAAGGATTACTTTTAAGTAATCTGGCTGAAAGACAGAAACTTAAATTAAATTTAACTGGACCGAGAAGGGACATTGAACAATATGCCGAATCAGTTCTTGAGACCCTGAATGATAAGGTATCAAGTGAACTTCCGCAAATTGGTATAGGCCTATGTGACATAAATCTTATATTTAAGAAGAATGTCAATTTAAAAAAAATATGAAGGTACTAAGGAATGGAATAACAGAACTGTAAGTAAGTCTGTTAGTTATAATAATATGTCTAATATTACACAAACCATATCCATGCCTCAATTATTAAATGAAAAACAAGATGACTATAATTTATCACAAGATGATATTACTATTCAGAGACTTCTTGCTGATGATGGGAATCCAAACTAGCAACAAGTTCGTAGAAAAAAACGAAAGTATAATGAAATCAACAAGCCTCCTCAAAATATTCCATCAATAAATGTATATAATCCTTGTGATACACTTATGGATGATACTGAGAATGCAGACAACATAAATTCATTTCAATCAACAAAACCATACGGAAAAATTAACGTAAAAATAGGTAAAGGCGATACGAAGTTCGCCGGGCCATCTAGTATATATATATATATATATATATATATATATATATATATCCCAGTGCTCTACCGTGTACGACACCGAGCATGTCTAGTACAAACATTAATTTGTCATATAAGAATATATTTTCATTATTACTAGATGAAATGGGATATAAATATGGAGATCCGGGTTAAGTCCCGTACGAGCATTTATTTTTTTATCATGTCATTTTAAGCTTGCATTGCTCAATGTTAAAAATTTAATTATATATATATATATATATATATATATATATATATATATATATATACACTGCTCAAAAAAATAGGGGATATTGTAGAATAACCTATTAAGACTATGTTTTTAGGAACAGTATTAGATGCAATCACTTTCTATTACTCCAAAAGAATGTAAACAAGAGTTTGAAGTCATTACGTAACCTCTGTACCACACCAGATGTCAAAGAGATCCTGATTAGGAATATGATAAACAAACAAAGCAACATTAACATGGGTGAAAATGTTTCTTTACTATGGTGTATGGTTTCCTCGAACGGCCAGCACTGCCTCACACCTGTGTGGCATTGATGAAATGAGGTTAGCAATGAGTTCTTGGGGGATACGTGGCCACTCTTCCGTAAGAGCAATGTGCAGCTCTGGAACAGTTGTGGGAGGTGCTGGTCTGCCTGCAATGCGCCTGACTAATGCATCCCACACATGCTCAATCGGATTTAAGTCCGGGGAGGAAGCTGCCCATTGCATACGCTCGATACCCTCCACTTCCAGCATGTCGTCCACCAAGCCAGCTCTGTGGCGTCGTGCATTATCGTCCATAAAAAGAAAATAATCACCTATGGCACCAGCATAAGGCACGACAAAAGGTCGGAGAATCTCATCTCTATACCTTACCGCAGTCAAAGTACCACCTAGGATGACGTAGAGGTCCGTACGTCCACCACTACTGACTACTGCCTACACCAACAATCCATCGCCACCATATGCGGATCTTTCACGTACAAAAGCTGGATTGTTTCGTGTCCCTTGTTCTCTCCACATAAATACACGCCGACTATCACATTCCACGTTGAATCGCGACTCATCAGAAAAATGAACTGATCTCCATTCAGCATGCCTCCACCCACGATGTTCCTCCGCCCAGTTTCTGCGATCTCTACGGTGTTGTGGAGTTAACCTGGTACACACCATGGGCCTACGGGCATAGAGACCACTTCCATGCAGTCGATTAGGGACAGTTTGAGTTGACACCCTGCGTCCTGTTGCTGTTTGAAGTGTATTTCGCAGTTGAGTTGCAATCTGCTGTCTATTCCGACGGGCTGTTAACAAGAGGTAACGGCCATCCCTTGTTGTTGTTGTTGCCCTTGGGCGACCATGTCCGGCTCTTCTGTGAACAGTATGTTCTTTGAAAATTATTCCAAAGTCTGGAAATCACGCTTTGAGACACCCCAAAGGCTTGTGCCACCTCTTGTTGTCTCTGTCCAGCTTCCATCCTTCCTATGGCCTCCAAGCCATTGGTTCAGGTAAATCACATTGTCGAGGCATCACTGTCCCTAAGGCAAGTCATTCACTAACTGAAAACTGGACTGGATTTAAAAACAGCAACAATACATTCACCCCCACACCGCCCTTTCACATCAACAGTACAGACACTGCCCTCTGGTTTGGTACCGACGTTACGTAACAACTTCAAAGCCTTATTTACATTATCTTGGAGTAATAGAAAGTGATTTCGTCTAATACTATCCCAAAAAACATAGTCTTAATAGGTTATTCTACAATATCCCCTAATTTTTTTGAGCAGTGTGTGTGTATATATATACATATATATATATATACAGGGTGTACCATAAAGGATGGCGCAAACTTATATGGTTGAAAGTACACGATAATAGAAGCAACAATATCCCAGTAAACATAGGTCCGCAAACGAGCCGTTTACGAGATAATTACGAATGTATGGTTACAAACCGCCACTGACTTCATTGTAAACATCGTCCTAGTTAGTAGAAATTTATTTTAATTTAGACTTTACTATTAGTTTTTCATCTCATTTAGTTCACATTTCACAGTTCACTTCACTCATGGGTTACCTGTTAAAGGATATGTTAAAGTGTCTTCCTTGCATGTGGATGCAATACTGAGCTCGTCTCTGCAATGAATGTCGAATTCTTTCGAAAACCCCTGGATCATTTCTGAATTTTTGACAAGCATGTACAACTCTCTGCTCCAGTTCTTCAATCGTGTTAACGGATGTGCTGTACACTTCGCTTTTGAGGTGACCCTAGACATAAAAATCCAAAGGATTTAGATCAGGTGATCTTGGAGGCCAAGGTACAGATCCGCCTCGACCTATTCATCTTTGGCCGTATCTGCGCGTTAGATGCCGTCTCACAGCAGCAGCAAAATGTGCCGGAGCTCCATCATGGATGTACCACAAACTCTGATGTTGCTGAAGGGAAACATCCTCAAGCAATCCTAGAAGATGACGCCGCAGAAACCTAAGGTACCTCCGTCCATTAAGGTTTCGTGGAAGAATGTGTGGCCCAATGAGATAATCACCTAGTACGATGATACAAACAATGACGTCAGTGGCCGCTTGTAACCATACATTCGTAATTATCTCGCAAACGGCTCGTTTGTGGACCCATGTTTACTGGGACATTGTTGCTTCTGTTAGCGTGTACATTCAACCATATACGTTTGCGCCATCTTTTATGATACTCCCTGAATATATCCCAGTGCTCTACAGATTACGCCACCGAGCAAGTATTGTACAAACATTAATTTGTCTTATAATAATATATTCTAATTATTACTAGATGTAGTGGGATATGACTCTAGAATTCCGGGCTCAAGTTCCGTCAGAGCATCTATTTTCTTTGTCATGTCATTTTCTGCATGCATTGCTAAAAGCCAAAAATTTAGTTATGACATTATATATATATATAATATTTTCGCTCGCAAGATTTACAAAAAAATATTAACTTAGTAACACTATTCGACGAAATGGGTTTTTTTAGAAAAAAGACAAATATGTTGGCGTTCAACAACTTACGTTGCAGAGCAACGCCACTGTGTGTGAAAATTGAAAAAGTCAATTTTGATTTGAATTCAATAAAATACAAATGTTAGACAGGTTTAAATCTAGTTTGTAACAGTATTTTTTTGGAATGAAGACAGCGCAGCTCTCCCTTTATCAGGTAAATACTAATTACAATTATAAATTCACGGATTAAAATGTTTGAAAATATATTTCGTTTTGTACTGTTCACATTTGAAAGCTAACATGTAAGAAATTTAAATATAAATTTCTAATGTTTCTGTCTTTATATATATTTTAAATATGATTTTATGTTATTCCAAATTACAAGCGCAATTTTAACATAAAAATGAATATAATTCCTCCTTCAACTTTATATATACATATATGTGACATGATAAGAAAAATTAATAAATGCTCGGACGGGATTTGAAACCGATCTTGTGGATTTATCCCAGTGCTCTATGTTTACGCCACCGAGCAAGTCTAGTACAAACATTCATTAATATTATATCAATATATTCTCATGATTACTGGATGTAGTGGTATCTAAATCCAGAGGTCCGGGTTCAGGCCCGTCCGAGCATTTTATTTCTTGTCATGTCATTTTAAGCTTCCTTTGACCATTGTCAAAAATTTAATTACGATAATACATATATTGCATTGTGCTACCGATTACGTCACCAACCAAGTCTAGTACAATTATTCTCAACTCTTATAATAATATAATCTCATTATTACTAGATGTAGTGGGATATAAATCAAGTGGTCCGGATTCAAGTCCCGTCCGAGCTTTTATTTTTCTTTTCATGTCATTTTCAGCTTGCATTGCTCAATGTCAAAAATTTAGTTATTACACACACACACACATACATATATATATATATATACCATTGAGCTACCGATTACGCAACCGAGCAGGTCTAGTACAAACATTTATTTCTTTAATAATAATATATTCTCATTGTTACTAGAAGTCGTGGGATGTAATTCCAGAGGTCCGCGTTCAAGTCCCGACCGAGCATTTATTTTTCTTATGTCATTTAAGATTGCATTGTTCAATGTCAAAAATTTAGTTATAATACACACACACACACACACACACACACACACACACACACACACACACAAACACACACACACACACACACACACATATATATATATATATATATATATATATACCAGTGCGCTACCGATTACGCTTTCGAGCAAGTGTAGTACAAACAATAATTTCTGTTATAATAATATATTCTCATTATTAGTAGATGTAGAGCCATATAAATGCAGAGGCCGGGGTTCAAGTCAAGTCCGAACATTTATTTTTCTCATCGTCTTATTTTCAGTTTGCTTTGATCAATGTCAAAAAAAATTTATAACATATATGTATTGGTATATATATATATATATATATATATATATGGTATGATAAGAAAAATAAATGCCTGGACGGGATTCGAACCCGGATCTCTGAGTCTGTACCTCATCCTTTTATCCATTACACCACCAGGCAGTGAAGACCGAGTTCTCGCGACATCTAGTAATAATGAAGAATATAATACATATATATAAGGAATGTTTGACGCTGATATTATGCCGATGCACACAACATCCCTTGCTTGTTGCACTCAACTGCCGAGACGCAGTTGGTAGTTTCTAATCGAGTTAGAGTTCGGCCGTCCAAGCACTTAAACGGACCTGAAGATAGTGGACTGTGTAAATAACTAAGAAATTTGCCGGAATAACACTTATTTTATTATAGTACTTACAATTGCATTACAATGTGGTGAATATGAGCTGGTAGACGAACTTCTTATGCACACGATGTAGATGGAAACGTGGTATATTCAAAAATCACACGAATTTGCGTTGCAGCACGTGGCGTGATTTTAAGTTATGCAAAACTTCCTTAATATATTGGTCGCAGCACTAAGCACCAACTATATGCTTAAGGCCCCCGTGTGGACCAGAGATGTGATCATAAACGATCCTATCTGAAGAGGAGATATCGAGCCTCGATCCGGAGACTATGCAAACATGACTACTCTAGTTCACGTTTATTCTAAGACGCTATACAGCATGGCAACCGGAAGTTCGTCATACCGCTTTACAAAACAAAATGTACCTAATGCCAACTTGACAGGTACAAATAGTCAACAAGGAAAGTAACTGTTTGAACTGGATTCGCCTGGTGGTGTAATGAATATCACGCTGAGGTACAGACTCAGAGATCCGGGTTCGAATACCGTCCAGGAGTTTATTTTTCTTATCAAACCATATTAAGCTTGCATTGCTCAATGTTAAACATTTAATTATAACACACATATATATATATATATATATATCTCACATGCACTACGGATTACCCCACCGAACAAGTCTATTACAAACTTTTATTTATCTTATAGTAATATACTCTCATTATTACTATATGTAGTGGGATATAAATCCAGAGGTCCGGGTTCAAGTCCCGTCCGAGCATTGATATTTCTTATCATGCCATTATAAGCTTGCACTGCTCAGTGTCAAAATTTAATTACAATATCCGATTGAGGGTCTTTTCACTTTTCAGCGGTTGCCCTTTTACCAGCCGGCTGCTGGCCCTTCACATCCACATGTGTCAATCACAGAGGTAGATGATCAACAGCCAGTGTAGGGGTGACATGTGGTTAGCATGTCGAGTCCCCCAGGCGTTATAGCTGGTTCCTCAACCTGGAGCCGATACTTATTGTAGCTACCCAATTGCCTCACGATACAGGGTGGGCACCGGTCCCATACTGGCCGAAATACCATGAGAAAATTCTTCCCCCATGGAGACTCGAACCAGCCGCAAGTCCCGTAGCTCTGCGCCAAGGCTTCCTACCTTAACCGCTCGGATACGGCGCGGGACAATTACAATATATATATATATATATATATATATATCGCAGTGCACTACCTATTACGCCACCGAGCAAATGTACTACAAACATAAAATACAAATATAATAATAAAATATACTAATTATTACTAGATGTAGCAGGAAGTTAATCCAGAAGTCCGGGTTCAAGTCCTGTCCCAACATTTTTTTTATCATTTTATCATTGATCAATATCAAAAATATGATATATATATCCCAGTGCGCTACCGATTACGCCACCGCGCAAGTCACTTCAAACATTAATTTGTCTTATAATAATATATTTTCATTATTACTAGCTTTTTAGTATAAGACAGATTTTAGAAAAGAAATGGGAATATAATGGTACTGTACATCAAATATATGTAGACTTCAAGAAAGCATATGATTCAATTAAGACGGGGAGAAGTTATATAGCATCCTGTTGGAGTCCGGGAGTCCTAAAAAGTTAGTTAGACTTATACGAATGTGTCTAGATGGCACAAAGAGTAGGGTGCGTGTAGGCAAACAGTTTTCGGACACTTTTGAAATCCAGAATGGGTTGAAGCAAGGAGATGCACCATCTCCTCTACTATTTAATTTTGTACTAGAGCATGCCATTAAATCTTTAGAGAATGAGGAAGGATTATAACTCAATGGTATTTATAAGTTGTTAGTTTATGCCGATGATGTAGTATTATTGGCCGATAGCGAGGAGATACTAAAGGACAACATGCACACACTATTGAGTAACACTAAGAAATTGGGACTGGAAGTAAATATCACTAAAACTAAATATATGGTCACACGTAGAAATTCAGTATATAATGGAAATGGACTTAGTATGATTTGGGAAAAAGAAGCTCTTCCAGATGAATGGAAGGAATCAATTATCGTACCAATTTATAAGAAAGGAGATAAAACTGATTGCAACAACTATAGGGGCATCTCATTACTTTCAACTTCGTACAAAATTCTAACAAATATATTAGTAAGCAGACTTACTCCCTATATTGATGACATTCTAGGAGATCATCAATGTGCATTTAGAAGAAACAGGTCTACAACAGATCAGATTTTTAGTATAAGACAGATTTTAGAAAAGAAATGGGAATATAATGGTACTGTACATCAACTGTATGTAGACTTCAAAAAAGCATATGATTCAATTAAGAGGGAGAAGTTATATAGTATCCTGCTGGAGTTCGGAATTCCTAAAAAGTTAGTTAGACTTATACGAATGTGTCTAAATGGCTCAACGAGTAGGGTGCGTGTAGGCAAACAGTTTTCAGACACTTTTGAAATCCAGAATGGGTTGAAGCAAAGGAGATGCACTATCTCCTCTACTATTTAATTTTGTACTAGAGCATGCCATTAAATCTTTAGAGAATGAGGAAGGCTTACAACTGAATGGTATTAATAAGCTGTTAGTTTATGCTGATGATGTAGTACTACTGGCCGATAGCGAGGAGATACTAAAGGCCAACACGCACACACTATTGAGTAACACTAAGAAATTAGGACTGGAAGTAAATATCAGTAAAACTAAATATATGGTCACACGTAGAAATACATTATATAATGGAAATGGACAGCTAATGACAAATGAGGGAAATTTTGAGGAATTGGCTGAATTCAAATACCTAGGAACAATAATCACAAATAGGAATGAGATGCACAAAGAAATAAACATAGGCTCAATTCTGGAAATGCATGCTATTATGCATTGCAGAGACTTTTGATGTCCCAACTCCTTTCAAAAAACGTTAAGCTGAAAATATATAAAACTATTATTCTACCAGTTATATTATATGGGTGCGAAACATGGACTCTTACTTTAAGGGAGGAAAGGAGATTACGAGTATTTGAGAATAAAGTTCTTAGGAAAATTTTTGGACCAAAGAGAGATGAACAGACAGGTGAATGGAGAAGACTACATAACAATGAACTACATGGTCTTTATAGGAAGCCAGATATAATAAGAACAGTTAAGTCCCGTAGACTGCGATGGGCAGGACATGTTGCGCGTATGGGGAATGAAAGACGTGCATGGAAACTTCTTGTAGGAAAGCCAGAAGGAAAACGCCCAGTTGGTAGACCAAGAATGAGGTGGGAGAACAACATTAACTATGATTTGAGGGAAGTAGATTATACAGGGAATGATTGGAAAGCTTTAGCTCAGGATAGGGATGTATGGAGAGCTTATGTCCGTGCGGCCATGAACCTACGGGTTCGATAGTGCCAGTGAGTAAGTAAGTAAGTAAGTAATGGAAATGGACAGCTAATGACAAATGAGGGAAATTTTGAGGAGGTGGCTGAATTCAAATATCTAGGAACAATAATCACAAATAGGAATGAGATTCACAAAGAAATTAAACACAGGCTCAATTCTGGAAATGCGTGCTATTATGCATTGCAGAGACTCTTGATGTCCCAACTCCTTTCAAAAAACGTTAAGCTGAAAATATATAAAACTATTATTCTACCAGTTATATTATATGGGTGCAAAACATGGACTCTTAGTTTAAGGGAGGAAAGGAGATTACGAGTATTTGAGAACAGAGTTCTTAGGAATTTTTTTGCACCAAAGAGAGATGAACAGACAGGTGAATGGAGAAGACTACATAACAATGAACTACGACTCTAGCATGCGCGCCATCTTTGTTGCATAGTTCAAGCTTCTCTCGCAAGAGGTGCTCTTGAGAAAAAAAATACCATCTGTAGTGAAAACTTCAAACTATATCTCTGTGAAATTTCAACATTCTAGCTGCAATACCAAGGCAGAAAAAAATTATTGTCCGTTATTTTCCGATCCGCCCTCGTACGTGGTCTTTATAGGAAGCCAGGTATAATAAGAACAGTTAAGTCTCGTAGACTGCGATGGGCAGGATATGTTGCACGTATGGGGAATGAAAGACTTGCATGGAAGCTTCTTGTAGAGAAGCCAGAGGGTAAACGTCTAGTTGGAAACCAAGAATGAAGTGGGAGAATAACATTACCTATGATTTGAAGGAAGTAGATTATACAGGGAATTATTAGCTCAGGATAGGGATGTATGGAGAGCTTTTGTCCGCGCTGACATGAACATACGGGTTCGATAGTGCCAGTGAGTAAGTAAGTAAGTAAGTAAGTATTACTAGTTGCAGTGGGATATAAATATAGAGGTCCGGGTTCAATTCCCGTCCGAGCATTTATTTTTCTTATCATGTCATTTTAAACTTGCATTGCTGAATGTTAAAAATTTAATTATATATATATATATATATATATATATATCTGCCATTGCGCTACCGATTACGCTACCAAGCACGTCTTGTACAAACATTTATTTCTCTTAAAATAATATATTCTGATTAATACTACTTGTAGTGGGATATAAATGCTGAGGTTCGAGTTCAAGTCCCGTCCGAGCACTTATTTTTCTTATCATGTCAATTTATGCATACATTGCTAAAAGCTAAGAATTTAATTATAACACACACATATATATATATATATATATATATATATATATATATATATATATATGCCTCGCAAGATTTAAAAAAAATATATTAACTTCCTAACACTATTCTGTGAAATGGGGTTTTTTAGCAAAAAAAACTAATATGTTGACGTAATAACATCTTAGGTTGCGGAGCAACGCCACTGTGTGTGAAAATTGAAAAAGTCAGTTTTGATTTGAATTTAATAAAATACAAACGTTTGACAGGTTTAAATCTAGTTTGTAACAGTAATTTTTTGGAATGAAGACAGCGCAGCTCTTCCTTTATCAGGTAAATACTAAATACAATTATAAATATCAAATTTATCATGCAATACAATGTTTGAAAATATATTACGTTTTGTACTGTTCAAATTAAAGGCTAAAATATAAGAAATTTAAATATAAAATTTCAAATGTTTCTGTCTTTGTATATTTTTTAGATATGATTTTATGTTATTCTAAATTACAAGCGCAATTTTAAAATAAAAGTCAATATAATTCCTCCTTCAATTATATATATATATATATATATATATATATATATGTGTGTGACATGATAAGAAAAGTACGCTGAGACGAACCAAACAATGACTTTCAGGTAAACATCCACTTCTAATTGTCGGATTTCGCTCAATTTTGATAATATCTACCTCGGTTTATTTTAATAGGATATACTGTGTTTCGTTGTGAAACATCGAAAATTGTGACCGCTAGAGCGACTTTTAAATTTTACTTCAGGTGAACTTCTACACCTAAAGATTTTAGAGGGTCCAATTGTGAATGTGAACCATCGAGGGACCCCATAATCGCACACAACAATTTTCATCAAAATCGGACCAGTTGTTTAAGAGGAGTTGAGTGACAAACAGACGTACAGAGAATTATATATAAAAATAAAGATTATTCAGTCTTGTAACATCTAATTTTCGGTCTGACTTGGAGTCTAGTTGTTAAAGGTTTCACTGGGAATGGTTTTTAACAATAAAAGTGTTTCATCACACATTCTGCATAAATGGACAAACCTAATTCATATTTGTACTCTTATGCATTTTATTTATTCAAAACCTCAGGTTGTCATTTTGACATTTCCGGTGTTCTCCTTTGGCACTGGAGTAACTGTAACCCGTTTATGAGGTTGGGGCGCCCGGAAGGAGGGGTTACGACTGTGCTGGTGATATGATGGGGGATGATGATGATAATAGTGGTGCGCCACGAGTGTCCTTAATCCTAAACTTGATAATCTAAGGCTAATATGAATGACGATGATTGTGATGGCCGTATAATGTTCGCAGGTCGTTTGGGCCTGACATTTGTCTTAGAGGTGAGGAAAAACCTTCACTTAAGAAAATTGTCCCGACCGGGGATCGGACCCGGACCCGTTGGATATATATTTTAAACTTTTTTATTGAATTCATCACTTGTTTTACAATTGCTGCTGCTCGAAAAATTTTCCAAATACACAGGGTGCAGCATAAGTCAGTTAACCGAAAATGCAAATATATTATTGTCTGTAGCTTACAACTACATAAAAAAAACAACTACCAAAATTGTTCAAAGTGACCTCCATTGTTATTTAAGCATTTATGACGTCGTTTTAAAACTGATTTACACAATTTCCCATTATTAACATAAGTGTTTTCAAATTCCTGTTCAATCAAATGATGCAGGTTTAGTGGTTTTATCCTTCAAAATCAACTCAAGCAGTAGTGTTTGAGATTATATTCTCAAGGTCCTGTTTTCAAACCCCTATTTGAACCAATCTGATTTTTCCCTTGTAACCGCGTGCAGTGGTTAATTGACTTATGCCACACCCTGTAGTTATCTTTATTAAATTAACGTGCTCAACCGACAGGTTGTATCTGGGTGACTCAAGAGACCGAAAATTAGTGCGTAAATAGGGAGAGGTTAACCCCTTAATTGGTGAAATTAATTTTTTTAAATCCCGGCTTATTTGAATGCATCGGACTGGAGTGAAAACAAATCATGCAAAACTATAATTTATTTTGTATATATTCTTGTATAATTTTAAGGAAATTTAAATAATTTTTATTGATTAATTTTACCCACTATTAATTAAGAATATTGAATTGATTCCTCATTCGCCGAAGAAATCCGTGACCTCGTAAAGTGCGTATATGTTCCAAAGTACCGACTGGTCGTCTTTATACAGTATGCACGAGTATATGTACAAAAAATGTGATAATTATAGTAAAATAACATCTTCGTTGGAAATATTTGCATTCAATGTAAACAACTGACTCACGTTAGCAGTCTGACCAATGTAATTACGGTAAATGTCGAAAATAATTTAGTTGAGACTACAGCAGGTCGTGAAACCAATTAGAGTAAAATTGGTACAAGTACCAATTTGTTGTATATTGTTTCAAATAAAGTTCAGTTCATTTAAAATGCAGTGATTTGTTTCGTATAATGTATATTAACACTACATTTTGGATATATATTTTTGTATATACATTGTACGTAGTATACGAAAAGGGCAGTGGGTTTACTTCCCGCCCTAGGTATGTAATTTGTAATATTACAGTATATTTACTTATTGGTTGGCAACCCCAAATTTAGGAAACTGAACTTTCAATCATGGTCGCCAGTCCTGTAAGTACGACAGAACGCACCATCGTGCAAAAAAGATGGTAAAAATGTCCTTTGTTTGTAAGCGATAACAATAATGTTGACGTAATAACTGTACCGTAACGAAGCAACGTCACTAAATGTCAAAATGCAAAATATTTTTACAAATCGAATTTTAAAATATATTTATATTTTACAGACTGAATTCACCTATCCATATATACTGTGAAAATATAAACATAGACCATCCTGTATCAGGTGCATAGTTATCATCTATAAATGAAGGGCACAAGCAAGAATCTAGCAAAGTCACTAAATAATTGTCTTTTAATTGAGGCGATTGCATACAAAGGGGTATATGTCATTTGTTATTCTCTTGAAAAAAATGGGCGTGTAAAGGCATTGATGTCTTTTTAGACTTATCTGGGGGAAAACACGCATCACCCGAAGTTATCATTTTGAATTACCTATGAATTTGTTACACAACTTCAAGTTTAAAAATGTTTTCTCAATACTGCATCTAACCTCCCCAATTATACAACGTACCTACCTTCTTTAAATATGTGCCAAATTAGGAAGGAAAATAAACCCATGATTAAACACTTTATTTTAAGATGATCTTGTAAAGACTTCCGGGCTGTTGGCCGTGGTCTTTGAGGCTTGTAGTTCCCGACGTTTCGCCAGAGACTGCGTCCGGCATCCTCAGATATTTTACAAGATAATCATAATAACTCCGGCCGTGAAAGTCTAAGTCAGTTTCGCACTTGTACAATATAGTTAGTACTTTGCATTGAGAAACTCACACAATAAAGTGGTAAACCTGGTACTTTTCCTGTCCCTCAAATGTGTGTTGATTAATCACGTGACACACTATATAAAGCTAAACTCATTGAAAATCAAAACAAATTTAACTCTAAAATTGTAAATATTCTGTTTTTCATTCTTATGAATAACATTTTCTTTCATTCTGTTTTAATAGTAATCATCCCCGTTCCTTAATATAAACAAAACTTGATACCGCGAGAGGCTGCAAGACAATTGATCTTGTAGAGGAAGGTGATCCCACAGGATGTCTCCTAATTCTTTCAGTCGCTATTTATTAGAGCTGCGCAAATTCATCGCGATCCTGCGTGGGCACCGATATTTTAACTAACTACTAACTCACTGCCTCTATCGAACCCGTAGGTCGGGCATAAGCTCTCCATACATCCCTATCCTGAGCTAATGTCTTCCAATCTTCCACTGTATAGTGTACTTCCGTTAAATCATGGATGTTATTCTCCTACCTCATTCTTGATCTACCAACTGGGCGATTCCCTATGGACACCGATCTCCTACTGACCTATATTCCATGAGAAAATTCCTTCTCCATAGGGTTTTGTGGATCTGTGCCAAGACACAATACATTAGGTCGTTGTCTTTTTCGATTCCTGTAATCAGAGACTGTCAAACTATAACATCATTCAAAAACAAATTAAAGAATTATTTAATAACAAACTAACTTATACACCTCACTCATGGTATTCCTTTAACAGTTAATAAATTTAATTATTTATGAAAATAATATTAAGATTAACAAATATTTTATTTTATTTTGTTTTAAATATTGTACAAACGTAAAATTAGTTTTCTCTATCTCATTCTTTTTCTTTGTATTTTTATATATATTAGACAGGGACAATTTAATATGTCTTGCTTGTATACATTTTATTATTAGTTTTAGTCTTAATTTTAACTAACTTTAACTGGTTGCATTATAGATCGTAATATAATAGATACCTTTTTGATCAAATTTTTATTTAGTATTTAATATTAGAGTTAATTGAGATTGTTATATTCTGATGTAATATATGTTTGTCCTGGTGAGTGGAAGAGAAGGCCACATGGCCTTAACTCCACCAGGATAAATAAATAAATAAAAAATAAAAATTATAATAGAAATTTCCACATTAATGATTTTGTTCCGCTTGTTGCTTGCTATCTACTTATTTATAATATCGATCTTATTGATTTTTCTCCTTTAATAATTCTCTATGATTTGCAAGTTAATACATGACACTCAGACTACAATATTATACACTACATAAGTTAGTTATTTCGGTAGATCAACATAATGTTTTAGGTCTAGTTCAATGCTAAAGTGTTAACACAATCATTTGGCAGAAAACACCCCGAAGGGAAGTGTGTGAAGGCATCAAGTTATCTGGTGGAAAGCACTCATCACCCCAAGTTATACCCACAGGTCTCAGAGAGATATTGGCAAAGTAGGAGATTATGGCTGACGCCTCTTTAAACAATTGGACACTACTTATGTCCCAAGTGTTCAGCACTGTGTAAAGGACATTTTTAGCCAAGAAAATATATCTGGTACTAATTCATTTTAGAGGCTGAGTAGAACCCAGTGACATGATCTTACCACAATGTTTGGTCAAGAGGTAAAAATTCCTGACCTCATCTGGAATCGAACTCGCAACCAACCTCACGGCTTGTAGTATAATGCCTCAGCAAATTACGTAACGTGTTTCAGACAGTTTTTTTTTTTCAGAATACTTTAATGAAATTTTCCTGATGTTGGTAGTCTTATTGAAAACACTAGTTCATCCTATTTTTTGTTAATTTTACCCTAAACCTTTTTTTTTTTGTGCACCACAAATGGACTTCCATATTTTTGCGCTGGGCGCATGAAAATAAATGTGAACTAAAAGTAAACATTAAATAGGTACATGATAACCTGCCCAGCTGAGTGTTTAGTTGTGACTCCGGTACATCATGAAGTTTGTTTATATCCGGAGGTGACTGGCATCATCCCACTTGCTGCGTTTTGTTACCCACTGGGCGACTTTTGCAGCTAAATTTCTTTATGGCTATCATTATGGGGTTCTTGACTTATGTTAAACCTAGCCATAGTAGGAAGATGTTTTCTCTCTAGAATACCATGTGGAAAATGTATGATTTCTCCATATTTAACCTATGGAACATAGGTTAAATATTTTGTGCATGAAGAGGAATTTCTCCATAGTAGATGGACTAGCCACTAAGGGCTGAATATCATGGAGAAACTCCTCGACATGTGTACTTAATTGTATCGCCGGTATAGTGCGATCTTGAACATTGTTGTTCACATTTGTTTGTGAAGAAGTACCAGGTTTGGTTACTTGGGAGAAGGTAACATGAGGATTGACTTTCACCGAAGTGAAAGTCTTGGGTTGAATGGATGGTAATTGGGTAACTTTTGGTTTTTTGGCTTGTTCATACTTTTCCAGCGCTGCTTGGAAAGCTGGACAGCCACGGTATGAAGCAGGGTGACCAGACGCCCCGCAATTTACACACGTTAGTAAATTTGGGTTTCTCTGTGCAGAGGCCTTAATATGGGGCAGTCCTTATGCCCATGGGCCTCGGCACAGATTACGAAACGTGGCGTCCGGCCACACGCAGGAAAGGTGTGGTTGAAGGACTGGCACTTGAAACATTGTTTAAGACCGGCCCTTGGTCTATATCCTTCCACGGCCACAACACAATAACATAGCCTTTTGAGATCATAAATTTTGAAAGCCTCTGCTGTTCGCTTTAGTTCCAAAATGAAAACCGGTAAGGGTTTTTCCAAATTATCTTTTTTCGCAATAATTTGCGTTGCTTTTTGAAGAGGAAATCCCAAGGACCTGATTTCCTCTTCAATTTCTTCAATTTTGATATTTGCTGGTAGACGTTTCAGTGCTACCTTCAATGGAGTGTCCTTTAAGATTTGATACGTATATTATTCCTTATGTAAGGAATTAAAATACGTTTTCATGATCTGAAAGTCTTCCATTGAAGCTGCATAATAACGCAGACCTTCAGGAATATTGACTACTCGGAGATCTGCACTAGTGAGTGCTCTTAATTCCTTGTTCATGCGAAACAGGTCCGTGTGCCCAATAACAGTAATGGGTGGCGGTCTCTGTTTCGCGGAGTCAATATTTCTGATAGGTGTAGTTTTGTTTGTGGCCGTAGAAGGACCGGCGATAGAAATAGGTGGTGGAACCACTTGTGAGGAAGTTCCAGCAATTGGCTCTGTCATGTCAGTTAAAACTGAAAATCTGTTGGCAGTCTCAACCACTGGAACTACAGCAGGAGACCTTGCCTCGATTTGTTTAGACCGATTTTCATGTTTTCTACCTGATTTGATATCATTTGATTTTACAACTTTTTTAGTTCCTTTGCTTTTGCTTTTACTTCGTCTTTTCTTACTAGTTTTGACCTCTTCAGTTGGTTCAGTCTTTAGATATTGAGACGGATTTGGATTCTCTCTGCCATCCAAGTTAGCAGAGTTACTGGGAGTAGCAGGAGAGAATGCCGCTTCAGTGTCAGGTTCTGGAAAATTTGGTTCATCTGTGGTGAGAAGACTCATTGATTGAAGTTCAACCAAATCAGCCTTCAACTCCTTCAATATGGCATTAAATAGGCCTTGCTCTACACTATATGTCTTGAACAATTTAGTTAAATTTTCGAAACAGGTCAATGTAAAGTCACCAACTGTCTCGGATTTGTCGCACGCTTTGAAGGTGACAAGATAGTTTGTGATTATCAAAAAGGCTCCACGAATTTGGTGGATGATAACTTTAAATTTTGGAATTTCCTCAAATTTAGTTTTAGCACTGTATTTTTCAAAATTTTGAGCTGCCTCTTCCCAGCGTGCGAAAGCCCCGGGATCCTCACTATCACTATCCATTGGATCATCTACGAGTATATTTAACATATGAGCCATTGCTTGGCAAGCCAAGACTTATTTCACTGATATATTAAATTTTCTGAAAACACTTACCACTTAGGCAGGTTTTCACTACACAATGTTTGTGAATAAATCACAACACCACACTGTTAGCCACCTTACACAAATAAATTATATTAGAAAACACAAAAACACTATCCAATGGACCGGGCCTAAGCCCGATCAATAAAATTAAGAAAATTTACCTGCCTCGCGTCTATTGGTCGGCTTCGATCACCTTATATATACACGACCAATCACAGTAAGCGGAACTACCAACCTAACTCCTTTTTTGTTTTTTAACACTGGAGCACTCCTATTGAGTCGAAAAGCCTCGATGGTTGACCATGATGACTTGACGCTCAGAAGAATACGTTGTTCTGTTGATTTCAGGAGATGTTGTCTCGATGAAAACCAAGTAGAGAATGTGGCCTACCCAAAGTTAACTTCGAAAGAGCAACTGTTTAATAAACAAATATCGACGACCATCAGCGGTTCAATTACCTTGACGATAGTGGGAGTCTTTCAGGTAAATCAGAAGTACCGTGGTGGTAGGGCTACCTTTACTGGACAAACCTCGGGCAAGAAACAAAATAATTAATTAATCTCCAAGAACGTGTCAAACTGCATCAATGCCAGAAGAGAAAATTTCCAACGAAAGATGGCAGAAGAGAGATCAATGGGCAGGAGGAAAATGTTAGCCGTAGAGAAGATAATATTCTACGGGATATTCTATTCTATAGTAATTCTGCCCGAGGGCAGGTCTTTCACTGAAATCATAGCATTTTTATACTATGATTTGCAGCTTTACTAAGGAATGATGGGTGTGGCAGCTTCCTACGGGATATAACCTTAAATAAATCCTAGTTTGGATGTTAGAACCCACTCCAGAAATATTCCGACAAAAGAGGCTAGACTATGTATAGTCGGGTAAAATATTCATTCAGTGTTATGATGTTATTTCTATTTAACGACGGTCTTTAACATTAGAGCACAATTCAAATCTGAGCGGGAAAGGATTAACATACTATGCTCGGAGTTCAAACGTGAGGTTCTTTTAAGTGCCATAAATATATGCCGAAGAATTTGGTGACTTTCCGACGAAACCGGTACTCTGGATTATTACTTACTTACTGGCACTATGGAACCCGTAGGACCATGGCCGCGCGGACATAAGCTCTCCACACATCCCTATCCTGAGCTAATGTTTTGCAGTCATTCCCGTCTACCAACTGGGCGTTTTCTCTCTTGCTTTCCTACAAGGGCTTCCATGCAAGTCTTTCATTCACCATACGTACAACATGTCCTGCCCATCGTAGTCTACGAGACTTAACTGTTCTTATTATATCTGGCTTCCTGGCACAAAACGTCGGTGCCACCTACACACAACACTGCGACTCAATGCGTACTCACCGTAAACTCGATGCATCATTTTAAACGTTTGGCAGCGGTCATGAATAATTTCTGACAGAACTTGATGTTGCTCTAACTGTGACATCTCGAGTTCCGAAATGCGCATTCAAATCACAGTCCATAGTTCTGCTAGCAGGGAATGCACTCAACTGTCTCTTGCTGGGACGAGAGACAAGGTACCATACCACGGCGCCACCTAGTGCATCACAGCGCCACTATGCGCTCAGTCTCAAAACGTAACAACTGTACATACATTTCCTAAATTAACCCTTGTTTAATTTATTTGTGCAACTCATTCATATTTGTAATTATTGTTCCAAGGTATCTTTCTCAATATTTCCCTCGTATGTTACACTGGTCAACATGATTTTTGTCTCATGAGTACCAATAGTTTGAACTTAATGCAGTTTTTCATCGTGTTTTCAAAACTGTATTAGGAATTCCTCCATCACCCACAGTTTTTTATTTCAGTTTCAATTAATGGATTTAAATAATTACGTTTTTAACAAACGTTTTTGTAAAATAAAACCAAATGAGCTAACTCACATATTTCAGCTATGGAAAAGAGATATTAAGGCAAATGGAAACCTAATATGCTGGCCGATTATTGTTGGACCATCAACAGGGATGCTCCACAGGCGAAATATAGCAGCAAGTCGTCATTTCTTAATTTCTAGGTTAGTCCGAATGTTCGAATATTGTGTACTTACGAATGTAGAAAATATAAACGTGTTTGAAATTATAAATTCCTGTCCCTCGGAAACCTTGCGTGATGGAGAAAAACCGATATCATATTTGATTTCAGGAGAAAAAGTAGTATCAGAATCCCATATTTTTCGTTCCGAGACAAAAAAAAGTTTCTCTTTTGTTGCTCAGTGTTATTAACTGTCTATTACTGTTTATATACCATTATATAGGGCTATTCATAAAGAAGAAATAGACATCTTCCGAACTACAAAAAAAAAATAGAAACGCAATTCCAATGCTCCTGAAAAGAGAAAACTTTGAAATACTGATCACGGCCTCATTGGCGCTGTTGCTTGTCATGTTGATTGTTTGTATTAAAATGGCGGCACAACAGGACGTTTGATTGGAAGAGGAGGAGCAGAAGATCAACTTCATTACCGGTGGCCTCCCAGGTCACCCAACCTAGCCCTGTGTGATTTTTATCTGTGGAGTTACGTAAAAGACGTGTTTTTATCCCTCCTATGTCTCACACTCTTGAAAATCTGTGACATCGATTTGTTGAAGCTGTGATAACTAGAGACCAGCTGATTCACATTGAATGCATGAAAAACTGAAATTTGAACTTTTCTCTTTCCACAAACGTTGGAATTGTGTTCATGTTTTTGTAGTATGGAAGAAATAAACGTTTGAAGCCTGTTCCTTATTTCTGAATAGCCCTGTGTAATATATTCATATGTGTGACCGTATATTTAGTTTTATTAATTTATTAATAATAATAATAATAATAATAATATTAATATAATAAAATTAATAATATGGAAAATGACTTTATTATTACCAGGTAATTTTTAACACTTCTTCACATCCGACATTTGAAATATAATTACTTACTTACTTTATAAAGAAATTCTACAGTTTTTATGAAACATACTGTAACATTCCAAGCAATTTGTGATTTTTATCAAGAGGAGCACAATTCCTAGCGTAACTAATAATTTTATAATAGGTTTTTAGTTATAACACTTTAAACGAGCTCTTGATGTCGATATATACTTCATTAGTCATATCGATTGTTTGAACAATTGAATTGAAACAGAATCCTGACGGGACATGAGAGTGAATGCTGCAGCTATTTCTTCAGAGACGCAATACCCGGTTTCAGCAAGTTCTGTACACAGAGGAAAATAACGTGTCACAAGAAATACTGCCCATCTTACAATATTCAACGCAGATAAATTAATTAATCAATTGAGTTGGTGTTTACTTGATGAAAATCCATATTTATTAATTAAATAAAAATAAAACGTAGTTTTATTTGATTTTCATATTTATTATATAATTCAGTGACAGCTATTTCGGTACACTCTACTTTCTTCAGACATGTTAACAAATTATGAATTGTGTTCCAACTGATCTAAGCAACAATACAACAATATTTATTTAATTTTTTTAATTTAACAAAGGGGATTCATTCAAATCAAGTTGAGAATTTAACAGTTTTTTACTACTTTTAAATTTATTAATTTTTACAGCCTCCAAAAGATCTAACTTCTTACCCTTGTCACAAATATGTAAAATTTCAAAATTTGGATCGAAACAATGATTAAATTGGAATAGGTGGTTAGCATAGTTTGAATTTTCTAAATTTCTGTTATATGCTCTCACGTGTTCCTTTATCCGAGATATAAAAGGTCTACCAGTTTGTCCTATAAAGACATTGTCACATTTCAATTTATATACACCTGATAATTTTTCTTTTTTTGTTTTGGTTTTATTGTTTTTTATTACATTTTGTAGAGTTTTATTAGTTTTAAATGCCACATTAATGTTCAACCTTTTGAAGTGTTTAGATATTTTATTTGAAAGTGGGCCTATGTATGACATTACGACATATTTCTTTGTTTTCTTTGGGTACAGGAAAAACTTTGTTAATTGCTTTTTTGTAATTAATCTTCTTAATTAAACATTCTATAATTTCAGGGTCGTATCCATTATTAACAGCCAATTGTTTAATAATATTCAATTCATTATTATATTCCAAGGGTGAAAGAGGGATATTTAAAAGTCTATGAATGTAACTATTAAAGGCTGCCATCTTATGAGTATTCACACAAGTATTAATTTCACAATGGAATTAGAAACAAATAATAGTATAAATTTCTTGGATTTATGAATAAAACATATTGATAATAAGTTTGAGTTTGGTATCTTTCACAAACCATCTCATACTGATACCACTATCCATAATTCTTCTCTTCACCCATATACTCATAAAATGGCAGCCTTTAATAGTTACATTCATAGACTTTTAAATATCCCTCTTTCACCCTTGGAATATAATAATGAATTTAATATTATTAAACAATTGGCTGTTAATAATGGATACGACCCTGAAATTATAGAATGTTTAATTAAGAAGATTAATTACAAAAAAGCAATTAACAAAGTTTTTCCTTTACCCAAAGAAAACAATAAGAAATATGTCGTAATGTCATACATAGGCCCACTCTCAAATAAAATATCTAAACACTTCAAAAGGTCGAACATTAATGTGGCATTTAAAACTAATAAAACTCTACAAAATGTAATAAAAAACAATAAAACCAAAACAAAAAAAGAAAAATTATCAGGTGTATATAAATCGAAATGTGACAATGTCTATATAGGACAAACTGGTAGACCTTTTATATCTCGGATAAAGGAACACATGAGAGCATATAACAGAAATTTAGAAAATTCAAACTATGCTAACCACCTATTCCAATTTAATCATTGTCTCGATCCAAATTTTGAAATTTTACATATTTGTGACAAGGGTAAGACGTTAGATCTTTTGGAGGCTGTAAAAATTAATAAATTTAAAAGTAGTAAAAAACTGTTAAATTCTCAACTTGATTTGAATGAATCCTCTTTGTTAAATTAAAAAATTTAAATAAATATTGTTGTATTGTTGCTTAGATCAGTTGGAACACGATTCATAATTTGTTAACATGTCTGAAGAAGGTACAGTGTACCGAAACAGCTGTCACTGAATTATATAATAAATATGAAAATCAAGTAAAACTACGTTTTATTTTTATTTAATTAATAGATAAATTAATATTGATTGAATTTATATACGTCATTTTTTCACAAACACCTCTATAAATTATTAACCATATAGTGCTCTTTTTTTACAAATGCCAGCAGCTTCTCTTTACGACATTTATGGTATTCTCTCCTGATGTGATAGAACTGTAGCCCACTTATACAGGGTGCGGTAGAAACAATGACCCATTTTAAACATGTTATTTTATCATGAAGAAATACAACTACACATCATTAGTGTAAATTGTTGGAAATAACACATCCTATCATTAATTACACATGTCACGTTTTGTAAATTATTTCCTTCAGATGTCTCCCATTGTTGGCGATGCAATGTTCTGCACGAACACGCACATTCTCTATAACCTTATGAGGAGTGTTGCCTGTTAAGTCCTCGATTTCGGCGTGAACGTTATTTTTCAAATCTTCATGAGCGGTTGGCTTGTTAGCATGCACTTTGGATTTTAGGAATCCTCACATAAAAAATCACAAGCCGATATATCGGGCGAACGGGGTGGCCAGTTGACATTGCCAAAGCGGGAAACAAGATGCCTTGGAAACATTCTGCGTAAGGCTTATTGTTTGTTGTCTCAACTGCTGGACCCATCTCGTAATCGACATCCGAGACTCAACTGCTGGACCCATCTCGTAATCGACATCCGAGACTCAACTGCTGGACCCATCTCGTAATCGACATCCGAGACTCAACTGCTGGACCCATCTCGTAATCGACATCCGAGACTCAACTGCTGGACCCATCTCGTAATCGACATCCGAGACGGAACTTGATCATTCCGACCAATGTTAAAATATTACCCGAACGAATGCCGTGTCCATACGACACTGTCGCCACATTTCAAAAACGTTTCTACCGCAAACGCACGGTGCTCGTTTGACCAACGCTCCATATCGACTGGCAATGCTTTGAACTACACTACGCATTGGTACCAATATCAACTCTCTAGAAAGCCGTATCCAATAATGACGGACAATTTAAAATGAGTCATTGTTTCTGCCGCAGCAGCTATTAACCATTTAGCCTTGAAAGACGAGTTTTAATGTGCCTGTTATGGCCGGTTATTTCCTTACCAAAGAATAAGTCGATTATTTTTATTAAAACATTACAATATTTTGTAAACACCTTGAAAAGGCGATGTTTAGATCAACAGGTCGGTCCTATTTGACTAGTGATTATCATAGTCGTCTCAGATTTCGAGTCTCGCAGGTGAAATGCTGGCTTAGGTGAAAGGATTTTTAGAGACATAAAATTACTGAATACGTCATTCTTGGAAAAGCAAATGAGCCATGGATCACGTATTATAGACGTACAGCTCTAAAACATCCTAAAACCTCAAAAATAAAATAAAATACAGAGCCCTCTGTCTCAGCCCATTGACGCCTGGATTTGAATTGGACGCTAATTATCCTAGTTGCGTCCTATTTTGAATTTACGTTTTAGTAAACAGATCTTAGATTTCTCTTACTTTCTCGACTTCAATAAGATAAATGTTGTATGCTATATCTTAAGCAAAGGGCTAACTAGAAGATAGAGTTAAGTTTCCCGATGACGTGTTGGGTGATTAATAATAATAAATCACCAGGAGAGTCCTCAAACCTAATCTTAGTTCAAATCCATACCATCAGCGACCATTGGAAAAAATTCCAGTGCTCTGACCGGGAATTCAACTCGAAACCTCATGAACTGCAGTCAGAACCTCTGACCACTAGCCCATAGGGTTGGTCACCATACATAACATAATTGTATTTAACACTACAAAAACACAGAACACGCATTTTCTAATAATCTTTTGATTGCAAAGGTTTGTATTCAACATTATTTCATTTATCATGAGACATCTACCTTTAACATCTATAATAATTCCCAGCTAAGTTCCAGTTGTGATGTAAACAGAGCAGATGTATGACTGCATTTTCATTGGTTGATTCAAGATTTTAGGTTTGAGCGAGCAAGAAAATATAGTTCCTTCTGTAACAATTTAAATAAAGAAATCAAAAGCATGCAATATCTAGCAAATGTCTATGTAGGAGTCTCTTAAAATACATATTTATAATTTTAATAGGTAAAATATGCATTTTCGATTGAAAAATTTAAGATGTATAAAGCATCAGGTTCAGATGAGATCCCAGCAGAACTTATAAAATCGGGGGGAGAAAAATTGATGGACAAGATACGCTGGTTGCTTAGTATGATTTAGGAAAAAGAAGCTCTTCCAGATGAATGGAAGGAAACAATTATCGTACCAATTTATAAGAAAGGAGATAAAATTGATTGCAATAACTACAGGAGCATCTCATTACTTGCAACTTATAGATGTTAAATTTTGGGCAGACGAGAGTAGGAGGACTCCAAAAGATTGGGATGGGTTGGATATGGGAAAAAGGGACTGAAAATCGCAAGAACGTGTGGAGAAAAATAAGGAGGAGGTACGTAGATATAAACCAAGAATATATTTTCGCCGGATGTACTGGAAAACGCTCACTGTGTTTACAAAGAGACCGTAAAACATGTTTGGAAAAAAAATATATATATACTCAACCTAGGATTTAAAGAGAGATCAGGGCTTGCTTGGTATAAGTTACGGGCATGGTAATTTAAAAAAATTAGCGACGATCACGATATGCGAATATGTCCAAAGTGTGGAACTTTGAAGGCGAGACACATATATTAGGAAAATGTAACGATTTAGAATATTGGAGACATCAGTTAATACCGGAAAGATTTCTAAATTCTAATCGTGAAAGATTGGCATGCTACGAGTTATTGATAAATCCAGAAAATTGCATAAACGTGGGTAAATTTCTGGACAAAACGCGGAAAATAAGAACAACACTCATTCATGAATGAATATATGTTATCAAAATGTTATACCATTCCATCCATAGTAATTCTGCCCGAAGGCAGGCCCTTCACTGCAATCATAGCATTTTCATGCTATGCTTGCAGCTTTACTAGGGAATTGTGTAGGTGTGGTAGCTTCCCGTTGCTTTCCACATCGGTGAAGGATGATAATGATAATGGTAAGGATGATAATGATAAGGATGATGGCCATATTATTTCGGGGACCGTTTGGGCCTTAAAGTTTTCCTGACATTTGTCTTACAGGTGAGGAAAATCCCCGATATAAACCTCACCCAGAAAAACTGCCCCGACCGGGGATCGAACCCGGGCCCGCTGCGTGACAAGGCAGCACGCTACCTCGAGACCACAGAGGTGGACTGTTATACCATTAATTCTTAATAATTATAGATAACTTAATTAATGTATAATGCTATTGTATTATTATGTAATTGTAATATTATTGTGTTTTCTTCATGTAATTGTAATGTTATTGTTTTCATTTCTTGTTCTTCTTTATACTATTACCAATTATTACTTTATTGTAACGGACTGTCAACAGCACGTGCGGCTTACTGCCCGTGCGACCCATATTTGTAAATAATATTGTAAATATCTTACTTTTTGTCTAATAAAGTCCTACTACTACTACTACTACTTTCAACTTCGTATGAAATTCTAACAAATATATTAGTAAGCAGACTTACTCCCAATATTGATGACATTCTAGATCATCAGTGTGGATTTAGAAGAAACAGGTCTATAACAGATCAGATTTTTAGTATATGACAGATTTTAGAAAATAAATGGGAATATAATGGTACTGTACATCAACTATATGTAGACTTCAAAAAAGCATATGATTCAATTAAGAGGGAGAAGTTATATAGTATCCTGCTGGAGTTCGGAATTCCTAAAAAAGTTAGTCTTATACGAACGTGTCCAAATGCCACAAGAGTAGGGTGCGTGTAGGCAAACAGTTTTCGGACACTTTTGAAATCAAGAATGGGTTGAAGCAAGGAGATGCACTATCTCCTCTACTATTTAATTTTGTACTAGAGCATGCCATTAAATCTTTAGAGAATGAGGAAGGCTTACAACTCAATGGTATTAATAAGCTGTTAGTTTATGCTGATGATGTAGTACTATTAGCCGATAGCGAGGAGATACTAAAGGACAACACGCACACACTATTGAGTAACACTAAGAAATTAGGACTGGAAGTAAATATCAATAAAACTAAATATATGGTCACTCGTAGAAATACATTATATAATGGAAATGGACAGCTAATGACAAATGAGGGAAATTCTGAGGAAGTGGCTGAATTCAAATACCTAGGAACAATAATCACAAATAGGAATGAGATGCACAAAGATATTAAACATAGGCTCAATTCTGGAAATGCGTGCTATTATGCATTGCAGAGACTTTTGATGTCCCAACTCCTTTCAAAAAACGTTAAACTGAAAATATATAAAACTATTATTCTACCAGTTATATTATATGGGTGCGAAACATGGACTCTTACTTTAAGGGAGGAAAGGAGATTACAAGTATTTGAGAATAAAGTACTTAGGAAAATTTTTGGACCAAAGAGAGATGAACAGACAGGTGAATGGAGAAGACTTCATAATAATTAACTACATGTTCTTTATAGGAAGCCAGATATAATAAGAACAGTTAAGTCTCGTAGACTGCGATGGGCAGGACATGTTGCACGTATGGGGAATGAAAGACTTGCATGGAAGGTTCTTGTAGGAAAGCCGGAGGGAAATCGCCCAGTTGGTAGACTAAGAATGAGGTGGGAGAATAACATTAACTATGATTTGAGGGAAGTAGATTATACAGGGAATGATTGGAAAGTTTAGCTAAGGATAGGGATGTATGGAGAGCTTATGTCCGCGCTGACATGAACCTACGGGTTCGATAGTGCCAGTGAGTACGTACGTAAGTAAAATATGCATTGTTTTATTCCCATACATCCGTAATGCAGAATCCGTTAGCATTTCAGTTGTTTCAAAATGGCCGCTTCTCAAGAATTCCTAAAATATTGTAAAGGAAAGCTTTAGGACAGTCGGAGGAAATCAAAGTACGAGTATTTTGAATATTTTCAAAGCGGTTAGTGAGAAATGTCCCACATTAGCCTTTGAGGATTGTGGTGAAAATAACAGAATTTACAGGTGAGTAATGGAAATATAGTATATAATGGATATCGACATCATGGAAAAAGCTTAGGTCAAATTGTCTGATTAGGTATGTTCATATATAACTGTATTGTCATAAAATAAATAAAAAATGCAAGTTCCTAATTATTGGTGCCATCTTAATTTGTATCCAGTCCAGTAAAATACGATTTTGCCTGGGAAAATGTTTCTATTGATGACAGTTCCGTACACAATTCATTCACACGGCGACTAAATTAGCACCACAGTTCCCTCAATAGACCGAGTCGGCGGAGTAATAACTTAAACAAGTTTCTTATAGTAGGCCTACAACTAGAGCTAGTGCAGGTCATATGCGTATAATTATTTCATTGTATGTTTATTAATATAATGTAGACCTAATTATATTATGAAATGGTGAACACGATAAAATATCTACTTTTAATGACATTACAAACCAGAAGTTGGCTTGAGGATCGAGGAAAAACCAGGGAAAAACCTCATTCAAGTTGGTCGGTATTGGGATTTGAATTCGGGACCTATCAAATATGAATCCCAAAACTTACCGCTTGAGCCACCTCGCTCTATATCCACATGTGAGATAAAAAAACATAACCTCAGTTTCCCCTGTCTTAATGTACATACAGAAATTAAAGATTATAAAGAGAAGAAATAGAAACAGAAGAAGCACATTAAAAACAAAATACTGTTACAGTATTGCTTCAGTGTAACACCTAGGCCTAAAATATATTATCATACTAGAAATACATTATAAATTGGACAGTTAATAAAATTGAAGATGTATAAAGCATCAGGTTCAGATGAGATCCCAGCAGAACTGATAAAATCAGGGGGAGAAAAATTGATGGACAAGATACGCTGGTTGCTTAGTATGATTTGGGAAAAAGAAGCTCTTCCAGATGAATGGAAGGAATCAATTATCGTACCAATTTATAAGAAAGGAGATAAAACTGATTGCAACAACTACAGGGGCATCTCATTACTTTCAACTTCGTACAAAATTCTAACAAATATATTAGTAAGCAGACTTACTCCCAATATTGATGACATTCTAGATCATCAGTGTGGATTTAGAAGAAACAGGTCTATAACAGATCAGATTTTTAGTATATGACAGATTTTAGAAACTAAATGGGAATATAATGGTACTGTACATCAACTATATGTAGACTTCAAAAAAGCATATGATTCAATTAAGAGGGAGAAGTTATATAGTATCCTGCTGGAGTTCGGAATTCCTAAAAAGTCGGTTAGACTTATACGAATGTGTCTAAATGGCTCAAAGAGTAGGGTGCGTGTAGGCAAACAGTTTTCAGACACTTTTGAAATCAAGAATGGGTTGAAGCAAGGAGATGCACTATCTCCTCTACTATTTAATTTTGTACTAGAGCATGCCATTAAATCTTTAGAGAATGAGGAAGGCTTACAACTGAATGGTATTAATAAGCTGTTAGTTTATGCTGATGATGTAGTATTATTGGCCGATAGCGAGGAGATACTAAAGGCCAACACGCACACAACTATTGAGTAACACTAAGAAATTAGGACTGGAAGAAAATATCACTAAAACTAAATATATGGTCACACGTAGAAATTCAGTATATAATGGAAATGGACAGCTAATGACAAATGAGGGAAATTTTGAGGAAGTGGCTGAATTCAAATACCTAGGAACAATAATCACAAATAGGAATGAGATGCACAAAGAAATTAAACATAGGCTCAATTCTGGAAATGCATGCTATTATGCATTGCAGAGACATTTGATGTCCCAACTCCTTTCAAAAAAACGTTAAGCTGAAAATATATAAAACTATTATTCTACCAATTATATTATATGGGTGCGAAACATGCACTCTTACTTTAAGGGAGGAAAGGAGATTACGAGTATTTGAGAATAAAGTTCTTAGGAAAATTTTTGGACCAAAGAGAGATGAACAGACAGGTGAATGGAGAAGACTACATAACAATGAACTACATGGTCTTTATAGGAAGCCAGATATAATAAGAACAGTTAAGTCTCGTAGACTGCGATGGGCAGGACATGTTGCACGTATGGGGAATGAAAGACGTGTATGGAAGCTTCTTGTAGGAAAGCCAGTGGGAAAACGCCCAGTTGGTAGGCCAAGAATGAGGTGGGAGAACAACATTAACTATGATTTGAGGGAAGTAGATTATACAGGGAATGATTGGAAAGCATTAGCTCAGGATAGGGATGTATGGAGAGCTTATGTCCGCGCGGCCATGAACCTTCGGGTTCGATAGTGCCAGTGAGTAAGAGTAAGTAAGTAATAAAAATGTTTCAAATTTTGAAGAAGTGGCGGATTTAAAATATATAGGAACAATAATTAAAAACAAGACTGATGCGTAGAAAGAAAATAACACAGGCTAAATTCTGTAAATGCATGTTATTGCCATCACAGGGACACTTGTCATCTCTAACTTCACAAAAAATACCTTAACTTTAAAATACATAGGCCTAACATGATTATTCTCCGAGTTATGTGTATGCGAAACACTGCTGTGTAGTGAGTTAGTTAGTTCATAAGACATATTTGCACCCAACAGGAATTCCGTGACGATGCTGGTGGTGGTGTCTGTGCTTTCCAAGTCCCTAGGAAATAAACTAGCAATTGTATAGTTACGAAGTTACTATTAGCTCGCCCTTGATTGCAGAAACTACACAAAGAAGGAATTCTGAACAGAATATCAAATAGCATCAAAGCCGGAAGAGAAATGTTGACTTTTCAGTGTTAGAAATGGTGGAATGAGAGATCAACGGGTAGGAGGAACACTTTAGCCGTAGAAAAGGCGACTCTCACTCGGGCGTAAAGTTTAAACAAACCAATACGTTCAATCAGTGTTATGTCCTAATTAATAATCAACGACACCCTTTATAAGGTGAACTAATTAGTGTCGCATTTATAATCTAGAGGAGAAAGGACCAACCAGACCTCTTCTTACAAGCTTCGTGTTATGTTACGTGCCCTAAGTCCAGACACGTGACACTGGTTTCTAGTCCTTTCCAAAGGAACATATACTTACAATTTTTACGTCCTAAAAATTCCATAAACGCCGGCAGGGTTTGTTCCCGTGAACTTTAAAACCAGAAGCGAGCATGATAAGCTCTAGTCTAGCAAGATCGATTTCACATCTAAGAAGAAGGAAAAAAATTAAAAAAATGCTCTAATCTTTTCCATATTGCATTCTCAATGTCATATTAACCAAAATTGTAACATAACGTAACTTTAAAGAAATAAAACAGTGCTCACGAATATTTAAACACGAGGAAACGTGTAGTAATTAAATATCTAAATCGATTTGAAGCTTTTTCCCCAACGTCCAATAAACAATTTTATTGAAGACAGTTAAATTTCACAATAGTAAATTACAATGCGAAGTTGGAAAGTGGTTTTTACAGAAGCGAGAAAATTATTAAAAACAGAGCGATAGCAAGGGTTTTAATTTCCGAGATTCTGTAACACATTTCACAAACTTATGTTATACATATTTTTTGCTCGATGATGTTTTCATAATGATAACTAATAGTAAAATGATAACATCTTTGTTTGAAATATTTGCGTGTCATTATAAACAACTGACTGACATTACCAGGCTGACCATTGTATGTACGGTAAATGCCGAAAATAATTTAGTTGAGACTACAGAAGACCGTGACACCAATCAGGCATAAAATGACGGCAAGTACGAATTTATTGTTTTATATTGTTTCAAATAAAGCTCAGTTAATTTAAAATGCTGTGAATTGTTTGGTATAATGTATATTCACACTACCTATTGGATATATTTTTGTATATACATTGTATACACATTGTATACGTAGCGTACAAAAAAATGACACTGGTTATACGTCCCGTCCTACGTAGGTAATTTGTAATATTACAGTACAGTTATTTATGAGTTGGCTACCCCGATATTTAGGACACCTTACTTTCCATCATGGTCGTCATTCCTATAAGTACGACCCAGAACGCATTATTGTGCAAAAAAATGATTGTAAAAATGTCCTTTGTTGCTAAAGCGATAACAATAATGTTGACCGTAATAACTGTAACGTAACGTAGCAACGTCACTAATTGTTTAAATGTAAACTATCCCTACAAATTAATTTTAAAATATATTAATATTTGACAGATGTTAATTCAGAAGTGTTTCATCTATCGATATATATCCGCGGACATGTATATATCGACCTTCCTCTATCAGATAAATATTCAATATCACAGTTAACATCTTTAAATGAAGGGTACAAGGAAAAATCCAGGAAAGTCACTTATCCACCATTATAAAATGCCTTCTAATTGAGGCAATTAGAAACAAAGGGGTGTGAATTTTTCTTGAAAAAGTGAGTGTTTAAGGCATAAATGTCTTTTTCGCATTATCTGGCGGAAAACACGCATCACCCGAAGTTATCATTTGAATTACCTATGATTTCTTACACACCTTCAACTTGACAACTGTTTTCTCAAAACTGCAAACCTTGCGCTGTTGCTTTTAACCTACACAACGTACCTACTTTTTTTAATATGTGCCTAATTTGGAAGGCAAATAAACCCATGATTAAACACATTTTTTTAATCTTTCGGACTCCTAAAATATAGCACTTTCCATTGAGAATCTAATACTCTATTTCTACAATAAAGTGACCAACCTGGTACTTTTCCTGTCCCTCAAATGTGTATTAATATATCACGTGACACACTATATATGCAATTGAAATGATAACTCATTGAAAATCAAAACAAATCTAACTGTAAAATTGCGAATGTTCTATTTTTCATTCTTATGGATAACATTTTCTTTCATTCTGTTTTTAAAATAAACATCTCTGTTCTTTAAAATAAACAAACCTTCATGCCGCGAGAGGCTTGCAAGACAACTGATCTATTAATTGGCTGAACACTTGTGTCATTTTATAGAGGTAGGTAAAAGTGTGTAAAGTGATCCCACTACAGGCCACAGACGATAATGTAAACAGTATATGGTTGGTATGTGGTCAGGATGTCTCCTAATTCTTATAGTCGCTATTTATTAGAGCTGCACAAATTTATCGCGATCCTGGGTGGACACCGATCTCCTAACTAACTAACTCACTGGCTCAATAGAACCCGTAGGTTTATGATCGCGCGGACATAAGCTCTCCATACATCCCTATCCTAAGCAAATGTCTTCCAATCATCATTTGTATAATCTACTTCCCTCAAAACATGAACGTTATTCTCCCACCTCATTCTTGGTCTATCAACTGGGCGTTTCCTTAAGGGCACCGATCTCCTATTCCTCAATATTCCATGAGAAAATTCCTTCTAAATAGAAATTTGAAGTATCGTGGACCTGTGACAAGACACGATACATTAGGCATTATTATAAGGAAATGTCCGCATTAATTATTTTCTTCCGCCTACTGCTTGCTTTGTTCATTGACTCCAGGTTATCTACTTATTTTGAATATTAATCTTATTGATTTTTTCTCCTTTTGATATTTCTCTATCTCTTGCAAGTTAATACATGACACTCATTTGTTCTCAGACTACAATATTATACACTACATAAGTTAGTTATTTCGGTAGATCAACATAATGTTTTAGGTCTAGTTTAATGTAAAAGTTAACACAACAAATTTCATAAAACATCACGAAACCTCTTGAAAGAAGTGAGTATGTAAAGGCATCAAGTTATCTGGTGGAAAGCACTCATCACCCCAAGTTATATATTTGTAAATGCGTAAAGCGATCCTATTACAGGTCTCAGAGAGCTATTGAAAAAGTAGCAGATTATGACTGACGCCTCTTTAAACAATTGGAGACTATTTATCTCCCGAGTTTTCAGTACTGCGTGATGAACAGTTTGAGTCAAGAAAATATATCTGGTATTCATTGATTTTAGAGGCTGAGTAGAACCCAGTGACATGATCCTACCACAAAGTTTCGTCAAGTGGTAATAAGCCTGACCTCATCTGAAATCGAACTCACAACCTCCCGACTTCTAGTATATTGCCTTAGCAAATTATGCAACGTGCTTTCGACTTTTGTTTCAGAAAATTTAATGATTTTTTCCTGTTCTAGCTGATGTTTATAGTCTTATTTAAAACAGTACTTCATCCTCTAGTTTTGTTTATTTTACCCTAAATTTTGATTTGATTTGATGTTATGTGCACTACAATTGCACCACATTTTTATGCTGGGCGGATGAAAATAAATGTGAACGAGAAATAAACATTAAATAGGTACAAGATGACTTGCCTAGCCGAGTCTTTAGTTATGACTCCGGTACATCATGAAGATAGCAAAGAACAACACAATATAACAAACGCATATCATATCCAATGTTAAGTTAGAAAGAGAAAATGTTTAATTAATAACAATCCTATATATACAGGGTGTAACAGGACCGCACCGACAAAATGAAAGGGATGATAGGCCATGCAGAAGATCATTTTTTTGTGAAGGAACATATAGTCGCAAACACGTTGTTTATGAGTTACCCATAAGGGTTGGAATTGAAAACAAACAATTGCACAGGTATCATTTTTCTGAAAATACATGTTTTTACAATAAGTGTTCAGTCCACCGCTGTGGTCTCGGGGTAGCGTGCTGCCTTGTCACACAGCGGGCCCGGGTTCGATCCCCGGTCGGGACAGTTTTTCTGGGTGAGGTTTTTATCGGGCATTTTCCTCACCTGTAAGACAAAAGTCAGGAAAACTTTAAGGCCCAAACGGTCCCCGAAATCATATGGCCATCGCATTCATCATCAATCATATTCATCTTAGGTTAAGCTTAGGATTAGGGACTCTACTGGCGCAACATTATCATCATCAGCACCCATCATATCATAGGGGCAACGTAACCCTGCCTTCCAGGCCAGAAGTAGGTTACAAGTACGTCATGCCAGGAGAGAAACCAGGAATGTCCAAAGACAATCCTGGGGCATTTGCAAAAAAAAACAATGTGTTCAAGTAGTCGACCCTGTGCCTCATTGAATGTTTGATATCGTCGTAACAATGTACGGCCAGTACGGCCGATCATGGCAGGATTCTTATTGACATCGTCAAAACACTTATTTTTTTAACACTTATTGTAAAAACATGTTTTATTCAATAAAACGATACGTGTACAATTGTTTGTATTCACTTCCGACCCTTACGGGTAAACACCTTCATCTGCGCATAACTCATAAACGACGTGTTTCCTACTATATGTTCCTTCACAAAACATTATCCTCTCTGCATGGCCTATTATCCCTATCATTTTGTCGGTGAGGTCCTGTTACACCCTATATATCTAGCATCATCAGGAGTTCCATGACCTTGACGATAGTGGGAGTGTTTCGAGCTAAATCAGAAGTACCGTGGCAGGGCTACCTTTACTGGACAAACCTTGGGTGAGAAACAAAATAATTAATTAATCTCTAAGAACGTGTCAAACTGCATCAATGCCGGAAGAGAAAATTTGACTTTCCAACTAAAGATAGCAGACGAGAGGAAAACGTTAGCCGTAGAGAAGATAATCTTCTAACGGATATAACCTTAAATAAATCCTAGCGTTCCAAGTTGCAGTTTGGACGTTAGAACCCACTCCAAAACTATTCCGACAAAAGAAGCTAGACTATGTACACCCTTAGACAAAAAAAAAAGAGTCATCTCTTGATTCTATCAACCGATCGGGGAACTTCGTGAGCACTCGCAGAAGCCTTATTCACATTAACACGTTTTCAGTAATTGTACTGTGGTGTTTGCTAGTTAACGTAGTGCACACTGTAAATCCACAGATCTCTGAGAGTTTGAACTCATGACCCTGGGAGTCAGATGAACGCATGGTAGCCATTGGTCCACCAAGATTTTCTACGACGTTCAAGAAGAGGAAGGAAACAAAGGACAAAGAGAATATATTCGATATATTTGTTCTGTTTGCATGAAAATGTCATACTAACTAACTCACTGGCATTATCGAACCCGTAGGTTAATGGCCTCACGGACATAAGCTCTCTATACATCCCTCTCCTGAGATAATGTTTTCAAATCATTCCCTGCATAAGTGTACTTCTGTCAAATCATGGTTAATGTTATTCTCCCACATCATTCTTGGTCTACCAACTGCTCGTTTTCCCTATGGTTTTCCTATTAATAAATGCTCCCACCTAATTCTTGGTCAACCAACTGGGCGTTTTCCCTCTGGTTTTCCTCTAAAGAAGCTTCCACGCACGTCTTTCATTCTCCATTCTTGACACATATCCTGCCCCTCGCAGTCTACGAGACTTACCTGTTCTTATTTTACCTATCTTACTTCAGTGTTACGCACTCTTCTCCATTCACCTCCTGTTCATCTAACTTTCCTGAGAACTTCCAATCTATTTCAAATTAACAAAATTTTAACTTAGTGTCACATTTCTATGAAGATAAAGCTGTGGTTTGAGAATTTTTAAACAAGGGATTCCACGAGAAAACGAATTGTAACGTCTTGTTTTATTCGTTATGGGGATTTCCGCTACGTATAGTTCATAAATATTTATATTCCGTTAGCGTAGTTAAACATCACACTTTTTAGGTACTTTTACGTACCACGCGCCACCCGGGCCTTACAGTTGCCCGGTGAGGGATTTTAACCGAGGATCACACACATACTTTTTTAATAACACAAGGACATGGTGGGCCCCAGCTGAATGTTAGGGCCTTCTCCAAGACAACACAACATTAAGACAAAACATACCATTCACACACCCATTCATACTAAACATGGCGAATATGATAATGATGGCCAGATGATGTTGGCGGAAAAATTTTGCTCCTTATAATTTACAGAGAAGAAAAGTTTCATAAAAAATTGCATGGTGTGCGCCTTGTTGAGTAACAAATAATTATGCAATAACTTACGAGTACGTTACGAAGCAACGCCACTAAATGTGAGATTGAAAAGTATTTTAAATTAATAAAATATTAATATTTCACAAACTGAATTCAAAACTGTTTTATCTATAAGTTTATACTGCTAAGAAATTTAGAGAGATCAATGACACACTTTTTTTTTTCTATCAGGTAAATATAAATACATTTTGAGATTCCATATTTATCATTGTTTAAATGACTCATTCAATAACGTAACAAATTTAGCTCTAAACTTACAAATATTCTAATTTACCTTATTTCAGATAACATTTTGTTTTTATGCTTTAAAACTAAGTCATTCCTTTGTTTAAACTAAATTAAACTCATGGAGCGATAAGTGTGCAAGGCACTTGGTATAACAGAGAGGTAGACGTTATAGCTATGTGTGATAAGTGGTCAACCGTCGGATTCCCAAAATGTTATACACGGTATATATATATATATATATATATATATAAATTCCTCACAATTCTAGGTGGACACCTTTCCACTATAGCCGACATTGAGTGAGTTAATTTGTAGTTAATTATATATATTATATTTTTAAGGGTTTCATATAATTTGTATCCCTCCGCGCTCAACTTCTCGAGTGACTAATTTCTTTTGTTGTATAGAAACGTCTGGAAGCTTCTGTCTGCCTGCACATAAAGGTATGTACACACTTGCGCGCCGCGCGCGCGCACCATGTTCGTCAGATTTGGACGGGGTTTTAAGGTGCGCGCGCGCGTCTCGCACCACGATCCACTCATTGTCGGTTTTTTCCACGAACACTTTGATGGTTCGCTGTTTAGATTTGGGACGCGGTACCTGAGAGGTTCGTTGTTTTCGGTGCGCACCTATTATTTGAGTATGGAGTGGTCAGAGGAAAACATGTTAAAACTTATTGATATTTATAGAAGCAAGCAATTATTGTGGGATCCTCAACATAAGGATCATTTTAAAAAAATCATTGAAAGGAGATGCCTGTTTTTCTTCAATGTTATGTGTTTTTTTTTTCGTGTGTACTGTAATTGTAATGAACAAATTAGAATTATTTAGAAAAACATTATTTATTTAAGACGTTCATTTCATAATATTATGTATGAAGTATCACAAAAACAATACAATATATAAACACATTTATTACTAATTATTTATTTATTTCTTCAAAGACTCCAAAGAGCAAGATTGCTCATGTTAAGGGGCAATATACAAAAAGTAATGGCCATAAAACAATTAACAATAAAAACAAGAAAACAAATTCAGGCATAAATTTAAGTAATACAAACTACTATAGATGCACAATATATATACACATATAAATACAATATTTAAACAGGATAATATTAATAATAATAAAAGTAACAAAATTAACTAAGAAAGCAATGAGAAAAAATATTTTTAATACAATTAGAAATATGTTTAACATTCGTGAAATGTTGATATTCAATAAGTAAGTTATTGTAATGGTTGATTAATGCATAACGAATCCCTTTTGTACCTTTTTTTTTTGAGAAACTAGTATCTTTATGCAATAAAGTACAACCTCTAGTATAATAATCATGTACATCTTTATTAAAAATTAAGGCCATGTTATGGTGAGATAGATTCTTAATAATTTTAAACATATGTATACAAATCATATATTTTTTTAAATTCCTTTAATGCTATAATATTTGAAAAGGTATAAATAAAGTTGTAAGAGTGTAATAAGTAATAATCGTGGCCAGACGTCACGATTTTGGCGGGACAGTCCCGATTTTTAACAATTTGTCCCGCGTCCCGCGGAATTTTAAAAAAAATGTCCCTATTTTTGGGAAAGAATGCAGGACAAGCGGGAGAACGGAAAGGAAATAGACATGGTTGGTTACACCTGCTCTGCAAAATGTCTACTGAAGGTTTGTGGGTTTCCTATGGATCGCAGGAGGTTCGTTGAAATTAATCATTTCGACGAACATAACACGCGCCGCGCGCGCCCCGTTCGTGTTCGCGGCGCGCATATGTGTACGTACCTTAATAGCATGCGTCAGCCACAAGCCCTCAGACTCCGTGAAGGTAACACGTGCCGGCCATCTCCGCTAAAATGCGTAAAATTACCAATTATTAAATTTGGCAGTGAGTTTATTTTGTACAAAAGTGCATTTAAGTGATACGTGTGTTCGTGTATATAATTTTAATCGACTGGAGTATTTTGTTATAATTCCCAGTCACACATCACACAGTCCACAAGCTTGTGGCTTTTGAAAGGAGTTTGTCAACTCAAACTCTGTCACACGAAACAACGAATCTAATCCAATTTTAAACTATGAATAGTACAACATGTCGGACATGTAGCAAAAATAATATCACTTTCAATGGAAAATGTGTAAATTAATTAAATCGAAAAAATTAACTACTAACAATTATATATTTTTCGTCCAAGCACGCGGGTACCCTTCCTCAAATTGATTGGGTTAATAGAGGAAACAAAAGCTAATGCAGCAAATTCTAAAGATCAAATACTCATTAAGTTTGTTGAACGCTAGGGGCGCTGATCTCCGAGTACGTTATATTATATTCCTCCTGTATTTTTTCTATTCGCCTAAGGTTCCTGACTAAAATGACAAATATTTTTGTTTTATTTCGCGCAAATAAAAAAAATCATAATAAATTACTTGTAAAATTCATATTAAAGGAATAATTTTCTTGCTACCCACATCACTGTAGACCTGCTTAAATCTGCACTACATATAGAACTCTTTATTACGTACTTTGAAAGGTGATAATTGGAAAGACACTCAATAAATTAAGCTGTGACGTCACGATTCAACAATAGCATCGCGGTCACGTGGTTACGGCATGAATAATATTTCAAAATTTGTTTTGCTAAAACATAATTACAATTTCGTGTTCTTTTACTTCGGGAAAATGGGGATTACAAAAAACAAAATATTATTTTTAGAACGTAAATGAATAAGGGAAAGCAATAAATGAGGCTCTGAATTAAGAGGATTGCGTAAACATTTATCTAAAATACGAGGTAATTTAGTTGCCTTTTGAGGATAAACATAGTATATTACGGTGCGAGGTTGGGAAGAGGATTTTACAGAAGCGAGGAAATGTTTAAAACCCAGCGATAGCGAGGTTTTTAATTTCCGAGATTCTGCAAAACACTTCAGTTTGTGCGTTGCACATTATTTTTTGCGCGATGGTGTTTCTAAAATAATAAATAATAGCAAAATAATAACACCTTTGTTGGAAATATAAGCGTTCATTATAAACAACTGACTAATGATAACCGTGTGGCAATATTATTAGTTGAGACTACATCAGGCCGTGATACCAGTCAGTCATAATATGGCGGCAAGTACGTATTTATTGTTTTATATTTTTGCAAATAGAGTTAAGTTCATTTAAAATGCAGTGATTTCTTTCGTAAAATGCATATTAACACTAATTTTTGTATATATTTTTCTATATACGTTGTAAGTAGAATACATAACGAGAGTGGTTTTACTTCCCACACGCGTTTTGTAATATGTACTATTACAGTATAGTTATTTAGGTTGGCAACTCCGAAAAGTAGGACGTTGGAATTTTCAATCATGGTCGCCAATGCTGTAAGTACGAGAAAACACAATATCGAGCTTTTTCTTCAATGCCACCACAATGTAATTTTCGACATTCTGGTATTCTATCCTGGCACGGCGTTAATGTAACACGCTTCTGAGGTTGGGGCGTCTGGAAAGTAGATTATGCTGCCCATATGATATATAATAGGTAATGATGCGCCAGAAGAGGTGTTGATGCATTGGAATATATGACGTGGTGATGTGTTACAATTTGGAATGTCTTCTTGCCGTATGTTACTTTAAGGTGTCCTGTTTTAAGTCTTGCTATAGGTGTTGTACTCTCAGTGACTAATGTTTTCTAACGCCCCATTCTTATCCTATCTACTGGCTGCCTTAATTTTTCCTACAATAAGTTCCAGTGCTTCTCTTTCATTTTTAAAACCTGCCACATGTCCTGCCTGTCAGAGTCTACAATACTTAACTATTGTTATTACATCTGGTTTCCTATCAATACCATAAAATTCACTGTTACGTAGACCCTACATATTCACCTGTATGTAAATCTCTCTTTGTTGCAAACATCTTCCTAAGCACTTTATTCTCAAATAAACACAATAAATTGTTTCTTCTATCTTAAAATGAGAGACCTGTTACGCATCCATTTAATATAACTTGAAAAAACCGCCGGTTTATACCTTATTAATAAAATATGTTTTGAGAGAATTCGGGATGAAAACAGTCTCCATCATGCATGGTGTGTAGTATGTACTTCCATAGTATAAATTATTTGTGTTTGTTATTATCGTTCCAAGGTATTTTAATTCATCAAAATGTTGTGAGGAAAATAAATCGGTCATGTAGGGCTGACAACCAGCTCACATCTCGTGCCGGTGGAATGCTCAATTACCTCGGATATTCTTTAGTTTTTTCTTTTTCCTTTCTTGAACTTCGTAATATCATCTTTATCGTCTTCTCCTTTTCGTGTCGTAGTTCTGAAAGTATTATTACGATCTACATTTTTCCTACCAACTCTAAGTAGAAAACCCAAAGATCTTTTACCACTAGATCAGTACATTACAAATTTGCCTTAGAAATCCTGTTACTGGGCACGCGGTCCACATGTTCATGCCAGTTGATTTGATACTGATGAATGTAATCCACACTCAATACTTTTTATTCTAGATATATGAGTTCATATTCAAACGCAGACCGTGATGGACAGAGTCTCAATCTCTTTAGAGAAAAAAAACCTGATGTTCAAGTTACGGAACCTAACCGCGGGCCGTCTGGAACAAAGACTACAAGGCCACGTGACCTATCAATGTTCATGCAATGATTTTCCAAACATTTTAATAAAATTATATATTTTGTTAATTGCACAAATTAACTCGATTGCTATTTTTAACTTCATTTTTAACAGGCTACCACCTGTTATTCAGTTTTAGAAATAACTGCAACAATCCGGTTACCATCATCATCCTGCATTGTGAGAGTGTACATCACGGCATCCTAGATCCTTACGTACATTATTATGCGACTCAGCTGTTTGTGACGTCATAAAGTCAATATCTGGTCTTGAGAATGACAGCTTGGCTGTAGAAACTAGTTGACCATTTTAAACATTTATTGGTGAAATGGGCATATTGACTGTGTATATATTTTAATTTTGTATCACCAAGAAGATCAATTGTGTATTAAATAAAGAAGTATTGATTTTTTCGATACACGTACCAAGCACCGAGTGGTTCACAACCTGTGGCGCTTCTCAACGTGCTAAAAGCCTCCTAGAGGCCATTCGCCTCCCATCGAGTGACAATAAAGGATAAAAAAGTGAATTTAATGTGTTTCTTACTGACCGAGTTATGGAAAATCGAACAGTGTAGTGTAGTGTGTCGCTTATCAACCAGGTCTGGCCAGGCCGCCACGCCCAATCGAGCCATTCACAAAAAAGTGTTGTGCTGGAATATAGTGTTAATTCTTTTGGGTTTTTATTACTGTGTAGTAACTATGTGTACTGTGAGTGCTACATTAAGCCTGGTTTTTTTTTGTGTTTTCAGTGATACTTTTTTCAGATCATTCAACTTGTCCAATAAAATGGCAGCAGCCTGAAATCGTAAGTAGTGAACAAGCCATGGACCTCGAATATGAGGAGCCAACCCTATACGAACCCTGGGAAGGTGAAATTTCAAAATTCAAACAATATGGAGCGGAGCAAAAACATTCTCCTGAATCAAAGTAACTTACGTACAAGTTTGTAAAAAAATAGTAGGTACAAACATCGTAGTACTAAACTATCTAGGCACCTACCCAGATTTCGAGACTTCTGATATAGCACGTGACTTGATCACACACTGCATTAAAGAATTCCAAAAAATCACATCAAAGAAAACTAATAATCAATACTATTATAGCAAGCTTTTGCAAGTTTCCAAAAGTTTTGCATTGGAAGTCACTACTTCTTGCCTATTTTTTGACGCAAAATAGGTCTCGCCTATAAGGCCTATAAATAATGATATAGGCGCCCCAGTGTCGAAATAGAAAAAAATGACTGAGGAAGATTCTGAAATGACCAATAAAACCTCAAATGCAGTGGTGACCAAGTCACAAAACAATGAGATACAGTCAGTCTGGGAAAGCTGAAGATAAAACAGAGAATTGTTTTGAAACATGTCCAAGAACAAATCAACATTAATATTGAGGTAAGATGTCCAGACCAAAAATAATATAATTAAAATAACCTCAAAATATAACTTCCTAAAATTAAATATTAGATACAGTCAGTGCCGATACAAAATAGAATCTCGGTACTAGCCGAAGTATCCGACGCTGACAAATCTCAACCTGGACCATCACAAGGGGGAAATCCAAACACGGGCACTAAGCATAGTAGCCAATCCATCAAAGAACCTAAAGTCGTACCTCAAACAAAAAAGAGATTCTAAACCGCCACAATCACAGTCATGGGGCAAATTTTTTCTCAAAATGAATTCCGAACGTGAAAAATTAATAAAAACAGACCTAAAAGTAGTCAAGACAACTGAAGGGCTACGCTACTATGCTTCCTCAGTGGAAGATTTCAATACACTCAAATATTTCGATAAGCTGGTAGGCAATACTACACATTTCAAAAAAAAATATATATATGTCACTGAGGGTTGTGCTCAAGTGGCTTCCCAAAGACATAACTGCTGAAGAAGTTCAACATGAACTAAACAAACTTGAATATCCAATAAAAATATAAAACAACTCATGAAAAAAGAAGAAGGCTTACGAACTCCCCTCCCAATCTATATTGTGGAACTTGAAAATAATGATAAAGGAAAAGAAATCTTCAATCTAAATCGCCTCTTGTACACCCTTAGACAAAAAAAATGAGTCATCTCTTGATTCTATCAACCGATCGGGGAACTTCGTGAGCACTCGCAGAAGCCTTATTCACGTTAACCCGTTTTCAGTAATTGTACTGTGGTGTTTGCTAGTTAACGTAGTGCACACTCAAGTAACATAAAAGAGAGAGGTTGCCTTTATGTGTTTCCGTGGTCGAGAGGTTTAACACATAACATCTGCGTTCGTAACTTCACGGGTTCGATTCCCGTTCTACTTTTCTTTACTGAATGTTAGGATAGCATTTCGCCTGTAATATAGTTTCATATTTAATTTTATATTTGAGTTTTATGGCTTTAATGCACACACAAAACACATAAATGGAAACCTTCTAATAATGAAATGAAGAAAGGAAATAATATCTTCTAAAATGAAAAACTTTAACAAAAACAAAATCAATATAGGGTGTATGTATCCTCAGCATTTATTGCCGCCCTCAATCTGCGGGGCATTGATGCAAAAAAAAATCTACAGGCACGTGGATGATCGGCTAGAGCATCCTAGGCGTCTTGAATTTGTGCCCATAAGCCATCTTTCGCTTATCGTGCATCTGCAGACCAATTAGAGTTCATCTCTATTTTCATCTTAGCCCATATATTTTCGATTGGATTCAACCTGGTGAAAAGCGAAATTTGATTTGCCTTCTCCTTTGACAATAAATTCAAATTTCGCTAAACATATTTCAGAAAGCGGCCACAGTTTCAACAATATCGATAATACAATGTAAATTATACACAGAGAAAACAACAGACACAAAATAAACATTTTACAAGAAATCGAAATTGTCAAGAAGGCCACGAATACAAACATTCTCAACGAAAATGTGCCTATTGAGCAAAACCCTCTATTAGACATACAGTTAATTCAATACTACTACAACAACTCCAGAAGATGAAGCATGCATCGAAAGGCCTAGAGTGAAATCAACGAAAATTTCAGATAGTTGAGGAAGACGGTAGTAAACAAGATAAAAATAAATAATTGTTTGAACAAACTAAAACAGCACGCATTAATAGAAAACCGAACTAAAAACTGAAATTGTTTTTTTCCAAAACGGTTGGGATAAAATTAAGGTGGTCAACAAAAACATTATCTCCAACACATCTAAAATAAAACTGGAGTTATCTACAAAAAATAATTTTAATATCATAATCGTGGGGTACTCTATATCAATTAATATATTTGATAATAAACAGATATTGGTAAACGTAAAGTCTCTAAGAAGAAAACGTAAAAACCATAAAAAGCACCCCACGCTTTTGATGGTAAAAATTATTTTTTTTGTAGATAACTCTAGTTTTATTGTAGATGTGTTGGAGATGATTTTTTGTTGACCACTTTAACTTCTTTCGCCAAGCGCGTTGGAAATTAAAATTATTTTTAATTTTTGAGTTCGGTTTTCAAATAAAGCGTGTTGTTTTAGTTTTTTAAACTATCATTTATTTTTTATTTTTTAGTCTGGTTTTCTAATAAAGCGTATTGTTTCAGTTTTTTAAACTATTATTTATTTCTTTAATTTTTAGTTTAATTGATTGTCATAAACCAGAATCCCATGAAAATGTAATTGCTTAATACTTTTCTAAAAAACATCCGGCCCGGATTTGAACCAGCGACCTATTGATTGCTGAAATTATATGCCACAACAGTCCACCGCTCTACTAACTGAGCTCTTACAACGATTGGCTAAAAAGTCGATAAGTCCGCAATTTATTACACCGGTTTTTATTTTTTTTTATTTTCCGATTATTCTGGCCAGGATTTTAGAAAAACAATTATGAAATTTTTGTATTGTCATGGGTCATTTACAAGTATACAAAGTTTCAAGTCGATCCAATGTATATAAATGGGGGAAAATTGTTTTCAATGATTCCGTTACATAGATACAATTCCGTTACAGAGACAGATACAGGTCAAGCTAATATAAAGCGTGTAAAAATATATAATTTAACATTGTTATAACCTCAACGGTATAAAAAAATTATGAACTTAAAAAGTATAGATTAATTCAAATGTCGAAATAAAATGTATTTAATTCATAAAACGTTTTAATACAAATATGAAAAAACTGCGTAATTGAAGACGCGAACCTGTGATCTTCATTAACAGAAACAGTGACCGCGTGCTTTACCGCTGAGCTATCGGTACACGTAGAAGAGTCTTCAGTTCATGCCACATAACACAGTAGCTCAGGGACTTCATAATTATGACCTGTTTCCTAGTTTGAACCCAGCGCTGTGCCGAGTATGACTTAGAAGAAATGTGCGTTCAAGAGATGACTTTTTTGTCGAAGGGTGTACAAAGTAGTGTCCGTGGAACCCTAAAAATCTAGGGCTGGCATGAAGCAATGCTTCAGATGCCAGACGTTCAACCACGCCTTCGCAGGGTGTGACTTAACTCCACGGTGTGTAATATGCGCTGAAATTTATAATCATTCTGAAAGACCAGTAAAAGCTGGGGAACTTACTGATAAAAATGTACTTACTTATGCCAACTGTGGAGAGAAGGGACACCCTGCTTCCTACCGTGGCTGCACCGCATACCAAAAAGCCAAAGAGCTTTATGAAAAAAGACAACCTGCACCTAAACCAACACAGTAGCTCAGGGACTTCATAATTATGACCTGTTTCCTAGTTTGAACCCAGCGCTGTGCCGAGTATGACTTAGAAGAAATGTGCGTTCAAGAGATGACTTTTTTTTGTCGAAGGGTGTACAAAGTAGTGTCCGTGGAACCCTACAAATCTAGGGCTGGCATGAAGCAATGCTTCAGATGCCAGACGTTCAACCACGCCTTCGCAGGGTGTAACTTAACTCCACGGTGTGTAATATGCGCTGAAATTTATAATCATTCTGAAAGACCAGTAAAAGCTGGGGCACTTACCGATAAAAATGTACTTACTTATGCCAACTGTGGAGAGAAGGGACACCCTGCTTCCTACCGTGGCTGCACCGCATATCAAAAAGCCAAAGAGCTTTATGAAAAAAGACAACCTGCACCTAAACCAACTCCCACCCAACCTCGTACTTTTACCTCAAAGCCTATAAATCCATCCACGTCTTACAGCAAAGTGGTTAACTGTGGCACTGCTGCCAAACAAACCGCAAACACTGCATCAAGTCAGGCCAGGTCATTCCCAATGTCTGGTCAGACACAAAAGCTCTTCGAGGATATACAGCCAATGATGGCTACTATATCCTCACCTATGGAGAGATTTGTGTTCATGACCAACCTGGTCAATTCATGTCTCGGAGATGGCTAGGTACGCAAATCAAAGCTGTCTTAATGTAATGGTATTCAATGCAAATGGTGTATCTAAACAGATTCACCAGTTAACTACAAACAAGAGATATAGACATTCTTCTACTAAATGACACTCATCTTAAACCTAACATGCGTTTCCAAATTCCGAAATATTATACATATAGAAATGACCGACTTGACGGTCCCCTTGGAGGCACCGAAATCTGCATCAAAAAGTCCATTAGCCATAGAGTGGCCCCAATCCCGCAACTTCAATTTATTGAAGCCGCGGGCATCTTCCTTCCGGTCTCAGTTCGCGAAATTATTTTTATAGCAACTATCTACAATTGTCCTCTGAGGCTTCTGACAAGGCACGACCTAGATATTCTGGCTTCTGTCTCCCCAAGCTACTTACTTGCGGGAGACTTTAACTCTAAACATCTATATTGGAATTGTCGTGCCCAGAATGCCTCTGGTGCAATTCTTCAAAATTACTGTCAGCTTCACAACATACAAATCTCAGCTCCAAGGGAACATACACTCTTCATGAACACAGCGTATGGTATTAGGTCCGATATTCTGGACATTGCTTTGTCGAAGAATGTCCCTATCTCACCATACATCACAACAGCTAAAGACGCACTCGACTCTGATCGCACCCCTACACCATTTAAAATCTCTCCAACATTTTTATTGTCCTCCCCCTTAGTATAAAACAACATCACACAGACTGGCAGAGTTACACTGACGTGCTTAACCAATGGGTTAAGACTAAACTCTCTGTCGAGTCTACAGAACAATTAGAACACGCAGTCCTTAATTTCCAGGCCACTATAAAAACGGTCATTACACTTGCTACAACGTGGACAAGTTACACTTTACGAACAAAATACGACGATCCCACGCTTCAAAATTATTTAAATCTTAAAAGGCAGTACCCCGATTTCGGAGCTTACCATCACAAACATCAATACAATCATTATCCTCGTTTGGTCAAAAACCGACTAAAAGAACTGGGAAATGCTGACTGCGATTTTTCCCTTGTTTCTCAGAAAATAAAACCCCACCTTGGGAAATATTAATACGTATAAACAGTAGTCGAGCTCAGCCTCCTCCTTCGGCAATACAGTCAGATGGGACTTGGGCTTATCTCCCTAGAGATAAAGCACAAGTCCTAGCTGACAGTTTCGCGAACCGGTTTCGACCAAATGAGCTTACAACACCAACTCATGAAGCTGAAGTACATCATACGGTAAGTACTTTTCTCCAGACTCCTATCCCTATGACCCTTTCCCGATTTACAGTTTTAGAATTGAAAACTATAGTACAAAGCACATCCCGTAATCGTCGGCGTAACCCTGGACATAACCAGATGACAAATCTGGCTGTCACAAACCTACCCACCTAAGCCGCTAAGCCCTACTCCTTCCTCCTACAGATAGTGAAAACGTTGCTTTCAATTCCAAATACTTCGCTGAAAGTATGAAGGAAGATGCTATTCCCAAATGCAGGAAAAGACCCCACAAATCCGAACAACTTGAGACCAATCAGTCTGCTACCTGTGCTGGTCAAAATATGGAGAGAATTATTTTGGCAAGAATCAAAATTGAATGTTTCGGAGAGAAACCTTCTTCTCTACTTACCAATTTGGATTTCAAAAATTTCACATTTCGACCAGTTTAATTAAATTAATAGCAAAATACCTAACTATTCGGCAGTTCTATGTGTCGGTTAATGGGTATAAATCTGACTGCAAGACTATATATTCCAGCTCAAAAGAGATCTTCCTCTCAAGGCTGTATTAAAGAGACTACCTTCAGGTGTAGCCCCTGAAGAAATTAAAGAGGAACTCCTTGCGTTAGGTTTTCCCATCAAATCTATAAACCAGATTACCAAAACGGAGAACAATATGGTCAATCCACTTCCCATTTACATCTTGGAATCGGAACGCAAAGATGAAGCGTTAAAAAGTTTTGAACTGAAGCGTCTCTTATATACAGTAGTGGCCATAGAACCTTATAAACCTAGAGCTGGGCATAAGCAGTGCTACAAGTGCCAGTCATTCAACCATACTTTTCCTGCCCGTAATCGGGCTCCTCGCTGTGTAATCTGCGCTGGAAATCATGGTTACAAGGATTGTACTCTTAAGGCCCAAGCGCAGAGAGACACAAATTTGCTCAAGTGTGCAAATTGCGGGGAGTCCGGTCACCCGGCTTCCTATAGAGGCTGCCCTGCTTTCAAAGCAGCTCTTCAAGCTTATAGTAAGGCAGCTAAACCCATCCAAAACCAAAAAGTGAAACCATCCGAACGTGAGCCTATCCCTCATCCTATTGTAAATACAACTCAAGGAAAGGCTTTCACTTCTCTGAACATTTATCCCAGAGTTTCCTTCACTCCAGCATTAAAAGACTGGCACTGCTTCCAGACCATTCAAAGAGAACAACATTGCTGAAGCAAAGGGCCAACTATCGCCAACAAGTAATTTAAGCGTACGTGGAGAGGAAATACTCCGGGATATTCAGCCCTTGCTAAGAAATATAAATGGAGTTAAACCACTAAGATGATAAGTTAGCAGCTTTCATCTGACCTCATACTTCCTTGGTTGGAATTATATTCATTATTATTTTGCCCCTGTGTTTTAGCTTGTTTTTGTCTTTATTATTATGGATAATTTTCCCGGCTGAACTGTCTAGTCCTATGGAGCGCTTTCTCTTCATGAACCGACTGGTTAACCTGTGTTTCGCAGATTAACCACTAAAGGAGAGACCATCTACATAATGGTGCGAGGCTACTCGTTCTAAAAGTGTGGCTCACTCTGCGCTGATCGGCTTTCGGACTCTCTACTTGCCGGCGGCGCAGTTTTTTGATGCCCTTTTAGTGTAGTGGTTTTCCACTATTATTCTTTCCTAAACCTGTTACGTCAAAACATATTGTCACCTAAGGCTGAGGTTATAAATCCACAACTCCTACTCGACAGCCACAAAGGAATTTGGCTGCCAAGTTACACCCTTTGGGAAACAGAATGCAGCACACCGGACGGTGCAAGTCATCGTCAAAAACAAGACAGACAGACAAGACTCTTGGCGGGTGTTCTTCAGGGTGCAGTTCTCTCTCCTATCCTTTATACCATTTATGTATCCGACTCCCCTACCTTTCCTAGTGTACATATCGCATACTTCGCTGATGATACGTGCCTGTTCTATCAGACATGTTTCAGATCCGTACCGTTCCACATTCATGTGGTCCAAACTGCCCTAAACACAGTCCAATCCTTGCTACAACTGTGGAACTTAAAACTAAATGAAAATAAAACACACGCTGTTTTATTTAAGAAAACCCGCAGTTGTAGTTCTGCCCTACTCACCTTGGGAGCTCATAGATTCCGTCTCGAGACTTCAATCAAGTATCTTGGAATCCAAATGATTTCCAAGCTTGCGTTTCAAAATTCATATCGACTATCTAACACAAAGATAATGCTGCTATTGCACTTTCATATCAATTTTTCAAGTCACCTACGCTATCTACTAGGATCAAGCTTACTCTATATCAAGCTGTGATCCGCAGCATGATGCTGTATGGATGTGAAGCCTGGAGTATCCTCGCGGGTTGTCATAAAAGAAAAGTCCAAATCATACAAAACAAATGTTTAAAAATAATCTATTCGGCATCGCCGTATACGAGGATCGCCGAGCTCCACAATTAGCACAGATGCCCTATATTGGTGGCACAATTGAGGATAAAATCAATGATATGTTCCATCTTATCAATAATCACGATAACCCAATTGTGCGCAATATACGGTGTATGCTACAGCGACGTGCTGTACACCGAAACATATTTACCAGGGCCCCTGATGATGGTCCACCACTGTGAGTTGTATTCTGCATTTCAGCCTAGAGTAGTGTGGCTCACTCTGCGTCGCTGGCTTTCGGACTCTCTGTTTGTCCAGCGGCGCGGTTTACGACGCCCTGCTCTGGTGAGAAGCCATCCTCGTCTCACGCATGGATTGTATAGTACTTACAAAGGAACCAAAACGCCGCGTAACATGCGATAGACTAAGTAATAAAAAAAACCCATAAGGAACAACACTATGGAATTTGGGCGTCAAGGGACCTAAAAGAGGATCCCAGAGAAAAGCGGCACACTGGGCAATGTTGGTCGTTGCCAAAACTCAGTCAGTCAGTCCGGTTACCATGGTAACACATGTTCATGTGATTGCGAAGTTGGATTTATTGTTTGTGTCCACAGTTTATGCTCTCACACGTCTGTCTGTTTTCATTAGAAACATATTACAAGATATTAAGCTATACATTTCCCAAGTTTCTTCTCTTCAAGTCAGACATAATCTATATTCCATTAGAAATTATGTCAACATTATCAAGTCCGCAATTCGAACATGTCTATATGTATAAAGAGTAGGGTGCGAGTATGCAAACAGTTTTCAGATACTTTTGAAATTCACTATTCGATTTTCTACTAGGGCACGTCATCAAATCTTTATAGGATAAAGAAGGTGCACTGCTCAATGGTATTAATAAGCTGTTAGTTTATGCTGATGATGTAGTATTATTAGGCGATAGCGAGGAGATACTACGGGCTAACATGCACATTCTATTTAGTAACACTAGTAAATTGGGACTGGAAGAAAACATCAATAAAAATAAATATATGACCACACTAAGAAATATATCATATAGTGGTGAAGGCAAGTTAGTGACAACTGAGGGAAATTTAGAAGAAGCGGCTGAACTCAAATACCTAGGGAAAAATTTAAGTAGGAACAAAGTGCAGAAATAAATTAAATAAAGGCTCAATTCTGGAAATGCGTGCTACTATGGATTACATGGATTCTTGTAAAAAACGGAACAAATGTAATTGTGTTATATTTTATGCATACGAAACAATGACTTTAAATTTAAGGGGGGAAGTAAGGATTATGAGAATTTGAAAATAAAGTACTTCCAATTGTTTTGACAACAAAGACAGACGAACAGGCAGATGAACTAAGAAGACTATTATGATGATATTTATCGAAAACCATAAATAAATCTTAAATTTCACATACTGGGGTGGGTCGACATGTAGGTTCCTCCATTCACCTGTCTATATGTCTCTGTTTGGTCAACAGAAATTCCAATGCACTTTATTTTCAAATACCAATATTTTCGCATGTCTTAAACAAATAAATCTGTTTTGCATCCTTTTAATCTATGACTTGAATAAGCGCCATTTTATGCAATACTAATTTAACATTTCTGAGACAACAAGAGTTCTCCGTCGTGTGTATTATAACCTATTCCAATCCATCCACCGTTTCTAGAGTTCATCCTATACATAATTTATTTCTGTGAGCTACTGTTGCAAGTTATTTGAAGTCCGATAATTCATAAAAAATGCCTATAATTTTCAGTTGATATTTTGCATATATATAGGAAGAAGAAACTATACAACTACCACAATAACAGTGAAAATGTACTAATCAGTTATAAACTTTTATCTTTCTAGGAAACTACATTTGAAAATCAATTTGACGCAATGAAGATAAACAATGCGAAATTGAAAAGAATAGTACATGGAAGTCATTCAAACAATCCCAGCACTGTGAGTGTGTGAAATAAATTATATGAGGAGGGAAAACTGTTTGGTAAGAATATTATAGCCTGAATGGATGCTACAAAATGGGTGATTTCCTTACGTAATAGATAATAGATTGTTTGGACTTTATGGTGAAAACAGGTCATTTATATCAATTTAAATATAAATTATTTTAATACAAATAAAACGTAGTTTTATTTGATTTTCATATTTATTATATAATTCAGTGACAGCTGTTTCGGTACACTGTACCTTCTTCAGACATGTTAACAAATTATGAATTGTGTTCCAACACAACATGTCTGAAGAAGGTACAGTGTACCGAAATAGCTGTCACTGAATTATATAATAAATATGAAAATCAAATAAAACTACGTTTTATTTTATTTAATTAATAAATATGGATTTTCATCAAGTAAACACCAACTCAATTGATTATTTTAATACACATATATTTATTTACATGCAGAACCACTTCTCAACGAAACACAAACGTCAAACAAAATCACATGCAGGTTGTATCCATATTTAATTGAAAATTTCTTGAAGAAATAAAAAACAATTACATGGGAATTAATTCTGTGTGCAGCTACCAATTTACACTAGTTTTCTGTCACTTGGAATCATTTACCTTTAGTAGAGTAGTACAACACCTTCATACTGTGATACTTAAAAATAAGAGACTTTTTTGGAAATATAATATAGAGATGCAAATAAAAAATTATCACTCCACATAAGCATATATTTTTTGGCGTAATATTCGATGCAATTATACTGAAGGTACGTTTGTGCCAATTCTTGGTTCAGTTAAGTTCTAGGTTTTGTCCAATAGAGTCTTGTGGATCAAGATAGAACTTGTTATATTATTTAATGTTTTCTGTACCTCTGAGTGTTGCGCTGACGTACTTGCCTTCCTTGTTTTTCAGTTTATTAAGTGAACCTGCGGATGAATTTATGAATCAAGAATAAACGATTATACTTCATACTCCAATCGTGGGGGTGGGGCATATAAGTAGTCAGGCGCCTGATTCGTCGGGTAATTGATCCGTGTTCCTGGGAGTACAGGCGGAGTAAACCCACGATCATGGGGGACATTAAACACAAATGCTAGATCAACCCGAGTGTTGTTGTGGGCCACGCGGCTTCTCTCGGGGTGTAAGTGGACGGTACGAATGGACAACGTTTAATAGGTAAGTGCTTCTTCTTCTTCCAACACTTATTCGAAATTTGTAGGATTTTCATAGTGTAAACACGTCCAATACTAACTTTAGACCATTGTGCTTTGTTCAGTCTATATTTTAAATTCATAATAAGTGTTCAAATTTTGTATGATTTTATTGGAAACCACCAGGTTACTTCTTCTTCTTCTTCGGCTTTCCCCCACTTATAGGTTTGCCGTCTTCAGTTTCCATTCATATCCCTCATTCCAATCTCCTTATTCCAAATTCCGATCATCCATTATAGTTCTCACATAGGTTTTCCATTTGCGTCTTGGTCTGCCAAGTTTATTTCCTCCAAGCGGTGACCATTAATATATATTTTTTGGCCATTTATCATCTTCCATTGTCTGTACATGGCAATATAATTTAAGAGTTTGTTTTCCTATCCTGTTAACAGATGTACTTACAATTTTTATTCAAAAGAAGTAATTTCTTATTTTATCCTGTCTTGTTTCTTGAAGGCTTTTTCTAAGATATTCAAATTCAACTGTTGTAATTTTATTCTTTTATAATTCCGTCAAAGACCAAGTTTCACTTCCATATGACAAAATATTCTGTACTATGCTCTTATAAATTTTCATTTTAGTTTCCTTTGTAATATTTTTGTTCCAAATTATTCCGTGTAATGTCTTAGTTTCATTTTTAGTAATTTCAATTTTTGTTTGTACATAATTTTCTCATACACCTAAACATGTAATTATTGGTTGAAAATATTTAAAATTTCACTTTTTTATCTTCCCTGTTTCGAGTATGAGGTTATCCACATCCTTTCTCAAACATATACATTGTGTTTTCTGTAAATGTTTATTCAGTCCTCATTTTGTACATTCTTCTGTTACTTTATGCAATATTTAATGTACCATTAGTTTATTTTTACTAAAGAGTAAACACAGGGAAGTGAGTGTATAATTTTTGTTTGATTTTATTATAATTATTATTGTAATTATCATTATATTTCAAACAGTTTGAATGTTGTGTTTTATAACATGTAATTATATTTAAGGTTGAATGAAGTGTGGATGAGGAGTGTCGACCGCAGGTTACTTGCAAACAAGGTAAGATTCCACTTAACTTTATAAATATAAAATATAATTTATAACGTCTTTGAGTTTCATGTTTAAGTTAATGTCATTTCATGTCTCATAGAATTTTGAATTGATTAAGTGCATTATTTGAATTCAAGATTCTGTGCAGACAATCACCCTGTATATTTTTTACCTCAGACACAAGACTCTTTGGACTAACCGTTGTGAAACGTTTGTTAATACAAGGATGGGAATGTGCCTGAACTACAACTTCGTCCAATTTTACGCCAAACAAAATCTATTTATGTGGGTGATGATTTTTTTAAATTTACATTTCTAAATTGCATTTCTACAAAACCTCTCATTTTGAACAATTTACTCCAAACAATATACATTTATGTATTCACTTAGGCTTTCACGGCCGGAGTTATTATGATGATCTTGAAGTAGATTTCCGGGCAGTAGACCATGATCTTGAGACATGTAGACTCAAGACGACCCTTGAGAACGCCGCACGCAGTCTCTGGCGAAACGTTGGGGAACTTCAAGCCTCAAGACCACGGCCCACAGCCCGGAAATCTACTTCAAGATCAACATAACATCTACTTATGTGGGAGATGATTTTTATTTACATCTCTATATTGCATTTGCAGAAAACCTGCCATTTTGTGTATCACAATTACAGCAAACGTGCCATGTGAAGATGAATGTGGTGCACTACATTTGTATGAACAACCTATGAATTCTATTCAGTGTAAACTGATGTCTAGTGACACAAGATATAAAATGACTGCTGCACTCTGAAATTAGTTCCAAAGTAATTATTTCTCTTCCTTCAAGAAATTTTCAAATGAATATAAAAAAACTGTATGTGAATTTGTTTCAAGTTGTGTTTTCTTGAGGAATGTTTACAATCTGCACTCTAAGTGTTACTGATTTATGTTTAAATAACTTAATAAGTTTATATTCAGTTTACATAATATTTTGGAAACGCAATTCTTCGAAGTGAATTTTATACCAAGGTTCTCTATATTTCGTATTTCTAATTCATAACAGTTTTCTTTGGATTTTTTTAAGATTAATTTTTATTCTTTGTTTTACAGACGATAATTATTTTGCTAAAAATGTAGATATACAGTTATTTTATCCAACAACGCTATGAAGTTATGTAATACATTTGGTGTGAAAACAAGACAGCAAATTAAGAACTCCTAATATTTGAGGTCAGAACAGCAAATCATGCTGCTTGCTTTGTCCAGTAAATGGATCCGAGTGACTAGTCCTTCCTGATTCTCGATGGGGGATAATATAGGAATCACCGAGTGTTACTGGAACACTTCTAATTGTATTACTGTTATTAACTTAAATATTCTTATCGATAAATTTACAGTTTAGTGAAACATATTACAATATTTTTATAATGTTCAATTATATTTCTGATTGAAATCATGTAGAACAACAAGAAATTAATTTTCATTATGTAATTATCACAGTGAAGAAGTTTATATTTATTGTTCATGGAATATGCATCTTAGTTCGTACATTATGCCATATAGAAAGAATCCATTTAGGAACTACTATTGGCATAAATAATAACTAAATGGCACTATCTAGCCAGTAGGTTCATGGCCATGCTGACATAAGCTGCCCATATATCCTTAGCTAGCTAATATTTCCCAATCGTATCTTGTATAATTTAATGTAATCATTGTTGATGTCATTCTCCCATCTCATTATTTGCCTGCATACTGAGGTTTTCTCAAGTTTCCATGCACCTCTTTCATTCCACATTCGTGCCATATGTCCTGCCCATCGCAGTCTACGAGACTTAACTGTTCTTATCATATCTGGCTTCCTATAAAGGTCATGTAGCTCACTAATAAGTACTCTACTCCATTCACCTGTCTGTTCATCTCTCTTTGGTCCAAAAATTTTCCTATGAATTTTATTATCAAATACTCGTAATCTTTTCTCCTCCCTTAAAGTAAGAGACAATGCTTCGTATCCATAAAATATAACTCGGACGACAACAGTTTTACATACTTTCAGTTTATTATTTTATCATCATAATTTTCATTTTTTATAATTACTTTTGTTCTGATGTGATGTGTCCCAACAGAGCCAAATATTATTGTATTTTGTGTACAAATTTGTTTAGTATGAATGCGCGCGTGTGTGTGTGAATGATATGTTTCATCTTAATGTTGTGTTGTCTCGGAGGAGGCCTTGACGTTGAGCTGATCACTCCTTCGGGAAGGCCCTCAGTGTCGTATGGACAAATAAGTATGTAAGTTATGCATAGTTAAAAATCCTTCTTACGAAAAGTCGTGTCACCGTAAGGCCCGGATGTCACGTGGCACGTAAAAGTACCAATAAGTCGGGAGGTTAAACTGCGCTAATGGAACGGAAAAAATAAAAAGAATTTTTTTCCAAATTATGCATCTTATTATAATTACCTGAAATTAATACGTTTTTGTGTCAATTAAATCTACAATGCTGCCATCTAGAAGAAGTCAAGGGAACAACTTATTAAGAAAACAATTGATAATCCGATAAGATAGTCGCTGGATGTAAACGCAATAACTGTAAAGTGCTGCTCTCTTGTTTAAACGCATGATTTGTTATCTAAGCACAGCTCACTCGATAAAGATCCTCTTATCTTTACGGCTTTCACATTCTGAAAACCGAGTAGCATCAGTAAGGCTAGGATATGTATGTAATATTAACATGCAAAATATGTACATATTTATGTAATAATATGATGTAAAATATGTAAGACTATATAAAATTTCCTTAAAATATGTAATATTAAATGCATTAAAATTTAATTTTTGGATTTCTTTTTGGCCAAATTTTATTTTTAAATTTACTTCAAGATAGATCAAGTTTGAAGGAATGGGACTGTTAAATGTCTGACAACGTGATAAGAAGGATATTGTCACGTTTCTATTATAAAGTGATCCTACTTAGGGGTATTGGGAGGTTAACGCTCTCCTCTTTCTAGACATTCGGCACAAGATATGAGCCTTGTGTGATAGCCGCCTTTACTCCTACAACAGAGTATGGTATTGATTTTTGTTAGAGGCTGAGTCGACCCCGGGCCAGAAGGTTAAGAATTTTAAAAATCCTGATCCCATGGGTTTCGCCCCTCGACTTGCAGCTTGTAGAATATTGCCTTAACTAACTATACCACTGCGTGTCTCCTACATATTTATACTATTTCATTCATAAACAGAGTAGATCGTTCGGGTTTAAAAGGTATATTGTAATGTGGGACCCTATACCCAAGTCTTCAGTGCTATCCTCTATCTATATTTATCGTATCTTACTTACTTACTTCCTCACTGGCACTATCGAACCTGTAGATTCATCGCCGCGCACACATAAGCCCTTCATATATCCCTATCCTGCATAATAACATGCATTTCCTGAATTAAGCATATGTTTAATTTCTTTGTGCATCTCATTCCTATTTGTGATTATTGTTCCTAGGTATTTGAATTCAGCCACTTCCTCAAAATTTCCCTCATTTGTCATTAGCTGTCCATTTCCATTATATAATGTATTTCTACGTGTGACCATATATTTAGTTTTATTGATATTTACTTCCAGTCCTGATTTCTCAGTGTTACTCGATAGTGTGTGCGTGTTGCCCTTCAATATCTCCTCGCTATCGGACAATAGTACTACATCATCAGCATATTTATCGTATCTGGAAAATGTAATTATTCTTTGACCGTCTCTCAGCAGCTTTTTCCTAGGTTGGAAGAACAGTTTCATTGTATAATCAGGTATCTGAGATTTTATTGTAAAATTTGTCAGAGACTTTTTAAAATTATTTTCCATTTAGAATATTATTTTTATATAGCAGATTATGTAGTTTTACATACCGGTAAATCTCTTTATAGTATGTAGGAATATGTATTGATAAATTGTGTTATTTGATTAACAAGTTTCTAATTCGTGAACGTTTATAAATTTTAGTCACGTATAAGCAAAGGGAAAGAACATGTAATTACATACAAATTCTAGCCTTAATTAACTGTTACTGGACAAACATAATACATTCAACGCTAGACTGCTATCCAGCAAAACTAAAAACCAAAATGATCCATTACGCAGAAATTCCACACAAAGTACAATTTATGTCCAGATTTTGCTTGTTTGGGGATTACATCTTTCTTTTTGTTAAGTACGTCGTATGAACCCAGTTAAGTTGCAACAAGGAAGTAAAACATCTCTTCCGAGCCAAGTTCCAGTTGTAATGTAAACAAAGCAGATGTGTGACTTGATCGAATAAAGGTTACCTCCAACACTCGAAATAAGAAAATAAAAGACAATAAAATATATAATATCTAGCACACGTCTATCGGAAGATCTTAATATATATAATTACAATTTTAATACATTAAATAAGAAATGTTTTGTTCTTATGCTTACACAATGCAGAATACGTTGAATATCAATTGTTTCAAAACGGCAACATTTATATAGATTCCTTGATTATTGGAGAGCAAAGCATTTGAAAAGCGGAAAGAATATACTATTTTAAATAAGTTCAAATTGTTTAATGAAAAATATCCCACATTAACAATTGATGATCGGGTGAAAATAACAGCAAACTTTACAGGTTAGTCAGCAAGGAACACATATTGTGCTCATAATGACATTGTATAAATTGACATCATGAAATGAGCATATACTTCTAATTAGGTAGACATACGCACGCACGCACGCCACACACACACATATATGAAATACGAAAATTTAAGAAAAATAAATGGACGGGATTTGAACCAGGACCTATGGAATAGTTTTCCAGTGCGCTATCGCTTACGCTATCAAGCAAATATAGCACGAATATCTATTTTTTTCATATATATATACATATATATATATATATATATATCCATCCATAGTAATTCTGCCCGAAGGTAGGTCCTTCACTGCAATCATAGCATTTTCATGCTATGCTTGCAGCTTTACTAGGGAATTTTGTAGGTGTGGTAGCTTCCCGTTGCTTTCCACACCGGTGAAGGATGATGATGATAAGAATGATGGCCATATGATTTTGGGGACCGTTTGGGCCTTAAAGTTTTCCTAACATTTGTCTTACAGGTGAGGAAAAACCCCGATAAAAACCTCACCCAGAAAAACTGCCCCGACCGGGGATCGAACCCGGGCCCGCTGCGTGACAAGGCAGCACGCTACCTCGAGACCACAGCGGTGGAGTGTATGTATATATATATATATATATATATATATATATATAGATAGATAGATAGTCTCTATTATTACGAGAAGTAGCGGGAACTCGGTCTCCACTGCCATCAAGTAGCTCATATAACAAGTAAACAAATTAAAGTGGTAACGCACTGGAATATCAATCCAGAGGTCCGAGTTCAAATCCCGTCCAGGCATTTATTTTTCTTATCATGTCACATTAAGCTTGTATTGCTCTATGTCAAAAATATTAATTATAACATCGATATATATATATAATCATCATCATGCGGTATCATGGCAGCTGCCGTCGCCTTCCGGAAACCAAACGCCATTCCTCTCTGTCCATCCATTGATCTTCCTCCATTCCTCTGATATTCATAGCTGCTTGTACCCCTTCTATCCAAGTTTTCTTCGGTATTCCTCTCTTCCTCCTTTCCATTGGGATTCATAACAATTTTTGGCAATCTTTGCTCTGGCATTCTTTGACATGACCATACCACTGCAATATTTTCTTTTCTATGATATCTTTGATGTCCGGCTCCTCTTGTACACCCATAATTTCCATTATTTCTTTATTTCGTATTCTATCCATTCTAGATTTTCCAGCTGATCTTCTTAAAACATCCATTTCTGTACTTAAAATTCTTTTCATTGCTCTGATATATATATATATATATATATACGGAACAAAATTATACCATTCAAGTGATAACACAGTGGAAATTAAAAAAAGAATCGCACAAACAAAACATGCAATAAATGCGTTAAACTCTGTTTGGAGGAGCAAGAATATAACAAAACAAAAGAGAATTATAGCCTATATCTAACCATAGTTCAGGGCATTTTAACATACGGTGCTGAAGTTTGGCAAATTCCTACCAGGAAAATGAAAATAAATGTAAGTACAGAAATGTTTGTTTTAAGAAAATCAGCTGGACACTCTAGAATGGATAGAGTACGAAATAAAGAAATAAGAGAAATTATGGGTGTACAAGAGGAGCCGGACATCATAGACATTATGGAAAACAAAAGTTCACAGTGGTATTGTCATGTCAAAAAATGACAGTAATTGTTATGGAATGGATCCCAATGGAAACGAGGAAGAGAGGAAGACCGAAGAAAACTTGGATAGAAGGGGTACGTACAAGCAGCTATGAATGATGTGTAGAGTTTATTGAGACTTTTGATATATTAGCTCTAGGAGAAACATGGTTAAAAGCTAATGAATGCATAAATCTATGTAATATGAAAGGTTATTTTAAGGGTAATCAAAAGAGAGGAAAGAGAGGTAGATATCCAGGCGGTGTTGCCATTTTATATAAAGCTAACTTAGACCCATATATTAAAAAGGTAAATATTACTTTAAAAGAGGCAATTTGTATATATTACCATACAGAAAGAGCAGAAATGTGTCTGTTGTCTATTTATCGCCAACCACTAAATTCCAGGTATGCCAATCCAAATTTTTTCGTTGAATTGTCTGACTCGTTGGCAGAAATAAAAGATAGGTTTCCGGAAGCGGGAATAATAATTTTAGGGGACTTTAACTGTAGGATTGGGGAGGAAAATATCACTATAAAATCGGATGATAATGAAACACGAGGTGAGGGTAGGAGAAGCAAAGACAAGATTTTAAATTCAGAAGGAAACCAATTGTTAGCTTTTTGCGATGCATTTGAACTTGAAATTCTGAATGGGAAATATAGGGAAGATAAAAATGGAGAACTGACATTTATTAATAAAAATGGAAGTAGCGTAATCGATTATTCAATATGCACACAAGACATGATTCCAGTCCTAAGTAATTTCTGTATAGTTTCCAGAATCGAATCACACCACTTCCCAAACAAACTTATTTTAAATATGAAAGGTATTAGTGAGACAGTTAATGATGAGGTGGCAACAATATTGCGGCCAATTATCCGTTTCAGGTGGATCGAGGATCTGAGAGAAGAATTTAACAGGAGTTTGGAAACGCTAATACAGGATCTGCAATTAAATGATCTTAGCGGGGAGGAAATTATTAAAACTTTGACAGAATGTTTTCAAAAAGCAGGGGAAAAATTCAAGGTTAAATACGCAATGAACCAGAAGGACAAAGGGTGGTACAATAATGCATGTAGAAAGAAGAAGAAATTTGTCGAAAGTAGTCTTTTAAAGTTTAGAAAAGAAAGCACAGATGAAAGCAGAAAAAATTATGCGCAAGAGAGAAAGGAATATAAAGACTTATTGGCAGAAACAAAACTAGCATGGCAAAATAAGAAATCCGAAGAAATGAGAGTCGCGACTGAAAGTGGGAACATTGCGGACATATGGAAAGCGATAAGGGAACTCAAAGTAAAGTCCATAAATCGGACAAGAATAACGCCCGGGGAATGGAGAAGTTACTTTGATAGGGTGCTGGGAAATGAGAGGTTAAGATATAATCAAGGAAATATAGTTGAGATCCCTGACCCAATTCATATTCAATTACTGGATCAGGATATTTCGAAAAATGAAGTGGTTTCTTCCATTAAATGTTTAAAGAATGGTAAAGCACCTGGAATTGATGGAATACCAGGGGAATTCTTGAAAAATATGATATCATCCAATAAATTATTAGACGTTTTGAAAACTGCGTTCAACAAACTTTTTAATGGAGGAGATTATCCGGAAGCCTGGGCGACAGGTGTCATCCAACCGCTATACAAAGGGAAAGGTGGGGCACAGATACCAGAAAGTTATAGGGGAATTTGTCTCTTGTCAGTGTTCGGAAAAATATATTGTAAAGTACTTTACGAACGAATCAGACAATGGGCTAAAGAGAACAATAGGCTCTCAAAATATCAGGCAGGTTTTAGAGAAGGGTACTCCACGGTGGACAACCTATTTGTTCTGAGAACATTAATTGATGACAATCTGAAAATGAAGGGGGGTAAATTATTTTGTGCATTCATTGATTTTAAGATGGCATTTGATACTGTGGACCGAAGCGCACTTTGGGAAAAATTAAATCGGAAAGGATTGTCTCGTAAAATGATACATGCTTTAATGTCAATTTATAAATATGTTAAATTTTGTATAAAAGTAGACCAAGGGCACATTACAGAGAGCAGTGAAGCCAATCGGGGAGTGAGACAAGGTTGCATTTTATCACCAATGCTATTTAATCTATTCGTTGATGATATTGTAGACGTAATGCTAGAAGGAGAAATTGAGGCTCCGGAGATAGGAAATGTTAGAATCCCAGTCCTGTTGTATGCAGATGATTTAATTATCTGTTCCAAGACAATCAAGGGATTGCAAAGAGGTCTTGACCTACTGGAAATATACTGTAGGAATTGGGGATTGACTGTAAATGCTAGTAAGACAAAAACAATGACATTTAAAAATGGGACGGTTTATGGTAGAACAGAGGAATGGAAATACAGAGATCAAGTTCTTCAAAACGTGAAACATTTCGAATATCTTGGTACGACGTTGAAAATGAACGGAAAGTGGAAAAAACACATTGATATAGCATTATTTAAAGGGAGGGGACAACTTAACAGTGTACTCGGTATTCTGGGTCGAGTGCCTGATATTCCAGTCAGCACATTAGAAAAAATGTATGGAGCTATGGTCAGGCCAGTCATGCACTATAGTAGTGAGATTTGGGGTTTCCAAAGAACGGAAATACTAAATAAGGTATATACGCATTTTCTAAAGTATATTACAGGACTTAGTAAGGCCGTTTCTAACTGTGGAATTTTATATGAATTCGGGTCATTCCAGGACGACATTAACTGTAAAATTCGTGTACTCAAATACTGGTTGCGAGTAATCCAAGGTGAACAAACAATGCTTAGAGCAATTTGCTACGACCACCAAATTAAAAACATAGATGTTAAATTTTGGGCAGACGAGGTTAGGAGAGAACTCCAAAAGATTGGGATGGGCTGGATATGGGAAAAAGGGACTGAAAATCGCAAGAACGTGTGGAGAAAAATAAGGAGGAGGTACTTAGATGTAAATCAACAAGATACCTTCGCCGAATGTACAGGAAAACGCTCACTGTGTTTACAAAGAGACCTAAAACACGTCTGGGGAAAAGAATCGTATATACTCAACCTAGGATTTAAGGAGAGATCAGGGCTTGCTTGGTTTAGGCTAGGGGCATGGAAATTTCTAAAAATTAGCGACGATCACGATATGCGAATATGTCCAATGTGCGGGAAATTTGAAGATGAGATACATATATTAGGAAAATGTAATGATTTAGAATATTGGAGACGTCAGTTATTACCGGAAAGATTTCTAAATTCAAATCGGGAAAGATTGGCATGCTACGAGTTATTGGTAAATCCAGAAAATTGGATAAACCTCGGTAAATTTCTGGACAAAACGCGAAAAATAAGGACAACACTCATTCATGAATAAATATATGTTATCAAAATGCAATACCATTAATTATTAACAATTATATATAAACTAATTAGTGTATAATGCTGTTGTGTTATTATTTAATTGTAATATTAATGTGTTTTCTTTATGTAATTGTAATGTTAATGTTTTTTTAGTGTATAATGCTATTGTGTTATTATCTAATTGTAATATTATTGTGTTTTCTTTATGTAATTGTAAGGTTAATGTTTTTAGTGTATAATGCTATTGTGTTATTATTTAATTGTAATATTATTATTGTGTTTTCTTTATGTAATTGTAATGTTATTGCTATTGTGTTATTACTTAATTGTAATATTATTGTGTTTTCTTTATGTAATTGTAATGTTATTGCTGTTTTTTGTTTATTTTTCTTTACACTAGTACCAATTATTACTTTATTGTAACGGACTGTCAACAGCACGTACGGCTTACTGCCCGTGCGACCCATATTTGTAAATAATATTGTAAATATCTTACTTTTTGTCTAATAAAGTCCTACTACTACTACTACTACTACTACTACTACTATCAGAGAAACGGAGCAAGGTCAATGGATGGACAGAGAGGAATGGCGTTTGGTTTCCGGAAGACGGCGACCGGATGATGATGATGTGATATAGTATATATACCTGTCATATATAAATAAAGATGGAGGAAGTTCCTAATTATATTTGTAGCATCTTGCGTTGTTCTGAGTGTTGATTCCCGTAAATGGTGAGTTTTATTTCGAAAAAAATTGCGGCCCCTGGAGCTTGATAGATAGAGCGCGCACACAGACGTACTTGTCGATTTGACCGCCTACTAAATAGGACGAATGGAGATTGTACAAGTTTTAAAAAAATAACTTAATGAAAACAATATCAATTCCTTTGAAATTCGTTAATAGGCTGTCTAAGTGTTGGTTGTGACGGTCTAATGGTTACAACGCATGACTCTGCATTTGAGGTTCGCGGTTACAAACCGCGGTCGGGGACAACGGCATAAAATTCCTGAGTGAAGATAAGGATGAAAGTAAAGCCGAGAGTCTTGTATCGTAAACTTAGATCTACACAACGTAAAAGAATGTCATATGATAAATCAAAATATATACCTTATTTGGTCAGTGCCGTTGTCCTCGACTTGTGAAAAGATATGTGTGCTTTTCTTTTCCTGAAAGCCTTTCAGAATATCTATTCCATCATCAGCAGGTACATTTGTTGAGATGTTCTGGATGATGTTGATCTTAATGTAGTGTTGTCCATAACCGAAGTGTTCTTTCTGACGATATCGTACAGAGGGATGTTTAGTCGGGGAGAGTTTTCATTTATTAACAAGCTGAAGGTCTTCAACCTCATGTCTGACAGAACAGGCCTTCGAGTAAAATTTGTCGGGAAATTCACGCCCAAATATAAGAACTGCTATGGTAATGCTGTACTGTAACACCTACGTGAATCTCCGGGCACGTCAAGGCCACGTATCTGTGTATTAATACGCGAAGAAAAAACTTTGTATCCCGTTTTAAGCACATTGCGCGCATAATTAAAGTTCATATAGAGAAGGAGTGCAGAAAAATACAATTTATGTATAATATGTGTTACAAATAAATTAAATTAAACAAAATAAAATTAATTCTCTCTAAGGAATTTATGTGTATTAATAATTAATTTGTTTACGTTCATACTGAAAGTGCATTGTTATAAAAGAAAATTGTGCTGCAGCGATGTGAATTGACTTACTCTCGCGTATTTATAATTAGTGGTTTAAAAAAGTGAGTACATTTTATTATTCAAATTTAAATTTACCCTGTCTAATCGTGGTTTTAGTAACCACATTACAACCATCCATCCATCCATAGCCATTCTGCCCGAGGGCAGGTCTTTCACTGCAATCATAGCATTTTCATGCTATGCTTTGAAGCTTTACTAGGGAATTGTAGGTGCGGTAACTTCCCGTTGCTTTCCACACCGGCAAAGAATTATCATGACGATAATGATAAGGATGATGATGATGGCCATATGTATAATTTTTTATAATAAAATAACGTATGTTTTTATTACATGTAGATAACTAGTACCAATAAATTACTATTTTTTTTAATCATTAGCAAGTAACATTATGAGGTTTAATTTAATAACTGAGTTTGTATTTTTTAAACATTCTTGTGAAACGCTGAAGACGGGGCAACAGCCTTGAAACACATGTCCGACTAAACTATCATATGGGGTAAGGATGTTTAAAAAATACACTCAATTATTATGATTTGTCTTTTCACAAAGAACTACAGTTTTTATCAATAACAAATTTGTCAAAATTAAGATAGAAAATTTGAAATAATATAATATTATGTTAAAAACATATAAATGTACAAAATTGTTTTATCTGCATTATGTTAATTCAAATTGTAAAATAAATTAATCGTGAAATACAAATGAGAAAACATACAGTGATGGTCTTCAAGTTACGCCATCTAAAATGTACTTTAAAAGCGGCCTTCTAATAGGGGATATCACCTCATCCTGAATACAATTGGAAAATGTTAACATTCTTTTTCTTTATTAGGAATTTCTCTACAATACAGTAGTTTGCTACAACCCATTGTAAATTTTACTCCTCCATAAATCCCTATTCTCTGCATCACTCTTCTCGACACTATACTCCTATTCACTCCTTGAATCCACATTCTTTTAGTCTCCCTTTTCTTCCGTTGCCCTCCGCTTCAAGATTTAATAACATCTCAGGTATCCTGTCATCTGACATTCTCTTTATGTCACCAAACCATTTCAGTCTTCTTCGATAAGTTGTGGAACATTTTGAACAACCATTACTTCCGTGATTTTAGCATTTCTAATTTTGTCTCTTTTTGAATTTCTAGAAATCCTCCTCCAAAATTGCATCTATGTCACCTATAGTTTATGTGGTTGCTCTCTGCTTAATGTCCATGTTTCCGCACCATACAATAGTATAGGGATTTCCAGCCAACCTAGACTCATTTTTGAGAACTAGACTCTGCCTGTCACAAGCCAGGAGAAATGGGGAGTGATGGAGGAGTAACACCTCTTTAAAAAAACCAGGGTTCATTCTGGCCTGGATGATAGTACTTTGTGAGAGCTCCTTGCTAGGATACGGCAACTGCTGCCTGGTAGGGATATGTTGGTTCGTCAAAGCCTTGAACAAAAATCATCTGGTCCTCCAGGTTGCGGGTTATAACGATGGGTCAGCTCTTCATTTTTTGGAAAAAATGAACTATGTTAAAGAATTGATGTGAAGAAAATATCAACATGTGAATATAATTTATTGAAAGTACATTATTAATACTACTGTGTTGAGGTAAGATAGTTAGAGCAGAGGTTGCTGTTACTAATTTAACTATCCTTTAAATATGTACAAATTGAAGACTACACTCATATCAATAGATATCATAGAAAGATTTTGAATTTAGAAAACAAATGTCTTACACAGTTAGGCCTAAATAGGAAAAAATGTTAAAATTTTTATTTGTGATTGTTGTATTATTAGATTTCAATGGGATACAGGATTTAAATAACTACTATTCTACCCCTCTGGCACACAGTGACAAGAATATAGCCTTCATTAGGTTTATTACATAATATGAGGAATTACAGGGAATAATACATTTATAAACTTATCAAAAGCATCGGCATTGGTTGGGAGAGAGAGAGAGAGAGAGAGAGAGAGAGAGAGAGAGAGAGAGAGAGAGAGTCATCTTACAGAAGATCAGAATATATAGTCATAGGAACAATATTCCTTTCCAAGTAATTGTGATTGGTTTCAAAGAGTAGTTGTATAGAAATTTCACTATATTATAATACAGTAAAGAGATCTGAACACAGAAAGGACAATAATTAGATAAAGCGACTTCATGTTGGAAAAAATGTAATATTACAAAAAAAATCATTACTAACTTAAAATTAATAGTAATTCACAGAGGTATTTTTATGCAGCTTTATTTGTTATTGTGCCAACAGGTAAAATGATTGAGATTCTTATAATTCGTCAATTTCCAACAAAATAGGCAAAGATTACTTAAAAAAAATATCAAAATAACCAAATATGTTTACATATAAAACAGAAGACCATTTACTTGCCTTCAGTCATCTAATGACTATCTTTAAATTAAAAATTCAGTTAATCAAAAACAAATCTTGGGATTATAATAGGGGGCCTGCTGTAGGCCTACCTCTTTATAACAAATATGAGAAAGTTTGAATTTAATATAATTAAACAGCATCGCATTTCTGTTTAAATGTTGGTGAGTGTACGTGGATTATACCGTACATACGTCACAAAACTACGTGTAGGCCTAATTGTTATAATATTATACAAACTTGAAAGAATATAAAAATAATATTAAAATGAATAACACGAAAATGGAAGCTGATCCAATTTATTTCAAACTACGTACATCTACACTCATTTATAATATTGAAAATAAACTAAAATATAGTATAACAATTAATGACATCAGAATTTAAAACATTGATGCAGTATGAATAAATAATGAAAGCAGACGAATTATTGCAATGCAAAATAAGAAAACATAAGAAAAATGACGCACGGATACACAATTCAGCCAACATAATAAGTAGGGAAATTGGAATTTATTACCAACGTAACTGATATAATGAGTTACACTCGGTATAACCAACTACCTGTTAAAAGTAGCTGGTACAAACGCATATTGGCTCTACACTCCTGGTAGCCTTAAGCGTCAGACAGCTACCTGATGATTTAACATGAAGTTCGTACAACCGGCCCTTAGCTAACCACAGGTGTTTAAAATATGTGGTTGTGCTGATGTAATAGCAATACACTTATGTACGTCCTCATGACTCCGAGCCTCTCCGTCTAATAAGGACATAATAGGGTTAAATGTAGTGTTTTAGCCACTTTTCAAGACTACGTATAACCGCAGAGCACATTTCATCTCATTTATTCCATAAAGTAAAGATTATCTTCATCAGTATCAAGGATTATACCTTAAGGTATGTTTCGATCCAACTAACTGATAGTATCGAACCCGTAGGTTCATGACCGCGCGGATATAAGCTCTCCATAAATCCCTACCCTAAACTAATGTTTTCCAATCATCCCCTGTATAATCGACTTCCCTCAAACGATAGTTAATGTTATTCTGCCATCTCATTCTTGATCTACCAACTGATCTACCCTCTGGTTTTCGTACAAGAAGCTTCCATGCACGTCTTTCATTCCCCATTCGTGCCACATGTCCTGCCCATCGCAGTCTATGAGACTTAACTGTTCTCATAATATCTGGCTTCCTATAAAGACCATGTAGTTCACTGTAAGTAGTCTTCTCCATTCACTTGTGTGTTCATCTCTCTTTGATCCAACATTTTTCCTGAGAACTTTATTCCCAAATACTTGTAATCTCATTTCCTTCCTTAAAGTAAGAGTCCATATTGCATCCATATACTATATCTGGTAGAATAATTGTTTTATATATTTTCAGTGTAACGTTCTATGAAAGGAGTTGGGACAACAAGATTCTCTGTAATGCATAATATCACGCATTTTCAGAAATGAACCTATGTTTAATTTCTTTGTGCATCTCATTCCTGTTTGTGATTATTGTTCCTAGGTATTTGAATTCAACCACTTCCTCAAATCTGTTTCGATCTCATGTTAGAATTGGTCTGCCCATTTTTACTGGGTTTTCCTATGTTTCTTTGTACTATTGGTCCATAGTGAAGAATTTGTTTTGGGATTCTGTTGCTATCCATTCCATTAGTGAGCCCATCCACTCGTCTTTATAGTGTGCAATCCTGTCTAATGACTGTTCATATATCTGCCAGACACAACCCGAATAACCTAATTTCTGAACTTTTTGTTCAACCCATATTATAGTTTGGAACCGCTATTGTTTTATAACATTTTAAAAGTGTCTCCTTTCTAGTTCCCTTGATACTCAGTTTTATTGTACCCCACAGATACCCAAGTATATTTATTTTGTTTTGTAATGTCTTCACTTTTTTCTGACCACACATTTTATATCAGATTATTAAAATGATTCACCTTTTCTATTATTTTATTTTCTAATGAGATTTTTACTCTTATTGGTCCATACCCTAGAATAGCTAAAACTTTTGGTTTTGGAATGGGTACTTTCAAGTGCATGTTTCACATATTTTACTAAATTTATAAATTTCCCGTTGTAAGCGATCTTCTGTTTCATATGCCACAGATCCTGATCGCTTGCAAAAAGTAGAGTGGACATATATAATAAAATATCCTGAATTTTAAAATGTGCAGTTAAAAGAGTTTGCCAATCCTGTATGACATCGTTAATATACACATTAAAAACGATGGTGAAATGGGAACGCCTGTTTCACTCCACAGTTTATTGTCGCTGTTTTATTGTTTCTTTTTTTTTACTCATCCTAATTAATTTATTATTATCTACAAATAAACTTTCAATAATTGTAACTAAATTTAAGAATGCCTCTGTCTATCATTATATTACAAAAGTTCTTTCTATTCGCCCTATCAAAGTCCTTCTAAAAATAAAAAAAAAACTGTCATACATCTTAGTAAGTTATACGTTCTACGTTTCTCTATTAACTATGTTATATAACATATGCTGTCTGGAAAAGATCTTCCTTTTCTAAAACCGTTTTGAGTTTCTGATAGCACATTTCAATACTAATATTAAGACAACGTTTTAAGATGGAGGCTTAGACATTATTAAAACATGTATTTAAAAGGCTTTTCCTCGACTATTTAACTCATGCCCCAAATGGGTGTTCATGACCAATCACGTTTCAATGAATTTTTGTGTTACAACCTATCACAGTCGTGTTCACCTCGATATTTATCAACTTAAGTTTATCATATTAAATAAATCTCCTTTTTAACATTCTGAACAGGTCAGATAATTATTTTGCAGTGATTGACTCTCTAAGATATATGTTGAATATAGCAATTTATATAGGCTATAAGGATATAAGAATCATAGACTGGATGTGGCTCCCAGATTGTATACGGATGTAGTGCAAGTACCGCTTGCGGGATATAATAGAAAAAATGTAGCAATTGATTATACCACAATAAAAACAAACCACTGTTTGCACTTTCTTAAATGTATTATTTACCAGGTACTTACGTTCTAGAAAAATATAATTGACATAGGCCTATTCACATCATAGGGCGTCAGGAAATACTATTAATAACCTATAATATTGAATGTAATATACAGTTATGTGTGTTTCATTTTTTCACCACTAGGATATATTCTTACATTACTGCGATCTTATTTGGCAATAAATAGTATTATCTGGTTGCAGTGGATGAACAAATGAAACATAACAAACGTTTCTTATTTCTTTTCAAACATCGCCGCTTACATTACACATATAAATATTTTAAAGTAACGATATTTAAATGATGATGTGTCAGTAAACATCTTAATTTTATTCGTTAAATAGTCCTAACAAACGCCACTTTTCATCTCCAAATCCTCTAGATAAATTGGAAATCACTCGTGACGTTACTTATGATAATTACTGTTATATTCATGTCTACTACCTTTCTTATATATTGGGTGGATTTTTGTTAACTTGCATTCTTTTGGAACGTTTAATATTCTCTATAATGAACGTAAGTCTGGCTTTGGAACATCTTAGAGTGAACAAATCAATCATTGTTATATCATATAGGGTAGAAACGAAATGATGACGTTAATGGAGGGTATTTTAGTTATTTAAGCCACGCGGTTCACATCTAGGTATTAATAACAATACAAAGAATCCAAGTAAAAGCTTGATATTGAGCGATTCCGTGAGTATGTCATACCGAGGTGAACTTTAAGAAATTGTCGCAGGAATTGTTTTGTCGACGGAATATAACACATCTTTAGAGATAAAATGTTCTGATTCTACAAGAGAATATTTCAAATATTTAACATTTTATTCTAATATCAGTGGTAGAACTCGTCATTTTCCAAACTTGTAAAAAACAAGCAAATTTTTACGAATTTGTTGTTTAACTATTTGATCGTATTAATTTGTTTTATTTAACAAACTCTTTTGTTAAACCATATGTTGGTCATTTTAGTAGTTACTGTAACAATATTAACTGTATTTTAATGTTATAGATACCTTAAATGTGCTCTATTACTGTTAAGTGTATGCAATGGTCACTCAGTCACGGAAAACGTATACAAATCATTGTACACAACTTAGTAATTGATGGATTAAAATTTCTTTCTGGATTCTAGGTTATCGGTATATAACTAACTAACTCACTGGCCCTGTCGAACTCCAAGGTTCATGGCCGCGCGGAGATATAGGCTACATCCCTATCCTGAGATGTTTTATAATCGTCCCCTGTATAATATACTTCCCTCAAATCAGGGTTAATGTTACTCTCCCTTCTAATTCTTGGCCGATCTGCTGGACGCTCATTTCTTGGAAAGATCTACCTTGGTTTATTTTAATAGGATATTCTGAGTTTCGTTGTGAAACATCGAAAAATGTGACCGCTAGAGCGATTTTTAAATTTTCGTTTCGGAAAAAGTCGGTTATATGTCTGACACGAATTCTTCATAGTTCCACAGAATCGCAGTGCGCATGCGCTAGCGAATGACGTCGCCCCGGAAAGGTAAATCTAACATCCAGCAGTTGGCAGTATATGTACGTGAAACCAGTATGACCAACAATGACAGAAAATTCCCAGAACATGTTTTCAAAAATTGAATAAAGAATCCACAAGTGTTCACGGCATGTTTTATTGCTGTATTGTTCGTATGAATTTTAAACCAGAAAATTATTTTTCTTCCCTGTCCATTCCAGTGCGTGAACAAAATTTCTAGTGTAAAGTGTGTTCTTTTGTGTTGCTGGTTTTAAAACGAAAATAATTTCATAATGCCTACATCCATCAGCCTGATTAATTTAGGCCGATTCCTAGATCTAGTTGATCGTAGAGAATGTACTCAATTTCTGTTCGATGAAGGGCTTTTAAGAACAAGAATGCAGTGCCCTCGATTCAATGTTCTTCTCGTTCCGGGAACGAAGCAGAATAGGCTATACCCAATATTCGTTTGTAGGAGAGGGCACCCGGAATTCTCCCAGTCGGTCACGAAAGGAACTTGGTTCGAAAATTGCAAATTACATCCTTTCCAAGTTATTTTCTTAATTCATTCATTTGCGCATAAATTAACGTATAAATCAGACAATTGTGCGTTGTACTATCGGGAACAGAAAGCCAACTCGAGTTGATTGGTTCAGTTACTGTCGAGAAGTGTGTATATAATCTATGGAGGATAAATACGCAAATCGTGGCAAAATTGGAGGTCCAGGGCATATTGTCGAAATTGACGAATGCAAAATTGGTAGGAGGAAATATCATCGAGGGCGTCTAGTTGAAGGAAACTGGATTTCAGAACGAAACAGGTGCGGATGGAAAGTTGTCCCAACAATAATAGGCATGCTGTTACCCTTTTTAATTTGATAGCAAAGCGTGTTCATTTTGGGAGCACTATTCACACAGATTGCTGGAGGGGTTATAATGGGTTACTGGGTGGTGATTTCACCGCCCACTTAACAGTGAACCATTCGCAAAATGTTGTGGATCCCGATACAAATGCTCACACGAACAACATAGAGTCCTTTTGGCGGAGTCTACGACGCAGGGGGATCAAAAGCGATTATATGGATAACATATCGCGGAATATTTATGGCACTTTGATTGTAAAAATCGAAATGCGGATCCTTTCCAAGAACTCATTGAAGATATCAGAGCGGTCTACCCTGTAGCATAGTTTAATTTTATATATTTTTTGGCAACAATGAGTTAAGATAACTTTGAAAAATTATCTACTAAAATATTTTTATTATTATTATTATTACGAAAATGTTATTTGGCAATAACTAACAATGAAATATTTAGATTTTTATTTCAAGTTATATTTATTTAAAAAAAGAATATTGTCTAACAACTGGCACTATCGACCCCGTAGGTTAAATGACCGCGTGGACATAAGCTCTCCATACATCCTTGTCCAGAGATGTTTTGCAATCATTCCCTGTATAATCTACTTCCTTAAAATCATAGTTGAGTGCCTCATTGCCAAAGGTGCCTAACCCAAGTTTAAAGAATGATGTTTTTCCCAGTAATTGCACTAGAAATAATCATTGCACATAAGCCTATAACATTTTTGTGTTAATTTTAACTCATCCATAATGTTATAGACAGATATGACTCTGACATAGATTGTTATTTCTAATGCAATTACAGGGAAAAACATTTTTTAATTGTGAGTTAGGCACCTATGGTATTGAGGCACTCAGTTACAGTTATTCTCCCACCTCATTCTTGGTCTACGAACTGGACGTTTTCCCTCGGGTTTTCCTATAAGAAGCTTAAACAATAAAATTATTTATTAACCTTATATTATTTAGGCAATATAAAATCCTGCTTTAAGATTCTATTTCATTAATATTTTGTAACGCTCTTCATGTGTTTTTCACAATTTATTTTCTTCTTGTCGCATGATATATGTGTTAGTCACTGAATGTCTTCAATTATTTACTGAAATGGGTCTGATGATCGCATTTTAGATTCTTAGTGCCATGGAAAGTCACAAATTTAAACGTCCGTGTTACAGCGACTTTTCCCACCCCTGGATATCCGATGCCTAAACTCACGAGCGAGACTAATTGTAACAATTTGACACAGGACTCACGAAGTTTATGAAATAGTTTACAGATTAGCCATAACAGACCTTCAGCCATCAGTGTTAATCGTACTGATGCTCCAAAATTAAATTAAATAGCGTGCACCGTCCATGTTGTTAGAACAAATCGTGAATATGCAGCGCATTCGTGTCGACATCTACAACCTCTTAATTAGTTTGTAATTCGTACAATTGTAAACCCATTGATAGCATTTACTAGGTGTTTCATCGTCATTTTAAAAGTCGTACAATTTTGATTTTGTAAGTTCTTTTTAAATATTATTTACAAACCTGTATACAGTTTCGTCTTAAGTATAATTTGAAAGTCTACATATAAGGTTTTAAGGTTTTTAATTATGTACGTTTTACTTCCATAAGATTATATTAGAAATTTTTGCATTAAAAAAAAATTTTGCAATTCTCTTCAACTAAGTTCCGAACTTCCAATCCTAGTGAAGTGTTTTTCGGTTGTTGATGTTGGCAACTTCTGGAGTTTTTTTTTGGTGGTTGATGGTGGCAACGTTGGAACAGCATGGGAAAGTAGGAAGTAAGTAATATATCCACGATCATGTTTTACGTAAATATATAAATATAAAAAGTTGTAAAGAAAGCTTGAAGATCATTGGAAAATGTTTAAAACAATACAAAACGTGTTTACAAGTGATTAGTGCATCCGTGGCATAAGAATTTAAGTGTAGAATTGTGAGAGGCATAAAACCGACCACATCCTTCGTTTCAGATGACCTCCTACACCTAATGATTTTAACACATAATAGATAACAGCTAATCACTCGCCGCATATATATATATATATATATATATATATATATATATAGTATCTTAATGTTATAATGATTTATATAGATTGATGTATCGATTTACCCATTCACAGTCTATTTGTCATAGTTGATTATATATATATTATGGGTGTACAAGAGGAGCCGGACATCATAGACATTATAGAAAAGAAAAGATTACAGTGGTATGGCCATGTTAAAAGAATGCGAGAGCAAAGTTTGCTTAAATGTTTTAATGGAATGGATCCCAATAGAAAGGAGGAAGAGCGAAGAAAACTTGGATAGAAGGGGCACAAGCAGCTATGAATATCAGGGGATTGGATGAAGATTAATGGATGGACAGAGAGGAATGACTTTTGGTTTCCGAAAGACGGCGGCAGCCGCCATGATACCGGATGATATACAGGGTGGACCGCTCGAATGGACCTAATTTCAATTGCTTGTTACTGGCAAACGGTTGAAGATAGAAACTTAAAACAACGTTCATATTACAGAAAAACTCACCAAGGTTTGATATCCAGATCACCACATCTCTATATGAGCCCCAGCAGTCACTGTGACGATATCAAAGCGATGAACAATTTCTTGCCAAGTACGTTGGAGTATGTCTTCTGGAATATTCTCAATAGCCTCTATGATGCGCTCACGAAGATCACGAAGGTCTTTGACTGGGGTGGTGTAAACTTTATCTTTGACATAGCCCCAGAGAAAGAAATCCAGTGGTGTTAAATCGGGAGATCTCGGGGGCCACGCGATTGGTCCTCCCCTACCAATCCAACGGCCAGGGAAAATGTTGTCCAAAGTCGTACGAACTTCATTGGACCAGTGGGGAGGAGCACCATCTTGCTGGAAAACGATGTTAGGCTGCAGTTGTTCAATTTGTGGAAAGAAGAACTGCTCCAGCATGTCAAGATATGTGGTACCACGAACAGTTTTCTCGGCGAAGAAAAACGGTCCAATGACCTTATTATGTGACAAACTGCACCAAACATTCATCTTCGGACTATCACGAACATGCTCTTGAATAGCGTGAGGATTCTCCGATCCCCAGATCCGCACATTATGCCGGTTTACCTTGCCTGACAAATGGAAAGTGGCTTCGTCCGAGAAGAAAATCTTGGTCATGAAGTCAGGATCAGCGCCGAGACGGTCCAGCATCGTATTGGCGAATTCCACTCGTTTCGGCATGTCATTCGGCTCCAGACGTTGCACTAACTGCACTTTATATGCGTGCAGTTTGAGGCGTTTGTGGACAATCCGTTGTAATGTCGATTTTGGTATTTGAAGTTCCCGCGAAGCTCTTCTTAATGACTTCCGGGGGCTTCGCTCAAATGCGGCTTGAACATTTGCTACCATTTCATCGGATGCTCTGCGACCACCACCATGCTTCTTCAACACAGATCCTGTAGCTAATAATGTATCACGCCACTTCTTTATGCTTCTAGCAGTTGGAGCATCACGGTTAAACACACGCCGGAACCGGAACTCCCTTTGAACTCTAATGATTGATTTAAACTCCGCATACCACAAAACAGCTTGCGCTTTCATCTGCGGAGTCGCCATTTTCACAAACAATTAAATCTAAGAACGAGAAACGTATCTTTGTGCCATCTACCGACAGGATTCGAAACTTGGTGAGTTTTTCTGTACTATGAACGTTGTTTTAAGTTTCTATCTTCAACCGTTTGCCAGTAACAAGCAATTGAAATTAGGTCCAGCTTGCGCTTTCATCTGCGGAGTCGCCATTTTCACAAACAATTAAATCTAAGAACGAGAAACGTATCTTTGTGCCATCTACCGACAGGATTCGAAACTTGGTGAGTTTTTCTGTACTATGAACGTTGTTTTAAGTTTCTATCTTCAACCGTTTGCCAGTAACAAGCAATTGAAATTAGGTCCATTCGAGCGGTCCACCCTGTATATTATAATTATAATTCCAAACACCAAACAAAAAGTTAAGAATAATCAACGCGTTTCAATAACAAAGTTATCATTACTAAGTGTTGAAAAGATATATTTGCTCTTGGAACCCGTTGACTATTTATTACATTTTTTTGTGTTTGGGATTATATATATATATATATATATATATATATATATATATAGCCCACCGCTGTGGTCTCGAGGTAGCGTGCTGCCTTATCACACAGCGGGCCCGGGTTCGATACAAGGTCGGGGCAGTTTTTCTCGGTGAGGTTTTTATCGGGGTTTTTCCTTACCTGTAAGACAAATGTCAGGAAATCTATAAGACCCAAACGGCCTCCGAAATCATATCGCCATCATCATCATCCTTATCATCATATCATCATCATCATCCTTTACCGTTGTGCAAAGCAACAGGAAGCTACCACACCTACAATTCCCTAGTAAAGCTGCAAGCATAATATGAAAATGCTATGATTGCAGCGAAGGATCTGCCCTCGGGCAGAATTACTGTGGATGGATGGATGGATGGATGGATGGATGGATGGATATACTATAGTAATTCTGCCCAATGGCAGATCTTTCACCGCAATCACAGCATTTGCATGCCATATTTGCAGTTTTTCTAGGGAATTATAGATGTGGTAGCTTTCGTTGCTTTCCACAGCGGTGAAGGGAGATGAAATTATTAGGATGATGATGATGGCCGAATGATTTTCGTGGACCGTTGGGCCCTAATCTTCCTAAAATCTATCTTCCAAGTGAGGAACGACCCGAAAAAACCTCACCCAAGAGCTTGTCCCGACCGGGAATCATTCCCGGACCCGCTGCGTGACAAGGTAACTCGCTACCTCGATACCACAGCGATTGACTATATATATGAACACCTCGGGATTGTATATAATTTTTTTTTTCAAATACCCCAGATTGTCTTTCGACATTCCTGATGTTCTCTCCTGGTATGGCGTAATTGCAACCCACTTATGAGGTTGGGGCGCCTGGAAGGCGGGGTTACTGTTCCCCGATGATATGATGGGTGATGATGATAGTGGTGCGCCAGTAGAGTCCGTAATCCTAAGATGAATATGAATGATGATGATTGCGATGGCCTAATGATTTCGGGGACCGTTTGGGCCTTAAAGTTTTCCTGACATTTGTCTTACAGGTGAGGAAAAACCCCGATAAAACCTCACCCAGAAAAACTGTCCCGACCGGGATCGAACCCAGGCCCGCTGCGTGACAGTATATAATAATTACATATTGGTTTATTTGACATAGTGTTGTTTGTTGCTATGAAACAGATATCACATATAAAATAGATACAAACAAAATATATTAATTTGCGTACAAGTGATTCTAATAAATGAGTTTTAAAAATTGTACGTATTTCCAGTCCATCATTGTATCCAACTAAGTAGGGAGGTAAGTAGATAATAATTTAGCTTCCTTGGTTGGTAAATTCTAATTACTTGTGAATACAGATCAACATAGTACTAAACATAACATAGCGTGAGAGAAAACAAGTGTTGTATAGTTTATTACTATTCAGAGCGTGTTAGCAAATAACGGACAATTGTATCAGTGATATGACATTAAGTGTTAAAACTTTTCTCCGTCCTTGTAACAACTAGGTAACAAATAACAATCAAATAGCAATTTTTACTTTTTTTTTCAATAGTAAAATCAAAGAAATCTTCAATAATTTAAAATCAATCAGAATATTTTCCCTGTTTGTTTAAAGAACTGGATTATATAATATACTCACATCTAACAACAGTCTATGTAACTTTCTTGATGAACGTAAGTCTGGCTTTGGAACGAAACATCACATAAACACCGCACTTCAGCACGTTATAGAGAACATTAAATGTTCTACGGACAAAAGTGACAACAGTTCTACTCGACTACAGCAAAGTCTTTGATACTGTAGACATAAACTTACTCCTAAAGGTATTACCTGTCTGAGGCAACTCTGCCTTGATTGGTTTAGTTCTTACAAATCACTAGCAATCATTTTCTGTTAATAATCGTAATTTTCCCTGCATTTTGTGAAGACAAGAATAAATAAAACCTACAGTATTAGTTGTTATCAGTTATTATAAGTAATGACACGAGTGATTTCCAAATTATCTAGAGGATTTGAAAAGCAAGAGAGGCATTTGTTAGGACTATTTAATGAATAAAATTAAACTGTTTACTCACAAACTATGTATTTTAAAATATGTATATATTTAATGTAAACGGCGATGTTTGTAAACAAGTGAGAAATGTTTGGTTTATTTCATTCGTTCATCACTGCAACTTTATCATACTATTTATTGCCAAATAGGATCGCAATATTGTAAGAATACACCCTAATTGAGAAAAAATGAAGCACATTAAACTGTATGTTATAACCAACATTACAGGTTATTAATTCATTTTCTCGAAAACAAGTCAATAAAATCAGTATTTAAACACAATTATTGAAAACACAATTATTGAAAACACAATTATCAAATGTGTAGTTCGAAGGACTCTGTTCATTATTTGCTATATTCAAGTTCAAGAGTCGGTCACTGCAGATTAATGCTCTGCCCTGCTCACAATATTAAAAACGAGGAGCTTTCTTTAATATGTTAAACACAATTATATAAATAATCGAGGTGAAACACCACTGTGATTGGATGTAAAACAAAATTCATTCAAACGTGATTGGTCATTGACTCCCATTTCAGGCATGAGTTAAATAGTCATAAGTAATGCCATAATTGCATATTATCTAGATGATTTGGAAATCAAGAGTGGCATTTTTTAGAACTATTTAACGAATAAAATTAAACTGTTTACTCAAAAGTCATTATTTAAATATAGTTACCGGTCTTTTAAAATATTTATATATTTAATGTAAACGGCGATGCTTGAAAACAAATCAGAAATGTGAGGTTATGTATATTCACTGCAACCTGATTATATTATTTATTGCCAAATAGGATCGCAATATTATAAGAATGCACCCTAGTGGAGAAATAATGAAACACATCAAACTGTTCATTATAATCAATATTGTAGGTTATTAATTTATTTTGTTAGTAAACAACTCAATAAAATGAAGGAATCTGTTCATTATTTGCTACATTCAATGTATTTGTTGGAGAAAAATAATGCTCAGAGCTGTTCAGAATATAAAAACTGAGCAGCTTTCTTTATCACAAAAGTAGGAGCTGATAAAGAGAAATCGATAAAGAGAGAGGTGAAACATGACTGTCATTGAAACGTGATAGGTCATTGACTACCATTTGGGACATGAGTTAAATAGTCAAATATTATTAAGCCTATTATTGTTGTGATAGTAGCACTAGCCCAGGTAGTATCACAACTAACTCACTCACACTATCGAACCCGTAGGTTCATGGCCTTGCGGATATAATCTCTCCACACATCCCTTTCACCACCTAATGTTTTACAATCATCTCTAGTACAATCTCCGATTGAGGGTCTTTCCACTTTTCAGCGGTTGCCCTTTTACCAGCCGGCTGTTGGCCCTTCACATCCACATGTGTCAATCACAGAGGTAGATGATCAACAGCCAGTTTAGGGGTGACATGTGGTCAGCATGTCGAGTCCCCCAGCCGTTATAGCTGGTTCCTCAAACTGGAGCCGCTACTTATTGTAGCTACCCAATTGCCTCACGATGCTGGGTGGGCACCGGTCCCACATTGGCCAAAATACCATGAGAAAATGTCTTCCCCCATGGAGACTCGAACCAGCGGAAGTCCCGTAGCTCTGCGCCAAGGCTTCCTACCTTAACCGCTCGGCTACGGCGCGGGACTTGTACAATCTACTTCTCCAAATCATGGTCAGTATTATTCTCCCATCTCATTCTTGGTCTACCAATTGAGTGTTTTCCTTCTGGTTTACTTACATAAAGTTTCCATGCTCTCTACCGTGTCACATGCCCTGCCCATTGCAGATTATTAGACTTAACTGTTATTATACACATTTTTTCTCTAGTGATTTCAAAGTTGAAATAATATCAGTCTCTTACAAGATTCTTTTTTATCAAATATTAGTAATATTATTAGTTAATTCAAATAGTCTTTAAACAGTGAGAATAAAATTAAAGGAAGGTCTCTTTTGTTCAAATTCAATATTTTTTTTTTAAATGAAGTTTCTTTAATACCCTGACAGACAATGAATAAGCACTTTGCGAAGATTTCAAATGGGTTTGTTAGTAATTTTTTGATAATGAAGAAAGATCCTGTTTTTCAAGGTTGGTATCAGCAAACGTAATCATACGTATAGAGAATTTCATCATCATCATGATCATACTTCACGTATTAGGTCTTTGTCTGTTCAGCCCAACGCTTTCTTGGTCTTCCCACCGATCCTTGTCCTACAGGATTATACATCAGTGCCATCTTTTGTATCCTATCATCTGTCATTCTTTGCAGATGCTCCTTCCAATTGTTTCTTATTCTTCTATTTGTTGAAGAAGTGTCTGTACTTTTAGTTCCTCTCTAATCTTTTCATTTCTAACATGTTCTTCTCTTGTACAACCTTTCACAGCCCGTAGGAATCTCATTTTCGCTGCCTAAATTTAATTTTTTTTATTTTGCCTTATAGAGAATTTCTTGTCACTTGTCATTGAAAGTTAACTTCCTGCATTGTCATCTAGAATTCTAACTTTGTGAATTTGTCAACAAATGGAAGATTTTAACCAGGACATAAGGATAATGGAGGAAAGTTACCAAGGATTCTGGAATGATTGTGTAACGGTAGATCACTGCTGGATGCTCCAGAAGCCATGTACCGGAGAAACATGAAGTCTATATCATTAAATCACAGGCAGTTTGTTTATTTATCATTTAGTCTTGTTTTAGGTCTTAGATTTATGGATATCAACATAACCTGCCACAATAACATGTAGAGGAAGTTCGGGTAAAGTGGGCCCTTCGGTTTGAGTAGACCCTCTTAATATCGTATTTAATTGGTACTACCCTCGAAAAGAAAATGTTTTAATTTCTTTCGCTAATCAACTTTGACATCCAATGCCTGTTTCTTTTATTCTTTGTGCACAGAATGGTTTATTTGTGACATTTATGAAAACAACCAATTTAAAAGTTCTTCAAGCTAAGAATTAATTCTTAATTTCCGCTATTGAATGTGATAAAATATTGAAAAATCACCTAAATATATTATATTATGTAGATGCTGTTTCAATACACTAATGGGTTTAGTTTGATATCACGTGACAGGCGGCTGTGTAAAATAATTAAACATAAAACAAAGTAATTTGGTTAAAGTGGACGTGGGTGCACTTTACACGAATATGCATATTTTATCTATAAGTATGCTATATGTAAAAACCATGCACTTAATTTTATTTAATATCTTTGTAATTTTGCTAAACCCAAATCTTTGTCTGCAGATCAATGACACCTGAATGCTATAATCAACAATAATTTTTCAAAACATTAAATAAATATCAACACTTATTAATTACGATCAGTCATAAATACTTTCAGATTACTTTGTGACTGTCTGTATAAATTAATGGCGTAAATAAACTTAAAAATAGTCTAAAGGCTAAGGTGGACTCTTGGGTCCATTTTATCCGAATATGGAGGTTAAAGTGGACCTATCTTGTAACGTAAAAAAGTTCATAAATTATGTAGAAGATTCCATATTTGAATAAAATAACAATGCTATTTCATAGTTACAGCACTAATGATAAATAATCACTGTAATTAATCAACATTCGAAAATCTTAATTAAAAGAAGAAAAACAACAATTTCAAAATAGGGTCCCACATTACCGGAAATTTCTCTAATTTTCTTTATAGTAAAAACTGAACGTGTTAGAAAAAAACTGAAAAGTGTTTTCGTAATCAGCATGAAAAACTAGTCTAGAGACACATATTTGTATTTTTGATGATTAAAAAAATTACGTTTTAGACCAGTGTTATTCTTTCATCTTAAAGGCTCCGATGTCCCCGAATGTTATTGTTATTAACGCTAGCTGATTGTTATGATATCTACAGTAACAAATTGTTGGATAATAATCACTACATAAACTATAGCAACGAATTTGTTTGGAGAATAAATATTTCACAAATCGCATATCGGTATGTTCTGTAATACTGCTTTTTAAAGACGAAATTGTATTCCGTAATAGTATTGCAAGGAGCGTGTTAATGGAAAGGAAAATGTATTATGAATAGAGTCTGGGTTTAGAAAGGAAACACACTATTAAAATAGTATGAAAAAAGGTAAGGTTTTTGAAAACTTTTAAAAGGGAGTATAACGAACAAAAGTGAATGCATAATCATTCCTACTTTCATTACACTATATTAAGAACAATTATACTTAATTATATTCAATTTTTCTTTGTATGTTTGGAGGCTGATTCCATTCCTTTGTTATGTAGAATGCCTTTGTACAAGGAAGGTAATCACATAAAAAACAGTGCTGTAAAGTACTTGGTTTTGACTCTGAAATCCAAAGCCCTGCACTTTACTAGTTCTTCAAGGTAGGATTCTTTAAAAACCGTAACATAAGTTCGTCACGTTTATGCATTCAATAATAAAAGTACCTACATTGACGAGATTTATGTTAAATGTCGTTAAAATATATCAGAACTCATTAAAAATGAACCTACATAAAAATCGGAAAACCCGGGAAGTTAAAAACCACGTAATCTTGACTATTTTATAAAGTTACAAACTGCTGTATAGGATATTTCGAGTTCTATGACGATAAAAAAGTATCTCCTTTAACATCCGGTAAATGTAAACACTCTACTCGTGTCCGGTCGAGAGATGAGGTAAAGCCCTTGTTATTTAACCCATTCACCTCAGAAGACGAGGTACACTCGCTTAACTCTGCCTGTTATATATAATAACTGATATCTTAAGTTCGACACAATGAAAACATCAACTGCATAACAAATATATTCAGCTTTTTGTAAATTATCATCTAGAAAGTTTTACTTACTTTATTTTATATTATTTTAATATTATTATATCCCATGTTTATGTTAGCATTAGATCACATCACCATTGTATTTTGTTTTGTCTATATTTTAATAATATCTTTAAATTGTAATATATATGTAATTTTTGTGCAATTTTACTATTCGCTGGTTGAGTGGAAGAGAAGGGCTTATGGCCTTAACTCTGCCAGCTGAAATAAAGCATTATTATTGTTATTATTTTTATTATTGTTATTATTTTTATTATTATTATTATTATTATTATTATTATTATTATTATTATTATTTGTGGAAAGCAACGGGAAGCTACCACACGCATAATTTCCTAGTAAAACTGCAAAGCATAGCATGAAAGTGCTGTGATTGAAGTGAAAGACGTGCCCTCGGGCAGAATTACTGTGGATGGTGGATTATTATTATTATTATTATTATTATTATTATTATTATTATTATTATTATTATTATTATTATTATTAAGTATATGATGTGAATATTGTGGTGGCATATAAAGTTCGGTGATCATTTTGGCCTTAAATTTAACCGATATTTATCTTACAGGTGAGGAGAGACCCCGATATATTCTCACCAGGAAACTTGTCACGATCGGACATCGAATCCGAGTCCGCTGCATATGAGGCAGAGACTACACAGGTGACCCAAAAATGTATTCAAATGTAAATATGTTATCTCTTCTATTATACTGTTAGGCGCAAAAGTGAATATCTCATTTTTTATGTAAGCTTTGTTTTCAAATGAAGCTTAGGTACATCGAAGATGAAAACAAGAAAAACAAATTGCTGACCATCCGGAAACAAAGAAGGAAAACAATTTACAAAGTACTATTTTCTACGTAATCTCAATAATGTGGTAGACATTGTGATACTGATGCCAGTTCCGATATTCAGATGTTAGCCCAGGACGGAAGCTTGGTTAGATATTTTCTTGAGTGGAAAAGCGAAATGGAATAAATATTTAACTAACTAACTCACTGACACTATCGAATCCATAGGTAGTGAATTAATTAGATACATAATATATATAATATTTTTGACATTGAGCAAATCAAGCTTAAAATTACATCATAAGGAAAATAAATGCTCGGACGAGACTTTTATTATATTCAAATCGAAACTGATTTTTTAAAATTTCAAATATAGTGTCATTGCTCCGCAATGTAAGTTGTTATTACGTCAACATATTTATTATTTTTCTGCTAAAAAAAACCCATCTCGTAGAATAGTGTTACGAAGTAATATTTTTTTTTTTAAATCTTGCGAGGCGGAAATATTTTATATATATATATATATATATATATATATGTATATGTTATAGTCAAAATTTTTAGCTTTTAGGAATAGCCTATAGGCCTATATATATTGTAATTACATTTTGACTTTGAGCAATGCATGCATAAAATGACATAAGAAAAAATAAATGCTCGGACGGGACTTGAACCGGACCTCTGGATTTATATCCCACTACATGTAATAATAATGAGAATATATTATTATAAGAGAAATAAATGTTTGTACTAGACTTGCTCGGTGGCTTAATCTGTAGCGCACTGGGATATATATACACACATATAATACATTAATTTTTGACATTGAGCAATGCAAGCTTAAAATGACATGATAAGAAAACTAAGTGCTCGGACGGCACTTGATCCCGGACCTCAGCATCTATACCCACTACATCTAGTAATAATCAGAATATATTATTATAAGAGAAATAAACATTCGTACAAGACTTGCTTGGTGGCGTAATCGGTAGCGCACTGGGATATGTACATATATCCATCCATCCATAGTAATTCTGCCCGAAGGCAGGTCCTTCACTGCAATCATAGCATTTTCATGCTATGCTTGCAGCTTTACTAGGGAATTGTGTAGGTGTGGTAGCTTCCCGTTGCTTTCCACACCGGTGAAGGATGATGATGATAATGATAATGGTAAGGATGATAATGATAAGGATGATGGCCATATGATTTCGGGGACCGTTTGGGCCTTAAAGTTTTCCTGACATTTGTCTTACAGGTGAGGAAAAACCCCGATAAAAACCTCACCCAGAAAAACTGCCCCGACCGGGGATCGAACCCGGGCCCGCTGCGTGACAAGGCAGCACGCTACCTCGAGACCACAGCGGTGGACATGTACATATATATATATATATATATATATATATTATAGTTAAATTTTTGACATTGAGCAATGCAGACATAAGATGAAATGATAAGAAAAATAAATGTTCTGACGGGATTTGAATCCGGACCTCTGGATTTACATCCGACTACGTCTAGTAATAGTAAGTATATTTTTATTTAGAGAACTTTACGTTTGTAGTACATTTGCCCGGTGGCGTAATAGGTAGTGCACTGGTGTATGTATGTATATATATATATATATATATATATATACACATATTGTAATTAAATTTTGACTTTGAGCAATGCAAGCTTAAAATGACATGATAAGAAAAATAAATGATCGGACGGGACTTGAACGCGGACCTCTGGAATTATATCGCACTACTTATAGTAGGGCCTAATAATGAGAATATATTATTATAACAGAAATAAATGTTTGTACTAGACTTGCTGGGTGGCGCAATCGGTAGCGTAATGGGATATATATATATATGGTATGATAAGAAAAATAAGTGCCTGGACGGCATTCGAACCCAGAACTCTGAGTCTGTACCTCAGCGTGATATCCATTACACCACCAGGCGAATCCAATTCAAACACTTATTTTTTATATATTTTATATATACACCATCATCATGAACAAATTCGTTTTAGGCCATGTGGCCTGTACGGTTTTATATATACATATAATAATAATTAAATGATTGACATAGAGCAACGCAGGCATAACATGTCATTATACGAAAAATAAAAGCTCGGACGAGACTTGAACCCGGACCACTTCATTAATATACAACTATATATATATATATATATATATATATATATATATAATTAAATTTTTCACATTGAGCAATGCAAGCTTAAATGACATGATAAAAAAATAAATACACCGATCGGAATTTAACCCGGACTCCTGGATTTATATCCCACTGCTTCTCGTAAAAATGACAATATGTTATTATAAGAGATATGAATATTAGTACTAAACCTGCTCAGTGGCGTAATCGGTAGATATATGTTTATACTGTTATAACTAAATGTTTGACATTGAAAAATGCAATCATAAATGACATGATAAGAAAAATAAATGCTCGGCTGGGACTTGAACGCGGACCTCTGGATTCATATTCCACTACTTCTAGTAATAATGCGAATATATTGTTCGCCACTGAAATGGACTACTGGAGACGTGCTGCAAGAATATCCAGGAAGGATAAAATCAGAAATCCATATATAAAACAAAAAATGCAGGGAAATAGAAGAATATATATGGATGAACAGACAAGAATGGAAAAATGTGTTGAAACATATGTGTAGTAAACTTTGAACATGGGTACCGGAAAAATGTATATTTATTGTAAAAGCCGGAATAATAATAACAATTATTATAAGAGAAATAAATGTTTGTATTAGACTTGCTCGATGGCGTAATCGGTAGCGCAATGGGATATTATATATATATATATATATATATATATATATATATATATAATAATTATAATTAAATTTTTGACATTGAGCAATGCAAGCTTAAAATGACATGATAAGAAAAATAAGAGCTCGGACGGGACTTGATCCCGAACCACTTGATTTATGTCCCACTACATCTAGTAATAATGAGAATGTATTATTATATGAGAAATGAATGTTTGTACTTGACTTGATTGGTGGTGTAATTGGAAGGGCACTGGGACACATATAAATATAAAATTAAATTTTTCATTGAGCAATTCAATCTTGAATTAACATGATAAGAAAAGTAATTGCGTACGGGACTTGAACCCAGACCTCTGGAGTTATATCCGACTATATCCAGTAATAATGAGAATATATTATAATAATAGAAATGAATGTTTGTACTAGACTTGCTCGGTGGCGAAATCGATAGAGCACTGGGATAAATCCACAGGTTCGGGTTCAAGTCCCGTTGGATCATTTTTAATGTTTCTTATCATGTCACATATTTGTATAAATAAATAAATAAATATATATATATATATATATATATATATATATATAGAATTCAATGAGGCATTATATTCATTTTTATTTTAAAATTGCGTTTGTAATTTAGAATATCATGAAATCATATAAACGTAATATCTTTTCAAACATCCATGATAAAAATTATATTTATAATTGTATTTAGTATTTGCCTGATAAAGGAAGAGCTGAGCTTTCTTCATTACAAAAAATTACTGTACAAACTATATTTAAACCTGTGAAACGTTTGTATTTTATTAAATTCAGATCAAAACTGACTTTTTCAATTTTCACACTCAGTGGCGTTGCTCCGCAACGTAACTTAGTATTACGTCAACATATTTGTTATTTTTCTGCTAAAAAACCCATTTCGTAGAATAGTGTTACGAAGTAATATTTTTTTTTGTAAACCTTGCGAGGCAGATATATATATATATATATATATATATATATATGTGTGTGTGTGTGTGTGTTATAATTACATTCTTAGCTTTTAGCAACGCCTGCATAAAATGACGTAAGAAAAATAAATCCTCGGACGGGACTTGAACCCGGAACTCTGGATTTATACCCCACTACATCGTGTAACAATTAGAATATATTATTATAAGACAATTATATGTTTGTACTAGACATCCTCGGTGGCGTAATCGGTAGCGCACTGGGATATATATATTTTACTATTATTATTATTGTTATTATTATTATTATTACTAAATTTTTTAACAAATGTCAATGCAAGCTCAAAATGTCATGACAAGAAATATAAATGCTCGGACGGGACTTGAACCCAGACCTCTGGATTTATATCCCACTATATCTGGTAATAATGAGAATATTTTATAAATTGAGAAAATAATATTTGTATTAGCTTTGCTCGGTGGTGTAATCGGTACCGCACTGGGATATATATATATATTATAATTAAATTTTTGACATTGAGCAAAGCAAGCTTAAATTGACATGATAAGAAACGTAAGTGCTTGGACGGGACTTGAACTCATTAGCTCAGGATAGAGATATATGGAGAGCTTATGTCCGCGCGGCCATGAACCTACGGGTTCGATGGTGCCAGTGAGTAAGTAAGTAAGTAATCTTATGAACGATTTTTAATATGAAGTTCATGTAGTGGAATGATGATCACCAGGGGGAGGGAGGGGGGCAATACCAGTCACCTTGACCGCCCTTGTCACAAATGTTTAACCTAACTTGGAAGTCACTTGCTCATTTAATAACTGATAGTTATCCACAATATTGCTGCAATCGTGTTGTTTTGTGTTCCAACATCATGTGTAACTGAAAGTAACATCAATTTACTAGACAAACATTTGCACTTATATCAAATATTTTAACAATTGCTGAAAGCCAGAATCACAAAACATACACTTTCAAGTGTTTCAGAAACTATAAGCACTTCCTGAAGTGTTCACAGTAGTTTCCTTAATTTGCGTTAGAGAGCAGCACTTATTACGTGTTAACATAGCCTATAGACCTACCGTACTGTTTAAACTAATCCACTGACCGCCATTTCCCGATGACCCGGTATTCCCACATATTACATTCCCAATGTCATATTACCTCATATAATAACTTAATGCCACTTTTTTGAAGACAAACCTGTGCTTATGAATATTTACACTGGAGACTACATGAGAAAACTAGATGTAATTTGATATTGTAATATCCGCTATAAATTAGACTTAATATTATTTAAAATGAGACGAAAATATTGGAAAGATCATATAGAAAGATTGGAAGACAACCGACTTTGCAAAAAGAGCTAAATAAGATAGACCAATTTACGGGAGAAGAAGAAGAGGAAGACCTGCCAAGAGACGGATAGACAGCGAATGCTGCACATCCAATACGTCCTCTTCCAAGGAGTGTTTTTGGAAATAAACAGGTTGAAAATTCTATTAATTATGAAGAAGAGGAAGAAGAAGAATAGATTAATTAAAATGTGAAATTAATAAAACTTCTGTATAAATCGGGTTTTGTTGCACAGCTATAACAACAATTGTGACGTAATAACTATAAGGTTACGAAGCAACGCCACTGAATGTGAAACTGAAAAAAAAACATTAAATATTAATACTTGACAGATCGAATTGAAAATAGTTAAATCTCTCAATTTACTTAATAAAAATTTTTGGAATATCAATAGACAACGATTTCTCTATCAGGTGGTTTTTAAATACTTGTTCAAATATCATATTTACATTCGATTAAATGCTTATTGTTTGGTGATATATCACGTGGTATAGTGTATATACTGTATAATTTAAATATAACTTATCGGTCATTATAACAAATTACACTTTAATGTTACAAATATTCAGTTTTACATCACTTTATATAACACTTTGTTATTCTGTTTTAAAATTAAGCAACTCCGTTCCCTAAACTAAATTAAACAGCATAATATATGGCCCTTAGACTACCAGGCCAACAGGGGGCAGGCGAAAATCAAAAGAGTACATGTGTGACAAGTGGTCATCCTGCCGAGTCCCTCAGCTGTTATAGTCGCTACTGATTACAGCTTTCCAAATTCCTTACGATTCTGCGTGCATATCGACCTCATACTGGCTCAAATATCATGAGAAAATGTCTTGCCTATCGGGAATCGATCAGGCGCAAGTCCCATTTATCTGAACCAAACCATGATGCCTAGAGAGCTGCAATTCTTCAATCTCTATATTGTATATTATTGTATGGAAATTTGTTATGATATTTCCTTTTTTTTATAAACTCCAAATTATGAAATGTTTGAAATATCTATTTTATTAATATATGTTTTTCTTTGATGCTTCTCTATATTTTTTAAATTAATACACATCGCTTATTTGGCCTCAGACTTCAAACTATACATTTTTATGTTATTAATTTAGATATTGCAACATCATCTTTCAGGAATAATTGAACGTAAATTAAAATAAAATATTCACATTTAAAAAAAAATTAAACACAAGTTAGGGTTTAAAGGCATAAACGTAGTTCCCGCTCAATCTTGGGGAGACGCCAACAACCCAAATTATCTCACGGTTAATTTCATTAAAAGTAATAAAGATAGTAACGATGGTTCCAGAGTCATCATAAAGCACAGGACCACACAACATAAATAACACATAAGCCCATCCACATATAAGCTAGAGAGAGGAGCAGTTTAATTAAATACAAACCTAACAAACAGAACGCTAGGGATTGTATAACGTTGGTATTAGTGGAGATGATAGAACGTTTCAAAATCTGACGACTAAACCAAAAGTAGCAAATCTATTGGCAGGCTTCCATTATAGGACAACCCTTGGGCTAGAAACGAAAGAAGTTGTCTGAGGAAGAGGACGTCAACCAGCACCAATTGGGAAGAGAACGTTTGGCTTTTTAAAGGAACAGATGTTGTAACTGAGATCTATTTTTAGGAGGAACAGCTTAGCCGCAAAGAAGATAACCTCCTTCGGAAGAAACGTCAAAAAAATCCCAGACCTCTAATTTAGGAGTTGAGTGTTGTTCGTCTCCATACATATGCGATATCCAAGCTAAATAATATCTAAATGTTAATGTTTAGATTACCTTTGTTTTTCAGGGTTCGACAATTCAGAAAGATCTAATATTAATAAAGTTAAAGTATACTTGGTGCCCAGGAAACAAGATGAATCATTAATCGGAATATTCAAAGGAGAATTTCCATCGTTAAACATAAGTAAGTAGTGACGCTCTGCTGCTTCTGCTATCATTATGTATTATTTCAAATAAGTTACCTTTTTAATCCATCATTCTCTGCGTGGGCGAGGGCAATAAACCTGAAATAGCGACACTATCGTCCAGTCTAAATTAATTTTGTTTTTAATAAAACAACGAAATTAAATTATTAAATAGTTCAAATAGTTTCAACAACGAAATTGATGAAGGCGTTATACATAATGATACTAATTCTACAAATATTGCTAAAAACACAAAAATAAATACAATTTAGATCATTTGAACTCCCAAAAAATATGCAAAAATGTAAAGAAAATATGTGGTTGGAGAACAACTTGCAAATGGCAAAAATTGTCCAAATATTTCACAAATTATGTCGAACCTTCAAACTCCTAAGACAAAACAAAATCAAATAATTAACAAAAAGAGTGAGAGAATTTCCAACTTTAAAACCAATTTGGAATAGAACAGAATAGAAATTAAAAACAGAATCCAGGAAATAATATAAGAATATTTTGAACATTTTAAAATGTATTAGATATTTAAATATTGTAAACTTAGTGGCGAGATTCAAACAAACTATTTTTAAACTTAAGACAGCGCCGGGCAATTTTACTAAAATAGGGAATTTAATGTGTGTTAATTACAGACGGAAAATCGCTACGACTCTTAATATATTATAATTTAATGCTAATGGCATAGAAAGCAAATTAATGATTTACTAATGCTATTTAACAAAATTCATTTAGATATAATTTTAATTAATGAGACTAAATTATCAAATTATAAAAATTTAAAAATTAAATACTACAAAATGCATAGGAAAGAAATCAGACACATATTGATTAAAGGAAATATTCCATACTCCCATACAAATTTGTTTAATTTTAATGATAATGAGACAGTCTACTAATGAAGTCCCTATTAATTTAATACACCCGCAATTATCGACTCCATCTGTTACACTGGTCAACAGTAGTTTTGTTGCTCCTGATATAAGACTAATTTCGGATATATTTATGCTCACTATTCATGAAACTATCAACGATTTTAGAAATTTTCTCTGTTTTTTAATGTTTATTTTCATTTTAAACTACAAAAATCGGAAAATATGAAACAATATAACATATATATTTATAATGTTAATTGTTTTTTTTTTAAATTAGTATACACCAACATAAATAGAAAGAAAAATGTCGAAAACCCATGTTATATTTCAGTGAAACGCCTTTTATAAGATTTTCTTCTATAATTTTTTAGGGGACAATCTCTTTTTAAAGACCAGCAGTAATCTGCCATCATGTAACGATCCCATCTACCCTGATACCTTTCCTCCATTACTTTTAGATCCTGGTGAAAGCGCTCTCACTGTTCGTCACTATAATTTTCTAAATTATCCGTAAATCTACCCAGTGATTGTGGAAGAAGTGTAACTTTATACTCATATTTGGTCCCAGAATCTTGAAGCTTGTCAACATGTTTTGCACAATTTCTTTATAATTCGGTGCTTTATAGTTACCTAAGTAAATTATCTACTACCAATACAAAACCCTTTCAACCTTCACTTTCCGGAAGTCATAACTTCGATAAAATTTACATCTTTCATCGATTGCCGAATTTGAGGACCATCAAATATTCCGCCTTTTAACTTTTCCATACTGAGCTTAGGAAATTTTCTACAAACATTCTCCTTCCTTGTCCAACGCTTGGACGAATTGTTTTATCATATCCAGATGCACGTCGTGAGTAGTTTAATTTTGTCAAATAACTGACATCACGGCCGACGTGCGGAGTGAGGGGTGTGAGAGTGGGGATCACGTGATGTTTGTATGCACGAAAAAAATGCGCAGAAATCAAATCATGACTGGAAGCATAAATTTTATTAGTAACAAACCGTTTACTGTTTAAGATTAAGATACACAAAAATCATAAACACTAGAGCACATTCAGCACATTCATGAATATATTCGTAAACTGCGCACTTGAAAACATAAAAATTTGCTGAGATATCCAGGGCAACATTTTTTTTTGTAGAGTTGTGTTATTCTCTCAATAATAATATTAATCAATCCCAACTTTAAGAACTAATAAATTTGGAACAAAATATTATATTCACGGGAAATTTTAATGCCAAAAATACTAAATCGAGCTGTAACAAAATAAATGCTCTGGGAAAATTAACAGACGAATTATCAGATATGTATGGTTTTAATATTTTAACCCCTGACGAGGCAGCCATTTATCCGAACAATCAGCTGGAGTCTCACGGTATTTTAGATATGTGCCTGTGTGCGAAAAACATCCAACATAACAATCTCTGTGTCCTGCAGTTTGAATCGGATAATTTTCCGCTGTTTTTTGAATTACCGATCTCTAAACCCTTTTCCGACAACTATCTAGATGAAAAATATATTGATTGGATAAATTTCAAAACATGTTGGTACTCCCGCGTACTGTTACTATAAACAAACAATAAGAAATATTGACTTAGGCTTTCACGGCCGGAGTTTTACTATAATGATCCTGTAGAAGATTTCCGGGCTGTTGGCCGTGGTCTTGAGGCTTGTGGTTCCCCAACGTCCGGCATCCTGAAGGGCTGTCTTGAGACTGGCAATTTTGTCGACTAAAAATATATGTATAAATAGACCAGGTAGTCGACAAAATTGCCAGTCACAAGACAACCCTTGAGGATGCCGGACGCAGTCTCTGGCGAAACGTTGGGGAACTACAAGCCTCAAGACCACGGCCAACAGCCCGGAAATCTTCTACAAGATCATCATAATAAGAAATAGATTATTACACCAAACTGTAAACAGACACAACACAATATACTACAAAAGCAAATACAACAAATCGTAAGAATCCCATTTACTGTTATAACTTAAAGAGAAAACAAAAACTTTTTAATTCAACAAATTACTCGTATTAAAAACAAAATTAAACTCCGAAATAATGACACAAATTCAGAAATCCTGGGACCAGTAGTTCATTTTCTCATCATCATCATCTCCATTCATGGATTAGGTCTGTTGATCCGTTCCGACTTCAGCCCATCTCTTTCTAGGTCTGCCCACATCTCGGGTGCCTTTAGGTTTGTATTTTGTTATTTGTTTTGGATATCTATCTTCATTCATTCTGTCTATGTGTTGCTTCCATTTCTGTCTGTATGTATCCATTTTATCAGTTATTGCAAATATTTCAAGTTTCTGTCTTATTTCTGTGTTCTTGATTCTGTCTTCCTTAGTGCACCCTTTAACAGATCTCAAAAAAATTATTTCTGCCGCCGTTATCCTACTTAGGTCTTGTTTTTTATGTATCCAGGCTTCTGAACCATAGAGCAGTACCGGTACTGCCAACATTTTATAAAATTTCAGTTGGGTCTCTCTTGTTGTTTTGTTATTTAGTGTTCGTTTTATCGTACCACATATTCCCTGGAATTTTGCTATTTTATTATTTATATCATTGTCATAATTAAATGAAATGTCACATCCTAGATAATTGAGATGGTCACCTGTTCTATGATTTTGTTTCCTATTACTATTTTGGATCTGATTTGATTTTTCCCTTGGAATGCCATTACCTTAGTTTTTTCTATCGATATTTTTAGATTATATTGTTCACATATATTATGTAGTTTAAAAATATTCCTCTGAAGTTCGTCTTCTGTATTTGCTATTATTACCTGGTCATCAGCGTATAATAATGTTTTCAAGTAGTGTGTTTTATCTAATTTTATTCCTTTATTTGTTTCTTCGTTCCATTTTCTAATACCATTAATTACAAAAGAGATCAACAGATGCAAGAATGAACACTTTTAAAATAAATAAATAAAGGTATTAAAAAAATAATTGGAATTTCATTAATAGACTAGAAAAAAATAAGAAAATCTGTAATACCCCACTGAATATTGATCAAGGACGACTCATTTATAAAGACGCAGATGAAGTAAATTTATAGCTAACAATTGGAAAAGGGTAAACGAAGAGAACAACGCAATTCAACCCGATAACAATTTAGTACAACAAATAAATTAAAATCATCATCATTATCCGGTATCGTTGACAGCTGACGCCGTCTTCCGGAAACCAAACGCCATTCCTCTAAATTAAAATATAGGACAATTTCATAATACGTTACAGATACTCCGAGTTCATCATGGACCAACCACTGTTAAACTCGGAAATCTAATTAAAAATACTCTAAATAAAAAGTCTCCGGGACTATCCCTTATGAAGCGCTGAAACGTTTGAATAAAAATCTCTTTATTAATAAAAATGTAATAATGCAATATTGAGTTCACAGAGTATATATATATATATGAGGTCTGGAAAGCAAAGCCTCCCGACGGGTTCTCTTTCCTAAAGGTAACAAAAGTAAAATAAACCCCAAATATTATAGATCTCTAAGTTCGATTAATATTACAGCAAAAGTATTGGGAAAATTGATTTTGAATTTACTACAATCCCACATTAGTAATATTACTCAACAATATGGTTTTGTCAAAAATAAATCAATATTATTGCAATTTTTGAGAACTACCGAAAAATTAAAGGAATCGATTAACAATGAAAACACGACCCTGACAAATTAACTTCCAAAACAACTTTTGATAATGTCTGGCATCAATGTGCCAAGTTTTGAAACCCCTTTATTCTTAACAAAATTTATTAATGATTACTTAAATAACAGATCTTTTAAATTTACACACACGGGTGCCCTCTCCCAAACTAAAATAATTACAGCGGGAGTAACACAGGTATCTGCATTATCATAGGTAACGCCACGAGTGATTTCCAATTTATCTAGAGGATTTGGAAATAAAGAGAGGCATTTGTTAGGACTATTTGTAACGAATAAAATTAAGCTGTTTACTCACGAAACATTATTTAAATATAATTATTTTAAAATATTTATATATTTAATATAAACGGCGATGTTTGAAAACCAATCAGAAATGTTTGGTTATGTTTCATGTGTTCATCCACTGCAACTAGATTATATTATTTATTGCCAAAAATGATCGCAATATTGTAAGAATGCTCCCTGGCGGAGAAAAAATCTATCACATCAAACTGTATATTTTAACCAACATTAAAGATGATTAATTCATTTTTTAAGAAACAACTCCTAAAAATCATTATTTAAAAATACAATTATTGAATACACAATTATTAAATGTGTAGTTCGAAGGAATATGTTCATTATTTGCTATATTCAACGTATTTGTTCGAGAGTCAGTCACTACAAAATAATGCTCTGACCTGTTCATAATATTAAAAAAAGGAGGGGCTTCCTTTATTTTGGTAAACAGAATTCGACAAATATCGAGGTGTAACACGACTGTCATTGCTTGTAAAACATAATTCATTGAAACGTAATTGATCATTGATTCCCATTTGGACCATGAGATAAATAGTCACCAACTTTACATTTTTACTGTCGATTTGCCAATTAGATAAAATATAGATATTTCTCTTTCTGCAGATGGTATTGCTGTTATTGCATCGAATATGAATCATAATTATGGTTACTATTCGATTGAAAGGCAGCTAACAGAATTAGAAACATGGTGTACTCATTGTAAACTAAAATAAACGATGACATATCTCTATGTGTATACCTTGCACTAGAAAAAACAGCATTAAGAAAATCTCAAATTTAATTATATTTAATGAAGGTATTGAATATAGTTTCAAAGTTAACTATTTCTTCATATTTTTGGGTAGTAATTTAGAATGGGGTGCACATACAAAGTACACCACGCTAAAAATATAACACGGCAGAAGATCCCTGTGGTCACTCCTTATCACATTTACAACAACACATTTATGATTTACAAGCAACTCATCAGGAGCTCAGCCACTTACACGACCAGCTCCTGGTTCAATACAAACACTCTACTAAAACAACTCCAAATGAAAGGAAACCGAATTATCAGGAACATATTACAAGCAGCTGATACATAACAAATACTGAGATTAAACAAAGCTTAAACCATAAAGATATAACAAAATTCGCGAGCTCAAGGTAGATGAGAAAAGAAAAAGATTGGTAAATATTTTATTGATATCAAACAAAGGGAGAAGAATGTAGTGAAATGCATGTGGCCACAGAGTGACATATTCCAAGAATTAAAGCCAACAATTTTAAATGAATACGACTCCCGGGTTAAAGAGAGTTTTAAGTAAAAGGGTTGATTTTCAATGCTGAGAAAGTTTCCTACTTCAGGTAAAAATTAATTTCTATAAAATGTTCAAGTGTTACACGATAAAATTACCTCTATGAAACGATGTGAAAGAATACTTTTGACACCCACTATATATTACATACAACTGGTCAAGCTTTTATTTTGTTTGGGACTGACATCCGTAGCACTAGAGTAGACTTGGCAATAACTTAATTTACAGGTTTATAGTTCACTTGATTGACAATTACTAACTAAACGAAATATCAAATCGCCTTTGGGTTATTTATGCTACAAGGTAGGTAACGGCCTTTTGACAGTCGAGGGCATTATTAATCCAAATTGTATATAAGTCGAAAGAACATTTTTTTAAAATCATTTAATTTTTTTGTTACCTACAAACCTTTACAGAAAGTAGAATTCATAAATAAGATTTGTTAAACTAAAACTTCAGGTTTAGATCAAAGTATATAAAGTACCACAACGTTGTCCTAATATAGCTTAAGACGAAGTAGGATTTATGTATGTCCAATAATAATAAAAAAATATTACTTGACATAACTCTAACGTAATCTGTGTGTATTTACAAGCTCTATATTAGCGTCACCTGTATCTGCCCACCGCTGTGGTCTCGAGGTAGCGTGCTGTCTTGTCACGCAGCGGGCCCGGGTTCGATCCCCGGAGAGGTTTTTATTGGGGTTTTCCTCACCTATAATGAAACCTTTAAGGCCCAAACGGTCCCCGAAATCATATGGCCATCATCATCATCCTTCACAGGTGTGGAAAGCAACGGGAATCTACCACACCTACAATTCCCTAGTAAAGCTGCAATCATAGCATGAACATGCTACGATTGCAGTGAAGGACCTGCCTTCGGACTGAATTACTGTGGATGGACATGTATCTGTCTATGTAACGGACCTGTATCTATGTAACGGAATCTTTGAACACGATTTTCACCCACTTATTAACATTGGATCGACTTAAAAATTTGTATACTTGTAATACGATTATTTCGTAATTTTTTCTAAAATCCTGGACAGAATCATCAGTAAATAAAAAATAAATAAAACCCGGTTAATAGGTTGCTGAATTATCGACTTTTTAGTCAATCGTTGTACGAGCTCAGTTGCTAGAATGGTGGACTGTAGTGGTAAATAATTTCAGTAATCCATAGGTCGCTGGTTCAAATCCGGCCAGTAGAATTTTTGAAGAGTATTAAGCAATTAAATTTTCATGGGATTCCGGTTTATGCCAATCAATTAAACTAAAAATAAGAAATTAAATTATATTTTAAATAAACTAAAACAACACGCTTAATTAGAAAACCGAACTAAAAAATGAAACATAATTTTAATTTCCAACACGCTTGGGATAAAATTAAAGTGGTCAACAAAAAAACATCTCCAACACCTCTAGAATAAAAGTAGAGTTATCTAAAAAAAATATTTTACCATCAAAAGCGTGGGGTGCTTTTTGTGGTTTTTGCGTTTTCTTCTTAGAGACTTTACGTTTACCAAAATCTGTTTATTATATATTAATTTATATAGAGCACCCCACGCTTTTGTTGGTAACATTATTTCTTTTGTAGATAACTATAGTTTTATTCTAGACATGTTGGAAAAGATTTTTTTTGGTGACCACTTTAATTTTATCCCAAGCAAACGTACTGTTCATTTTTTAGTTCGGTTTTCTAATAAAACGTGTTGCTTTAGTTTTTTTTAACTATTATTTATTCTTTGTTTACTCGAATCTATGTAGTAATCATCTCTACGAATTATAGGGACACCCGTAACGGTAACTTCTTTAAAAAAACTTTAAACTGCAAATTTATACAGCAACTATTCTCCCAATAATATTATATAAAAAAAACAGACACATACTTACTTTCAGGGAGTCTTTCTTTATGTAGCATACGCTATTAGTTAGGTTGAATTTAGTCTGTACGGTTTTAAGACGACCTATTTTCGAGAAATTGCTATTAATTATAACTTGATCGTTCATAAGAATCGTCGCTAGAATAACGTAAATAATTGTTAAGTTGTAATTCACTGGACTGAACTAGTTCTAAAGAGGCACCTACTACATAATTACCAAATGCAATTAATTTGCTTTCAATTCGTTGGTTAAGTGAATTCTGGAATTATAGCGCACAAGTCTTGTTAATGTTTTCAATTTTTTACTGGCTTAAAACTGTGTACTATAATGTTCTAGTGTTTATTGGATCATTATAGAAGATAATTATACGTGCAAGCCATTGTGGATTTCTGGTGGTGAACACAAGCAGGACTCTCAAGAAATAATTAATATCTGTTTTCTTCGCCAATTTCCAGAGCATCCCAATCGAAGTGCATGAAGAAAACTTGGTGAAATGCTTCATTCTCATCAGCTCAAATATTGGCAATATACAGCATTTCAAATTAATATTCTTACAGCATAATCCCTATAACAATGACTGTTTGATGTAGTTTCTTACAATTTTACTCGAGTTAAAAACAATGTATACATTATAGGAGAACAATATTTAGAAAATGGTAAAATATCCAGTTCTTATTATTACAGATTATATCTTTAACATTAATCGAGATTATTGGTAAAATAAATCGTCACAACATTTATTGCACAACACACTGTATTCAGTGTCACAGTAACGTTATAAATTTATATAATTTAACGCCCTGACATTAGGATCAAAGTTACTTTACGGTAAACTTCCCATTATAATTCGCCATCAGATTAAATTGGAAGTTTTTTAAAGCAGTACTTAGTTTGATAAGGTCCTAATTCATGACACTGTCGCTATCACAACACAAAACACAACTAGGTGATGGGAAGATGTTAAATTGGTGTAGACGTTATGCAAGGAGGTCATGGCCATTTGAGATTTGAAACACTGCAACTGAATTTTTTCCTTGACATTTTTCATACAAGGTGGTGAGTTGCAAGAAGCGTTTTCATTTTCTTCCAAGGTGATGTTTGTATAGCGTTGGTACATATTTTGTTTACACGTCTATTGACTGTAACTTCAAGGAGTTGATTTAGTTGCGTGATTAATTGCGGGCCTTGGCTAATGTGCATGCTATTTCGTTACCTTTTATTCCACAACGGGAAGGAATCCATTGAAGTTTAATTATTTTCTGGATATTTTGGCAGTTTCTGAATACGGCTTGAATGTTTGATACTTGAGAACATGAGAGATGTTTTATGTGTCAAAGCCTGTATTGCTGATTTTTTTAATCAGAGTAAAAGACTACATTTTTTAAACATTTTTGTCCGATCTGTAGTTATTGAAGAGCAACATTTAGGAAATGTAATTTTTCCGAGTTGATGCAGTAATTTCCAATGGTACAGAGGGGGAATACTGAGCAGTATACACCGGGTCCAAGATCTCCTCCAGCCACTAGCTGAGAGCCAATATGTGTATATTTATTCATATAATTTTTTTCTTCTTCTTCTTCTTCTTCCAAATAAGGTAAAGGCCTAAAGCATGTAATGGTTTCACTGAAGCATTCTCGGCCTATCTTTTGTCGAACATCACAAAGATCTCTTCCCCTGAGGACGGTATTGAAGCATGACTTAACCTATAACCATTCATCTTAAAGAAACAACCTGTTAACAGTCCTCAATACAGTTGTTTCAGTTTCGTGTTTCATAGCATCATCTGCCAATATTATCCTGTAACAGCAATAGTACGCGTTAACTTAGAGTCATGTCCTGAGCGATGTATTTTGTTTATTTCCGAGACCTACAAAACCCAACAGACAAGCTAATCTACAGATAAGTTTCAAATAAATTAAAACTAGTGATTGTACTACTAGCAGGTAACATCTCTGTGAACAATTAAAAATATAAACACTATACGAACTAACATTTATAAATTACTAACTTAATAAAATAAACAAATGTATTTATTTCTTCATTTTAATTTTCAATCAATATATAATGAAAGTCATATTACACAGCAAATAAGGATTTACTCTCTAAACTGAAAGAACGCATTTATTTAAAAACAATTGATTTAAAGTTAAAGATATGATCTGCAAGACTTTAAGAATTTGAAAATTCGCTCAAAATAACAATGTATACATACTTACAATATTTCCTCTCACCAGAAAATTCTATAAATATTATACAACAAATAAATTCATTGTTTATGAAACGAACACATTTTCAGCTCTATGTACACTTAGCAAAAAAAAGTTGAACTTTATTCGAAATGTCGTAATCCGCGTAATATTGTCGAACACTCGTAAATATCTAGAAATGTGTCTCCTTTATTGATATTTAACTATTTATGATCATTGAAACCAAATACAACGTATTTAAAACATTTAACAATGCGTTACCCCGTGAAACACAGCTCTAGCACCTCGAGCATGCGCGGTGGGCCATAGTAGGGACTCTGCGTTTTGAAGCGGCTTAATCTTTTTCTTTTTCCTAAGTGTTCATTTTCTTATTTGCTGGATATTACGTAAGTCTTCTTATTTTTAAACGCACTTCTTAGTACAAAATATTATAAGATTTTTGTTATATTTTAAAAAGAGAAAAGCAGTAGTAGTAGTAGGACTTTATTAGACAAAAGTAAGATATTTACAATATTATTTACAAATATGGGTCGCACGGGCAGTAAACCGTACGTGCTGTTGACAGTCCGTTACAATAAAGTAATAATTGGTACTAGTGTAAAGAAAAATAAACAGCAATAACATTACAATTACATAAAGAAAACACAATAATATTACAATTAAGTAATAACACAATAGCATTATACACTAGAAAAACATTAACATTACAATTACATAAAGAAAACACATTAATATTACAATTAAATAATAACACAATAGCATTATACACTAATTAATTTATATATAATTGTTAATAATTAATGGTATTGCATTTTGATAACATATATTTATTCATGAATGAGTGTTGTCCTTATTTTTCGCGTTTTGTCCAGAAATTTACCGAGGTTTATCCAATTTTCTGGATTGGAGAAAACATTTTAAATGAAAATGGAGAAAGGTTAATTGAATTATGTAGACAATCATCTTTAAAAATATGGAATGGCTTTTTCAATCATAAAGATATCCATAAATACACATGGGAACGTCCAACACTAAATCAAAAATCCATTATCGATTACATAATTACAAAACAAAATTCAAAAATGAAAATACAAGATGTCAGAGTTTATAGAGGACCAAGTTGTGGGACAGATCATAAATTAGTAATTGGAAAATTTGTATTTCCTTGCATTCTTAATAAAGAGAAAAGTATTGTTATGTTGTTATGTTTGCTATTCTTCAATACTTGATATATTAAAAAACACTACTAAGATTTCTTTTTTATTCTAGGGATCACTGCACAGTGATCCACAATGCGAAAAAGAGGCAAAATTCTGGAAGTCACAATTTGGCGAACAAATTCATCCACATGCGTAAGATTAAAAATTACAAGTCGATACGAATATGTGACTCTGCATAATTGATGCGAGGACTTTAAATTAGTTGTTACGTGCAAAATATTAGTTAATTACATATTTTAAGAAACAACCTATTTGCGAGATACTTCAGTAATATATTAATTTAGAATCACTGAGCTGCTTATTCATTTAAAAAATAATAATAATTATTATAATTTATTTATTCACAAATGTTTAATATTTACACATCTTCCTGTGCTTAAAGTTTCATTTTGCTTGTACATTCGTCTTTATTCTTCCACACCATAACCTCAAGTACACTTGTTCTCATTATTACTTGTATCCATGGTGTTGACGACACTCGAAAATTCAAAGCCTGAAATTCTGGCTTAAGTCTGGCGGAAGTCGAGCAGAAGTAGGGCAGAAGTCGTGGCTGGAAGCCAGGGCTGAATGTCGGGCAGCAGTCGGGCGGATGTCAGGCGGAAATCAGGGGGGCGTGGGGCAGAATTCGGGCAGACGTTCTGCGGAAGTAGGACTGGAAGTCGGTGGGGTGTCGGGCGGAAATCGGGCTGGAAGTCAGGCTAATGCCGGGCGGAAGTTCTGCGGAAGTTGGGATGATATCGGGAGGAATTCAGGCGGATGTCGGGCGAAGTTGAGAGGAAGTCGTCGGAATTCGGAAGGATGTCGAGCGAAAGTCGGGCAGAATTCGGGAAGAGTCGGGCGGAAGTCGAGCTGTCTGACTATCAGGCTCGCGGTCCCTCTGGCTCTGTTCAATAGTATGAATGCATAAGTATGTTTAACACAATTATATGTAGTGAGTGGCATTAAAATAATTATTAGAAAAAGTGTTAATAGTTTGACCAAAATTGAAATAAAAGTTCAGTTTTTATAACGCTTATTTTAACGTCCCCAAAATGATGTATAATAGAACTAGTACAAAGGTAATTTCTTTGGCAAATCGTTACCTCATCTACTTTCGTAGTAAATTGTTCACACTTCCCCCCTCTAACGAAAAGTAAACATTTTGATTTTTTCTGGTTGTTTGACATTTTGTATCACTGTGCACTGGGCGGCTGAACTACATGCGACAGTAGCCACGTCGGCGGCAGGTGAGCAAATGTACGTATGAATATGCGATATTTTCAATAAATATTTAGAGAAAACCCCGTGCTATTTAATATATAATTTGTTTCACCTGTGAATTTCGATTTATTATCTTAGAGAAAAGATGCAGGACATTAAGATGATAATGGAAATACTCAGAAGGAAATTTTACATTAAATATTTGCTATTAAAACGGTTGTGACTTCCTGCAATAAACACTGTTTACAACGTATGTGTTATTTTACCCAGTTGTTATACAAGTTTATTCCAAAAACAATTAAAGAATCAGTTTGTAGAGGACACTTCAATTTAAATATGATTATTTAAAGTCAGTATTTATTAGTAAAGCCCTTCTATCGTTAAACTAATTACTGTGAAAATTATAAAATGAATATAAAATGTATTTCTTGGTATGATGTTTGAATTGAATTGTTTAGGAACGGGGACAGTCGGGGCGCGATATCAGTAAAGTCATGGAGTAAGCAGTTTTCTTTAGTTAGGCGTGCGGATATGTACGGCGAGACTGATGAGAGCAAAGGGACAACCGTTAATAATACATATATAGGTAAAGTTTACATTTTAATTCTTAATTTGTTTATTTGTTTTTAATTTACCAATATTCGCTCATAAGTCAATTATTGTTTTAATATAAAATTACTTATTAAATATGTGCATAACAACATAGTTAAAACCTTTCTGTTTTGTTGTAATGTAAAGTGTTCTGTACGTCAAGTACAAAATGGAATAAATCACTGCAACTACTCTAATATGATGATATTTTCAGAACATTACTTTAAACATAATATCCAGTAAATATGCAGTGGTATAATTGAAAATGCATATGAAATTATCATAAGTAATATTTGTTGTACTAATATTTGCAGACCGCTGACAATGTGATTTTGTTTGTTTTCTCGAATGAGTCAAAGAATTGTCAGAATTAAAAAATAAGGAAAACTACAAACATATGAATGTATATTGTAAAACTGGAAATAAATAATTATTGTTATTGAATTTCATATTTACTATTATTATATTATTTCTGAACTCCGCCATTGCCGGTCCCAAGCCCGGATGAGAAAGGAGGAGGGGGAGGAGTAACACCTCGTAAAAAAACCATGGTTCAGCTGGCCCGGCTGATAGTACCATGTTAGGGCCCCTTGCGAGGGAACAGTGAAGACCTCAATACCTTTCATATTTAAAATAAGTTTGTTTGGGAAGTGGTGTGATTCGATTCTGGAAACTATACAGAAATTACTTAGGACTGGAATCATGTCTTGTGTGCATATTGAATAATCGATTACGCTACTTCCATTTTTATTAATAAATGTCAGTTCTCCATTTTTATCTTCCCCATATTTCCCATTCAGAATTTCAAGTTCAAATGCATCGCAAAAAGCTAACAATTGGTTTCCTTCTGAATTTAAAATCTTATCTTTGCTTCTCCTACCCTCACCTCGTGTTTCATTATCATCCGATTTTATAGTGATATTTTCCTCCCCAATCCTACAGTTAAAGTCTCCTAAAATTATTATTCCCGCTTCCGGAAACCTATCTTTTATTTCTGCCAACGAGTCAGACAATTGAACGAAACAATTTGGATTGGCATACCTGGAATTTAGTGGTTGGCGGTAAATAGACAACAGACACATTTCTGCTCTTTCTGTATGGTAATATATACAAATTGCCTCTTTTAAAGTAATATTTACCTTTTTAATATATGGGTCTAAGTTAGATTTATATAAAATGGCAACTCCGCCTGAATATCTACCTCTCTCCCCTCTGGATTGACTGCTCTTGAAATAACCTTTCATATTACATAGATTTACGCATTCATTAGCTTTTAACCATGTTTCGCCTAGAGCTAATATATCAAAAGTCTCAATAAACTCTACACATCTGTCCATTGAAAGTTTTTGTTTTAACCCTTCGATATTCCATGAACCGACTGTCAACAAACCCTATGGTGTTCCCTTGTCATTAGTCTTACCTGTATGTTTCGAACTTCCCCCTCTCAATAGTTCCTTTTCTGCGGGTAAATTCAGAAGTCTTAGTGATTTTCTTGTTGGAGTTCTTGTGTCCGCCGGTCGTTCACCTCTTAGAGGTGTGGTATGCTTTTTGCGTTCGGCCGTTTTTTGCTGTATGTTTATTGAATTCCTGGGAGTTAGTATCGTAGTGCTCCCTCTCTCTTTCTCTCGTGTAGAATTTTCTCCCTCCTCTGCTTTAAGGAGACCACCTGCTGTTGAAGCGTCCCCTGTAGGTTTTGGGAACTCGCTGTCAATGACCTCTTCAAATTCATTTTCAGAGTTGTCCATATTTTGTAGCTGTTCCCTGCACCAGATTCGTCCATTTATAATACATTTATTAAATTGCATGATTGCATGGCAGCCCTGCCTCCTCGCCTCGAGCATGTGTCGCTTAAGAAAGTCCCTTTCGCGGCGCACCTTCTCACTAAAGTCTTCGGCAATATTGATATCGGCCTCTTTAAGATATTTACTGTCTCTAAGGTTCCAACATTTTATTTTGTAGTGTGATAATTTGCATAGAATCGGTCTCTTTCCACTATTCCAACGACCTACTCTGTGCGCTCTTTCAATATCACTGTCCACCAAATCAATCCCGATTTGCGCCACTACTCTTTTAACTATATGTTCAGTTTCCTCCCAGCTCTCCCTGTCTTCTTCATGCACTCCATATATCACAATATTATTACGGCGACACTGGTTTTCGAGATAGTCTAATTTAGATTCCAGCCATTTCAATCTGTCCTCCATCCGATGCATGTTCGTCTCAATATCACGAATTTTTTCACCCACGTTGCACTTTTCAAACCCCTCTTTCACTTCAGTTGACAATGTTTCAATCAGCTTTCTAACTTCTTCCATAATGCTTTGTCCCCTGCACACTTCAACCACTCTAACAAAAACACGTCCGCTCTTCTCGACGGCTAGCAAGATATCTCCACGGTAATGTAAACAGTGTATGGTTGGTATGTGGTCAGGATGTCTCCTCATTCTTATAGTCGTTATTTATTTGAGCTGCACAAATTCATTGCGATCCTGAATGGACACCGATCTCCTAACTAACTAACTAACTCACTGGTTCTATCTATTGCTTGAATATTAATTTGTAGAAGATGGCATTTTATTTATTAACTAGACTGTATGAAAACTAGACTGTCTTAATTTAGAAATTCAGTTGATAAACTTATTTGTTGAAATTCTCTCAATGGCGATCCAACTCGTAGGTTTATGATCGGGCAGACATAATCACTCCATACATCCCTATCCTGATCTAATGTGTTCCAATCATCCACTGTATAATCTACTTCCCTCAAATCATTCTTGGTCCACCAACTTGACGTTTCATTATGGTCACCGATCTCCTACTGACCAATTTTTCATGAGAACATTTATTCTCCATAGGGTCCTGTGGAGTTGTGCCAAGACATGATACATTAGGTCGTTGGATTTTTGGATTCCTGTATTAATTATTATATGGGAACTATTGCTTGCCTTGTTCATTAACTCCAGGTTATCTACTTATTTATAATATAGGTCATATTGATTTTTCTTATTTAATAATTCTCCATCTTTTGCAAGTTAATACATGACACTCATTTGTTCTCAGACTACAATATTATACACTACATAAGTTAGATATTTCGGTAGATCAACATAATGTTTTAGGTCTAGTTTAATGTAACAGTTAACACAACAAATTTCATAAAACATCACGAAACCTCTTGAAAGAAGTGAGTATGTAAAGGCATCAAGTTATCTGGTGGAAAGCACTCATCGCCCCAAGTTATATATTTGTAAAGGTGTACAGCGATCCTATTACAGGTCTCAGAGAGCTATTGATAAAGTAGGAGATTATGGTTGACACCTCTTTAGACAATTGGAGACTATTTATCTCCGAGTTTTCAGTATTGCGTGATGGAATTTTTAGTCAAGAAAATATATCTGGTACTCATTGAATTCAGAGGCTGAGTACAACCCGGTGACATGATCCTACCACAATGTTTGGTCAAGTAGTAAAAATCTTGACCTCATCTGGAATATATCTCGGGACCTACAGGATAGTAGTATATTGCCTTAGCAATTTATGCAACGTGTTTCCTACTATATTTTTTCAGGATATTTTAAATGAATTTTTCCAATTCTAGCTGATGTTGATAGCCTTACTTAAAACACTAATTCATCCTCTGTTTGTTTTTGGTTATTTTTCTTCAGACTTTTTTTTTTTTTTTTTTTGAAAATTGGACTTCCTTTTTTTACGCGGGGCAGATGAAAAGAGACCTGAATTAGTATATTCGATGCGAGGTATTTATAGAATGGAGAAAAATGTTTAAAAACCGAGCGATTGCGAGGTTTTTAATTTCCGAGATTCTGTAAAACACTTCACAAACTTGTGTTATACATTATTTTTTGCGATGGTGTTCAAAAATAATAAATAATACTAAAATAATAACTTTGTTGGGAATATTTGCTTTCCTTACAAACAACTAACAATAATAATAATAATAATAATAATAATAATAATAATAATAATAGTTTCATTTTACCTTGCAGAGTTGAGGCCTTGTCTGCCACTCAACCAGGTTTTAAAAAGTACAAAAAATAGTCTCACATCTAAATTACAATAAAAATGAACGACTTCATGTTATAAAAAATAATACAATTATTATTTGATTTACTCTAGATATAACGAATTAAATATAATATGAACAAGATATATAAAAAGATAAAGTATAAATTTAAATAAATAGAGAAAAAATAATTATTAGACAACAGGTAACTGTATAAGCGTGACTTAAAAGTAGCAAGAGTGCGGCAACCCCTGATATCTTGAGGAAGGAAATTCCAGGAGCGGACAGAGGCTACTGTGAAGGAAGTAGAATAAGAGGTAGTGCTATGAAGAGGGATTGTTAGCAGACTGTTATCTTCTGATCTAGAGTTAATATTGTGGTAAGCAGATAATTTCTGAAATCTGGACGCTAGGTAACTAGGAGTGTAGGAATTCAGAAGCTTGAAAAGTAGTGAAAGAGACGACTATCAGTAAGACGGAGCCACGAGAGATTATTGAAATGTTCGGAAATGTGGTCATAACGGCGGATATTGAAAATGAATCGAACGCAAGCATTATGAACACGCTGCAGTCTCTGCGACAAGGCATAGTTTAGATCATTATATATAACGTCACAATAATGGAAGTGTGGCAATACAAGATTCTGCACAAGGATTTGTTTTAATGGAACTGGGAGAAAACTCTTTAAACGTTTAAGATAAAGTAAGATAAACAAAGTCTTTTTACATAGGATGTGTTTTACTTGTGTTTGCCAGGTTAAATTTGCATCTAGATGTAGTCCAAGATCTATTACTGAAGAAGAATAAGGGATAATTATATTATTTATAGTAATACTTGTTAACAGTGTGGGCAATGTTTATTAGTTGAAATTAAAGGGGCCGTAGCACCAATCTAGTCATAAAATGGCGGCAAATATGTATTTGTTGTTTAACATTGTTTCAAATAAAGTTCAGTTCATTTAAAATGCAGTGATTTCTTTCGTATAATGTTTATTAACACTATCTTTTGGATATATGTTGTAGATATATTGTATGTAGTATGCATAGAGAGCAGTGATTTTACTTCCCACACCTCGATTTTAAACATGTAACATTACAGTATAGTTATTTAGGTTGGCAACCTCGAAATGTAGAAAGTTAAATTTGAATCATGGTCGCCATTGCTGACAAAACGCACTATCGCGCATTATAAACACTGAATACATACATGATGACTTGCCCAGCTGAGTGTTTAGTTATGACTCCGGTACATCATGAGGATAGCAAAGAACAACACAATATAACAAACACATATCATACACAGAGTTAAGTTAGAAAGAGGAAATGTTTAATTAATAACAACCCTAAAAATATCTAGGACCGTCAGGGATTACATGACCTTGACGATAGTGGGAGTGTTTCGATCTAAATCAGAAGTCCATGGCAGGGCTAACATTACTGGACAAATCTTGGGCGAGAAACGAAATAATTAATTAATCTCCAAGAACGTGTCAAACTGCATCAATGTCGGAAGAGAAAATTGACTTTCCAACGAAAGAGGGCAGAAGAGAGATCAAAGGGCAGTAGGAAAGCGATAGCGGTAGAGGATATAATATTCTAACGGATATAACCTTAAACAAATCCTAGCGTTCCAAGTTGGAGTTTGTTGATGTTAGAACCCGCTCCAAAAATAATCCGTCAAAAGAAGCCAGACTATGTATTGTCGCGTAAAAATTGTTTAGACCTAAAATATTTATTCAGCGTTATGTTATAACAATTTAACGACGCTATTTAACATCTAAGATCATTAGAGCACAATTAAAATCTGAGCGAGAATGGATCAACATATTTTGCCCCGAGTTATATTTCTTCAATCGTGAGGTTCTTTTACGTGCCGTAAATATATTCACAGTACCGAAGTGTTCGGTGACTTTCCGACGGAACCGGTACTCAGTATTTTTACGTCCTGTAAATCCACAGATCTCGGTGAGTTTGAACTCGTGACCCTGGAAACCACATTCTAACCATTAGTCCACCAAGATTGTCTACGACGTTCAAGAAGAAGAGGAAAAGAAAACAAAGGACAAAGATAATATATTTGATATATCTGTTCTATTTGCATGTATATTATAAACTAACATTATCGAACCCATAGGTTCATGGCCTCGTGGACATAAGCTCTCCATAAATCCATATCCCTGAGCTAATTGCTTCTTATCATTCCCTATATAATCTACTTCTCTTAAGTCATTCTTAATGTTATTCTCCCACCTCATTCTTAGTCTACCAACTGGGCGTATTCCGTCTAGTTTTCTTATAAAGAAGCTTCAATGCAAGTCTTTGATTCCCCATTCTTGACAAATGTCCTGCCCATCGCAGTCTACGAGACTTGACTCATCTTATTATATGTGACTTCCTATAACGACCATGCAGTTCACTGTTATGTAGTCTTCTCCATTCACCTTTCTGTTCATCTATCTTTGGTCCAAAACATATCTAAGAACTTCCACCCAATGTCAAATTAACGAAATTGTAACTTAGTGTCATATTTTATCAACATAAAGCTGTGTTTTGAGAATTTTTTAACAATGGATTCCACTAGAAAACTAAATGCAATTTGTTGTTTTATTCGATATGGGGCTTTCCGCTACGTATAGTTAATATATATATATATTTCCATTCCAATAGCGTGGTTTAACCTCACACTTTGTAGGTACTTTTACGTACCACAGACCACCCGGATCTTAGGCCGGTATTCTTGAAACCAACTCTCCTCTCCCCCACCTCTCTCACTTTCGTAAGTTGAGTCTGACCACGAGAGTGAGAGATGGTTTTCTTGAAACCATCTTATCCGATCTTATCTCTATCTCAGGCGAGATGGAAAAATGCGTATGTTGGCTATGATTTTAAAAATGCATAGAGAAATAATCCATATGATATTGTGAATAATAGGCGTCTTTTAAAAATCGTCTCTGCAATTGTATAGGTTATGGGAATGTGATTGTTTGCATAAAATAAATTAAAATTATTACAAAACTGAGGAAATAGAATCTGTGTGAGGTTAAACATACAATATATGTGTGTAATCAAAACGTATTCAATGGCAAAATTAGGATTTCCTTATACCTACATATCCGAGTGTCCAACAATGAAAGTAATAAAGATCTATTGCCCAGTTATCCCTATAAAATTAGTTATCTGAATAGGACTGATATTATTGATAAATTTAGTAAGAAAAGTATAAAAGGTCCAAAATTGTAACATTCCAAAGCTTTTATTATTTTATACATGTGTATTGTGATGGAGAAAAGAAACGCGTACGTTATATGTACGTTATGGGGATATCAAACAACCAAATTAATATTAATTATACGTGATCTATTTTATATATTCAAATTAAAAACAGTATTAGTTGATCCATTTGAGATGGTCTATTTTATTATGTTATCTCTATGGATAATAGGTATACCTTTATGCATAAAAGGTAATACTATAGGTCCTAATACTTTTGTAGGCCTACCTTTTAAAAGTCGACGAAATGTAGCAAAATAATAATTTATTATTATGGTTTTATTAAAATCATTGATAAGGTAACTATGTATTAATTTATTGTTTGGAATTGTTAAATAGAAAACCATTATCAAAAAGTACAATATGAAGATAATTATTTTTTAAGAACATGGTAAGAAATTACCATCACCACGTTTATTGTAAATACATCAAATAAATACAAAGTTATTAATCAATTTTTGATGGTGCATTTTATTTTCCTTGGAACTAAAGGTTGAGTTTATGGTAAAAATATATAAATATGGTTATAGGGCTCAAACGCCACTTCTACTAGCGATTTTGATTTTTCATTTAGATTGTCGTAAAACTCTTTATTCTGTATTAAACTAACATTATTTAATGCTTTAAACTTTTTTCAACCAATTTTTTATAACATTATTAGACAATTTTGAAGTATTTATTTAAATATGCAAATCACAATATTATGACACTGGTAGACAATATTATGATGTTATTTCTTTCTTAATATTGCCAAATATTAGTAATTTAAATTTACCAGCCCAACATATAGTAAGCAAGGAGGATAATCGATATGTTGTTAGATTGGGGGTTATCGGCTTGGGCTATATAAAACCTGACATATGCACACTGTTGTTAATTGACTTTGAATACTTTGAAAATTTTCCACGCTAGTTTTAGTGCAGTTTTTCCGTTTATAGAAACACTGTTAAGTATATATGTATTAATTAATTGCTGTAATTCACCACAAATCTTTAATCACCATGTTATGTAAATGATTAGTATTGTCTCTTCTCCTTATGGTCATAATTGCTTCTCATGATACAGCTATATAGTCATAATTTATCAACTTTCATACGCTATCAGTGTTATTCTAAAATTTATATGAAAACAAAAAATGGGACATTATATGTATTAGTATATATGCCCACGTACTTTGCCCTACAGTCCTATAAGGGCATTTATATAAAACAACCATCTTTAAAATATGTAGTTAGTCATTGCATGAAACTTCATTTCAGAGTTTACTGTTTTACCTCATCCTCGCGTCAACATGATTTTTTTCACATATGTCCCCTTGAATAGCTGATTGGTTTTTCTACTTATATTGCAAGCTCTAGGGCTTTATGAAATACATAAGATACATGGCACATTCACTAAAGCCCTCCACTGAACCATTTCCTCAACGAACTTAATCCAGTAAAAATTTTCTTCTGCTGTCTATTCAATCTACATGATCAACCCATAACAAAACTTATAAAACTTATAGGCGACAAATGTATTTATTTTATTGAGAAAATACCATTAGGAAGGTTTAGATGGGAGGATATTTGGATGAATCTTAGGGAACTGCATATTGGAAAATAAACATCTGTTTTTGGTGGACATGAGTTTTGTATGTCATGATTAAAAGAAACAGAAGTGAATTCTAGTACTTGGACAATGGCAGGAAAATGAAATTAAAGAACAGTCCATACTTATATTTTATTGTGGAATTCATATGTATGATACCTGAAATAAATACAAAATATGTTTCATTTCAAAACATTGCTTTTTATTATTCTCAGCATTCATAATTACTCATAAACAATTATATACAAGAATCAATATGGATTTACATACACGAACATTACACAGCTATCAATGTACATAAACACACAAATTTGTAACACTAATACATTATATATTATTGTGAAACATTACTATTTACACATTTTTTAGAATATAATACCTCATCGTGTCCACCACTGTGGTTTCGAGTAGTAGGGTGCTGCCTTGTCATGCAGTGGGTCACATTCCTGGTCGGGACAAGCTCCTGGGAGAGGTTTTTTTGGGGGTTTCCTCACCTGTAAGACAAATGTCAGGAAGCTTAGGGACCAACAGTCCCCAAATATCATCCGGTCATCATCATCATCCTTCACCGTTGTGGAAAAAAAAGCAACGGGAAGCTACCCACACCTATAATTACCTAGCAAATCATAGCATGAAAATGCTATGATTGCAGTGAAATACCTACCCTTGGGCAGAATTACTATGGATGGATGGATCATAAGGCTTTTAAGTTTCCATACCCAACTTAACGGAAACAACAGATAACAAAAACAATAAAGCTTGCCAAGGATCTACCTTCTTAATCAAATCTAAATTACTTTAATGAAATTTTATGATGGGAATTTACATTATCAGGCAAATCAATTAAGTAAGTCAAATTATTACATCTCACCTCATAAAACTGGGTGATTCTCACAGGACCGGTTTCTGAAGTTATTTCCTCTATCGTCAACCAGAACTCAGACTATAGAGTTAATGGAATCTTGGCTGATGATACAAGCAATAAGCTTCAGAAACCAGTCCTGTGAAAGATCACGGAGTTTTATGAGGTAACATGTAATAACTTATTTGACTCACTTAACGGAATATAAAATAATTAAAAAAACCCATGGCTTGAAAGGCCTAGAAGGCTCCTTTGGCCTACTAGCTGGCTGTTGGACTCACTTCCACATGAGTTGATCACAGAGATGAAGATCATTCACCCAGTGTAGGATTGATATGTGGTCAGCATGTCAGGTCCCCGAGTCATTATAGCTGATTTTCTGAACTTGGAGCCGCTACTTATTGTAGCTACCCAAATGCCTCATGATGCTGAGTGAGCAATGGCCCAATACTGGCCAAAATCACAAGAAAAAATGTTTTCCCCCGTGGAGACCCGAACCAGCGCAAGTCCGGTAACTCTCTGGACAAAGCATCTTGCCTTAAACCATTCAGCTATGGTGCGGGACCATAAAACAACAAACTGAATTAAATACACGTGTTCACACCACATTGGCTTATACCAGAAATGTGAATAAATGTGGCACGCATTTTAACTTATGTTATCCAATAAATGATAGCGTTAGTGACTTAAAGGACAATTACAAAAGTTTATAGCTGATATGTCCACATGGAATAGGGCCCTATTTAAATTACATAGAACTAATAAAATTTAAGATTAGACAAAATGATATAGTGTTACAGAATCGCACCAACAATTTAGACGAGGAAATCTGCATTTTTAACACAATAATGGTCTATATACACAACACAAATATGTTCCACAGCCTTACAGCAGAGGAAAGTGATAGAGAGGAAAAAAAAAATGCACAATACATGATAGTGTAAGTGAAAGAGAAGTGTTCATATAAATTTGTCCAATCACAATCCTAAAATTACAAGTAAAAATACAATGGGAAGTAAGTAACTCTATTAGGTCCTTCTTAATAACAAATAAGGTAAATCCGGAGTTATTCTACCTCATAACTTGTTGTGTTCTATTTGAACTAGTGTCTGTATATAAAGTTATACCATCGTCAGCTTTTCCAGAATGTTGAAATTAACATTGTCGTTCCCTCGATGTCCAGAGCTGACAACTTAAATTTCAACAGTCTGGAAAAGCTGACGATGGTATACGTGAAATATTAAAACTACTTCAAATAGAACACCTGTTATGAGGAAGGATGACTCGGTATTCACCTACTTATTATTAAAAGTGGGCATCTATTAGAGCCCTTCTGGCTGTCAATCCATTTGGCAAATCATAAACATCAATTCACAACTGGAATAGCATTATTGGTGGCAGATCCTCTATTTCGGCATCGTTTGCCCTCCTCGCTATATTGTGTAACACAGTTGTGCAACTATAACAGTCGTCGTCGTTTCAAGTTTGAGTTATATTGAAATCAGCTCGTGTTTGTGGGTTGAGGAGAGGTGTCATTAAAATATGATGGCACGCATACCCACTGTCTTCCAGGAGAATGCCAGACACTTCTCCTTCTTCAAATTGGCCACAGATCATGCTACTTTTGAACATACGACTGTCGTGTGCAGATCCTGGCCACGCCTGTAACGATTTTTATGAATTCCATAGTGAAGTTCACAATGGCCTGAAAATTAAAAAAAAATCCAAGATATAAAAAGCTACTCTCAATGCAATAAATAAATATATATATATATATATATATATATATTATTAATTAAATAAAAGTAAAACTTAGTTTTATTCGATTTTCATATTTATTAAGATATAATTCAGTGACAGCTGTTTCGGTACACTGTACCTTCTTCAGACATGTACCGAAACAGCTGTCACTGAAGTATATCTTAATAAATATGAAAATTGAATGAAACTAAGTTTGTATTTTTTATTTAATTAATTAATATGGATTTTCATCAAGTAAACACCAACTCAATTGATTATATATATATATATATATATATATATATATTCAATTTTTCATATTCAAAATTCTTACTATAAACTATGCCTTTCCTGACAAAAAACTATTCATTTTTTATTCACGGCCATTACAAGCACTTCAGTTTTGTCATTGCATTAAAATTGTGATGGTTTCGTCAATTGTTTTATTGGAAGTAAATTTGGCTCAACTGCACTTTTACTAGCGCTTGATTTTTCAGTTATATTATTGTAAACTATAGCACTAATTTTGTATTTCCTAACATTATTTAATATTTTAAACTTTTTCAAACAATTTTTATAACATTATTAGACAGTTTCAAAGTATTTATTTAAATGTGCAAATCACAATTTTATGACACTGTTAGAAATGTTGTGATGCTAACTGCTATTTTCTCCACAAAGTATATACTTAGTCTATGATTTTCTATTGCTGTTTGGGTTATCGCTGGTTGGATCAGCATTAGGGAGCGATAAGTAAGTGTACACCCATTTTTAATAAACGTTTGGTAATTTTAATATTATTAATATATCTTTTTAACATAGATTTGGGGATTTATTGCAAATATTGGTCATTTAAATTTCATAGCGATGGATTGTAATTGAGGATGATAATCAATATGGTTCGATTGTGGGTTATTGGTGGCTCTCAAACTCTGGCGCATGCACACTGTTATTCTATAGGACTTTGAAAATATTTCATGCTAGTTTAAGTGCAGTTTTTCTGTAAATTTACTTGTACCTTAATAAAGAAAGAAAAAATAATGCTTGGATTGTGACTTTAACCCTGGATCTCTGATTCTGTTCATTAGTACAATACCAATTACACCATCTGAGCACCGATAAGAATGTCAACATTTCTTTCTACATATACAATTCTCGTTCGTCCGAAGACCATCAATACCAACATGCCAACTGGAATCTTTTATTCAGAAGTACTTTTATTGAGAATTTATACATTACTTTTGAACGGTAAAGCTTCATACTTTGAAGTTTTTATTAAATTAACACTTTCCAACCTAGATTAATTAAGGAAGAAAAATTAAGGTTTGGAAAGTGTAAATTTAATAAAAACATGAAAAAAATTAAAATATGGTTATATTTTATTTGTTAGATTATGCAAAAATCTATGTTATGTTATGGGATAAATGGTATGAGGTAGTAATCTAGAACAATATTAACACCATACATTTTCAAAATGTTTCACACTGATATTGGTCTACAAAATCTCCTACTTGGCACAAATTATTTAGGTAAAAAGCATCATAAATCAAGTATTCACCTAAAATGGTTCACAGATGCTGCTTGGAGGTCTGCTTTTATGTGCTATATATTTAAGACAGTGCAACTAATGGCTTTATTTCCAATTTTCTTACAATACTGATCAAGGCAACTGAAGCCATGGATCACATGTCGTAGATTTACGACACGTAGAAGAACCTGAAACTCTAAAAATAAAGCTTCTAAAAAAAATTATTTGGATCTTTCATTATCAGTTTTGAATTACAACTCTAATGATGTCAATTAAAGAGCATAAGGGCCTTCTAGGCCTGTTGCGCTTGGAGAGAGGGAGTGAAATAAAATAATAATAATAACACACAAAAATACTTGCTTAACTAGTTTTTGTACATACCTGACAGTTGAAGGAGGATACGCCCAAGCTATTTCTGAAGATTTCGGGATATTCTCCTCCAGGATTCCTTATTTTTATATGCGTGCCATCGATGAATCCAACTACACCACAGAAACAAGCAATTCTATGAAATTCATAATGGAGATGACGAAACCTCATCTCCATAGGGGGGAATGTTATAAATTGTAGTTTCAATTCTGCAATAGAGGTGTATACTTTTCTGATGACAGGTGGACACAGTACTTTGGCTGATTTGCCAGGGAGGTCTGCCCACTACAAGCTGCATACTTCCTGTAAATAGAATTAATAAACAAATTGAATAAATTCACAATTGGTATGACACAATACTTTATATGCATAATAAATTTAAATATTTGTCTGGCCACTACCTTGATTAAGTATTTGTTCCTGAATCGAGGAGTTTAGCATAAAATTAAATGAAGCATTATCAGATAATCTTTCATGGTGCATAATTTAAAGAGTGAAGCAAATTATGGGTAAACTTTAGTATTTGACTCTCATCTATTCAATGAATAAGTTCTACATAATCGCACTGCACATGCGCGAATGTTTAATTGTAACCTTCACCAGGTGGCAGGATATAAATGTGAAATCGAAATAACATAACCTTCTTAATAAATTCCCAAACAGTTTATGAGAAACTGACATACACCCATTACACTAAAATTCCTAACCTAAAACAAAATAAAATTGCTACACATAAAAAAAAAAAAAGGGCAAATAGAAATTCAAGAAAACTAATCATACGTATACTAACTTGTCCCAACAAAAAACCACACGAAATGAAGTTAATTTCTTTAAATTAAATAATAATAATGTTAACTATTAAAAATTAACAGGAATATTGTTTTATTAATTTCTACTACACGTAGTTTGAATGAAGATGTTTCATTATTTGCCATTAAAAATTCCTATATATTATACATATACATACACATATATATCGTACTATTGAATTACTAATTATTATCCAATTTTGTTCGTTATGTGACCGGAGTTAATAAAAATTTCACTTTTTTGCGTGGTTAATATACAAACAAAAAAAAAACGATCATGTTAATGATTATACACGAGAGTGATATTTTATTTCTCTACATGAATTATTTGTAATCGGTTTATATAGTATTTCCATACACGTTTGTAATAAAACAACACTAGATTTTAAGAAGTCTCACGATGCATATTGAAGAAGTTAGAATATAATGAATCATACAGCATAATACATTACATGACTTACCTGTATATCGGGGAATATCCTGAAAGTACAGGCGGTGACGGCGATTCGCTTGATCCCGTAGATTTTGTTCAATTTCCAACATCTTCTATTAATTTCTGTGCCTCCAAACCCAAAGATTATTCACTTTTGGAATTCCGCCATTTCTACTGTGGAGGCAGAACAAAGCGAAAGACGGGTATACTGCCGACTTAGCTTTTGACATTTAAAAGTGAGTAAGGCGTGGCCAAAACGAGAGTCGAGAGACGAGAGTTGGTTTCAAGAATACTCTCGACGTCATAGGAAGGCGGAGCCACTCACATGTCACTCACTTCGAGAGGAGAGTTGGTTTCAAGAATACAACGCCATACAAACATTGCACCAGTTGTCCGGAGATGGGTTTTAACTGTGGATGACACATATCTTTTTTAACCACACAAGGACATGGTTGGACTCAGCCCAATGTCAGGGCCTCCTCCAAGACAACACAACATTAAGACGAAACACACAGTCACACACACATTCATACTAAACATGAGGAATATGATAATGATGGCCAGATGATGTTCGCGGAAAAATGTTACCCCTAATAATTTGCATAGAAGATAACATTCATAACAAATTGCATGGTGTGCGCCTTGTTGAATAACAAATAATTATGCAATAACTTACGAGTACGTTACGAAGCAACGCCACTAAATGTGAGATAGAAACATATTTTAAATTAATCAAATATTAATATTTCACAAACTGAATTCAAAACTGTTTTCTCCATCAGTTTATACTGCTAAGAATTTTAGAGAGATTAATAACAAACGCTTTCTTACTATCAGGTAAATATAAATATATTTTCATATAACATATTTATTATCGTTTGAATGGCTCATTCAATAACGTAACAAATTTAACTCTAAACTTACAAATATTCTAATTTACCTTATTTCAGATAACATTTTGTTATTATGCTTTAAAATTAAGTCATTCCTTTGTTTAAACTAAATTAAACTCATGGAGCGATAAGTGTGCAAGGCACTTGGTATAACAGAGAGGTAGACGTTATAGCTATGTGTGATAAGTGGTCAACCGTCGGATTCCCAAAATGTTATACACGGTACATACTACAACTGAAATTCCTCACAATTCTAAGTGGACAACCGTTCCACACTAGCCGACATTCAGTGAGTAAATTTCTGCCACATAGGGAGGGCATGTTCGGTAGCTCTGCGACAATGCGTAATGTCTTAGACGCTGTAGGCCTATTTATCATTTTCAACATTATCACTATATGAACATTTCCGCACCAACAACTCTCTTCTATCGATTGCTTATTTCTTATAAACTCTACGTTATATATTGTTTGAAATATCCATTTAATCTATATTTCTTACAATTCTCTACTTTTTTTAATTTATTGCAGGGCGTTTATTTGTTCTCACCAGGCTTCTAAATTATACATTTGTAAGTTGTTTGTTTCCCTTGATCATTATCGTCGATTGGATTATTTTAATGTAAAAGTTAACAAAACGACACAGTTTATACAAAAAAGAACAGTAAAATCTCATGAAAAAACTAAGTAAAGGCGCACGCTTCTTTCTGGAGGTTTATTAGGTAAAACACACACAATCCCAATTTATATCACGGTTAGTTGCTGTAAGTGGTGTAATTTATACCACCTAAGGCCTTAGGATATTGAGTAGTTAAGACTCACACCTTTCTAGACATTGGGTGCAAGATATCAGCCGGATTGTCAGCCCTTCCCAACGGCTTTACACTTAGAACGTATGTATGGTACTCAATTGCTAGAGACGCCTGTTCGAACTTAGAGCAATGGGCCGTGGGAATGTTTACGCTAGTTCAACCATATATATACCTTATTATCTTTTACATTATCTTTTACATTTTTGAATCCAACAAATTTTCATAACTTTAGGATTTATGATTCGTTGTAATGATTATAGGAGAAGAATCACCTGCGTGTATACCATTACTTCTCACATACTTCTACTTACTTCTTCATTGCCCTTACCAATTACGTAACGACCCCTGGCTAATTGTTTCAGAATATTTTAATACATTTTCACATTGTGGGCCGATTTAAATCACACATTTATCCTATTCTTTTCAGTCTCTTGCACTAACTTATGTTTGTATGTGTATCTCACAAAGAATCGATTGTCTTGGGTGGATTACAAGAACTGTGAAACCCTTTAAAATTAGTATTATATTGACTGGGCCTCGCTGGTTCCTAGTTGTCAAGGATTCCAGTTCCATCAGCACAGGATAATACACGATAAGAAACACACAGGTTTTCTTACGAGATGTAAGTTAGAGAGAGGACATTATCAATAAAGAACAAACCATTTAGATATAATAAGAAGATATTACGTAAATGTGAAGAAACTTTATATGAACCATGAAATAGTAAAGGAACGATAAATGAACTACTACATGTTTTCCATTCATTTGAACGTAAGGCAATTTAGAATTTTAAGAAATCTACTTTAGGCTACTAGCTGTCTCCCTACTTATTATTCTCTTCTCCCATTAACCTATTTTATATTTCACATCTACCTCAGTTCAACTTATCCATAAAATTCTATACAATTCACACTATTTTAAATACAAGAGTCACCAGGTTTTCAGCAAGATTCGAACCTTGGCCTCCTGATGTATAGAACCACTCCGTAAAGGTCTTGGATAATTAGGAAAGTAGGAAAAATAATATTTTCATTGGCGTTGTATGTTATGGTTCCGTTTTCGGAAAATTAAAAATATATTTGAGTTTTTTTTTAAGAGATATAAATTATTCCTCGTATTGAAAAATTATAAATATAAAATAGCAAAGAAAGACTAGCAATGTACATAAATTCCTGACGTAACTATTACATCGTTTGTCCTCGACATGTATATGTTGTATTTATAAAGGAGAAAGAACAATTTTTGAAGTTTATTTTCTAAATGTAGCAAAAATATCTAACTGCAATGAGACCTAATAACCAATGTTAAACAGAAAGAATTAATGTGATGATAGTTTGAGTTATTACAGTTTTTTCGACCAATCTTTGTTAATATAAAGAAATCCTTATACCATTTGAATGATTTGTGGAATATTAAAAACCTAACACAAATCTGGATCTTACTAATAAACCAACGCTACATAAAAAATACTAAAGTTAATGTGAATTTATCATAAGTAATGCCACGAGTGATTTCCAAATTATCGATAAATTCACGACTCACGAAGTGAGGAGTGAATTTATCTAGAGAATTTGGAAATCAAGAGTGGCATTTGTTAGGACTATTTAACGAATAAAATTAAGCTGTTTACTCACAAATCATTATTTAACTATAGTTATTTTAAATTATTTATATATTTAATGTAAACGGCGATGTTTGAAAACAAATGAGAAACGATAGGTACGCTTCTACTGCTTCTTTTGTTTATCACTGCAACCAGATCATACTATTTATTGCCAAAGGAAGGGGGCACGCCGTAGCGTAGTGGCTAAGGCACTGAGCTACAAGCCGGAGGGTCCAGGGTTCAAGTCCCGTTGGGGTCAGGATTTTTAAACTGACCCAAACCCTCTGGCGGCACTATGGCCCTGGGGTCGACTCAGCCTCTAACTGAAATGAGTACCAGACGCTTGTTCTGGGGGTAAAGGCGGCCGTCACGCAGGGCTGACAACCCGGCTGACATAAAGTGCCGATTGTCTAGAAAAAGTGGGAGCCTTAACCTCCTACTACCCCAAGGGCCTCCGGGTCTGTTGTGGGATCACTTTACTTTTTACTTTACGCAATATTGTAAGAATGCTCTCTAGTGGAGAAAAAATGAAACACATCAATCTGTATATTAATTCATTTCTGATGTCGTATGATGTAAATATGACAATTATATTTTTTCGATTATTACCTGGGAAAAAATACATTTAAGAAAGTGCAAACAGTGGTTTCTTTTTTTGGTGGTATAATCAATTGCTACAAATGTTGACATGTAAGCACTATTATATACAATCTGGTAGCCGTATTTGTTATAGGCTCAGTCACTGCAAAATAACGGTCAGACCTGTTCAGAATATTAAAAAGGAGGAGCTTTGTTTAATATATGATAATCCTAACACTGATAAATATTTCGTGAAACACGACTCTGATTGGTTGTAAAACAGAAATCATTGAAACGTGATTGGTCATTGACTCCAATTTGGGGCATGAGTTAAATAGTCTTTATAATCTTTTTTTAATACAAGACAGGCGTGTTTAAATGTGATATGTAACTTAAATGTTACTATTGTTTGTACATAGGAAGTGAGTCGATGTGTAACTAATATCTAATAAAGTCCTATTGTGAAGTACATGGTTCACAATTAGGGTAGTTTTTGTATTTTGAAAACCTATATGAAAGGGTTCTTCGACCGCCTAACTCCCAAATTCCTCAGCAAGTCGCAAGAATCCAAATAAATATTAAGTAAAATCGAAACATACTTAACCTCATCGCGCCATGTTCAAAATGACTAAAACAACAAAAACAGTGACAATCGTTCGTTACAACGAATGGTAAGTATCGTTCACTATGTAGTTCAAATGAACGGATTCTTATGTCGCCCTTGCAACATTTCTGCATAATTACTAAGTATTTGCCACCCTTGAGAATGAATGACCTTGATATTGGAGGGATATTTGTGTTTTTCAAGACCAGAAGTAACATAGCTATTAACAGACCCCCCCCCCCCGCTGGCTGGACAAACAAACTTTGGACGAGAACCATACAATGAAGCAATAATTATTCATAGCGGAGGTTAAGTTTGTCTTTCCAATATCAGAAATGGTGGAAGGGAGAACAACTGGTAGGACAAACTTGTTAGCAGGTGTCATTTCTACAGAACAAAATCTTAAACAAGTACTTACTGATCCACCAAGTTGGGGATTGGTTATTAGGCCAGTCTCCCTAAACATTTCCTACAAAGAAAGACAAATATTAAGTATAGTCGGCAAAAACGTAGCTGCGAAGGCCAAATCATAAAATCAGTGTTATGATATTATTTCCATTTTACGATAAACTTACTTCTTAAAACCAAGATCATTAGCATCTCAATTCAAATCTGAGCGATAAAGGACCAAAAATGCACAAAAGTCTCGTTTTTCAAACCTGAGGTTCTTTTACGTGCCTTAAATCTAGACAGGGAACCAAATTATTTAGTTCGCTTCCGAAGGATCCCAGTCTAAGTATATTTGTGCCCTCAAAATTCACACTAGGCTGCCCGTGATTAACCCATGCATTTTAAATCCAGGAGCAAGTATGTTAACCACTATTCCACCAGCACCTATGATGGGAGAGAGAGAGAGAGAGAGAGAGAGAGGGAGGGGAGAGAGAGGGAGAGAGAGAGAGGGAGAGAGAGAGAGGGGAGGAAGGAGAGGAAGGGAGAGAGAGAGGAGAGGGGGAGAGAGAGGGGAGAGAGAGGGAGAGAGAGAGAGGAGAGAGGAGAGAAGAGAAGAGAAGAGAGAGAAAATAATAGTGCTGTAATTGTATGTGTATTACATGTCATTTTGTCAAATTATTATCTAATATTACAACAATGCCACCTTTTTAAAGTTAAATTTGTCATTATGAATATTAAAACGGAGAAAACGATGTATAATCTATGTATAATGACGTAGCGCATTATTGAGCCACAGCCTCTCCTTTGTAAGGAGTTACTGGTCCAAGTTAATTTCTAGTTACCATATTTGCTCATAGGTGTCATGGATGGCTTGCGGTCAACACACCCACCCAATGAGACATCTAACAGGCAACTAAGGCATTACTAGGAGGTTGAGGTCAGCAAATTTTTGAAGCCTCTTTAATCAGGTTTAAGAATCATTTACGAGCCCTGAAAAATCTTCAGATTCGGCACCCACAGATTAAAGATCCTTCCGGGGGAGTTCCTCCTTGAATTTTTCCGTCCTAAAAAATCCATCGACTCCGACAGGGCTTGAATCCGCGACCCTCTATACCAGAGGCAAGGGGCATAACCACTAGTCCACCGAATCAAAAACTATATATAGCCTGAGAACCATTTAAATTTATTATTTTGGGATATAGTTGACACATTTATTGAAACAAGATTGATTTCATAAAAAATTGATAAAATGCGCCTTGTTGCATATCTGCCAACACGAATGATGACACAATAACAACAACGTCATTGAATATGTAATAGAAAATTACGGGTTTAAATCATATTAATAAAATATTTTACAGATTGGATTGAAAACTGTTTAACGTTTGTAGTTGAGATTTACAGACAACGCTTCCTCTATCAGGCGAATAATAAATACATTTTCAAATATTTTATTTATCATCGATTAAATGCACGTTATTATGATATATCGCATGCATATAAGGTATGTTAATAGAAATTATAACAATTTTTATTCTCAAATTACAAATATTCCATTTATATCATTTCAGGTAATATGTTGTTACACTGTTTTTATTAAACTTCTCCGTTCTTTAACAACAAAAAGTAATTGTTGGCGCGAGAGGCCTGCAACTGTCTAACCACTTATAACTATTATATTTTTTGAGAGGAAGTCGATAATCTAAATATTATATGGATAACATGTGGTCAGCCTCAACGTGGAGCCGCTATATTTTAGAGTTATCATAATTCCTCATGATGCTGACTGGGTATCGGTCCCAAACTGGGAAAAACTGCATGAGAAAAGTGTTCCTCATAGCGAATCAATCTAACGCACGTTCCGTAGCTCCGCGCCAAGGCATGATGCTTCATCCCTATCCATTCTTAATTTTCTATATTATTAATTATATGAAAATTTCCGTGTCAATTATTTTCTTTCGTCTCGCGTCTATTGATTTTTTTACTTATAAACTCCAGATTATGTGATTACACACACCAACAAAGAATTACTCGCAGCTCGAAATGTATCAATAACTATGTTTTCGAACTCGCAGAAGACGAAAATGATATTATTTTTTTCCAATCACCTAACCGAAGTCAGATATTTCGACGACAACCTTTAGCAGAAGTCATCGTTTCCGTGAGAGTCTCTCAAACTGGTCACCCTTCTTTTTCTTTTGCGCAGTTTTATTTCTCTTAGGGATTGTTAAGCCCTCAGGAATACACAGGTATACAAAATTTCCTGATTGCCACTACCAAATACGTGAAGTAATGGCTTTTAATACCTCGTTCTGTGCAGTTCGTCTTACATTACATCATAGTGATTGTGAAGTGTCGATATATGCGTTATTGTGTATCATTATAAAGAAAGTGAATTAAAACAATCTACTATAATATATTTTAATACATAAGATGTAGTGTTTTTATAATTTTGCAATGTCTCGCCGCTGTAAGAATTCTCCTAATTTATTCTGTTACGTATGTGGAGAGTATTGTACAAAATTTCAGCGCAGGGCTAGTTATAAAGGAGTACAATTTATATTTCGGGACCAATAATACATTTGGAGATACTGATAAATATTGGGCCCCCAATGTTTGCTGTACAAACTGCCGAATGATTTTAATAGGGTGGTTAAAAGGTTCGCATTCGTGCTTGCCTCTAGCCATTCCAATGTTGTGGAGGGAATCTACGGACCACATCGCTGACTTATTTCTGTATGGTCACTTACAAAAATAAGCATTCTCTTCAGTATCCAAATTTGCAGTCAGCCACGCGACCTGTTAAACATAGTGATTCTTCACCGAACTTGGGTGACGTCAGTGATGAACATGGCGAAATGTTCCATGAAGACATTTCAGAAATGGAAAGGCGTTATAAAGGGAAATCAGTAACCAACATGCTTGCTGATTACTGCTGACAACTTATCACAGACGTTTCGGAGCCATCTTATCGGCGTAAGTCATCCAGGAAGAAGTTTTGAAGGTGAGGTTTTTACTACACTTTAAGCATGTGTTCTAACGTAACTACTTATTTATCCTTCTTAGAAAAACATATTTTTACTTTTTGGATCTTATATGATTTGGTTTTACATATATCAATTGCTTCTACCAATATTATTGCAAACAATTGAAACTAAGTGCAGATAAGCAATAATTTGCGAAATATAACGAAAAACTTTCAACACGTCCTCGCAAAAAACTGTTAGGTGATAGAGAAAAACGGACTTCAAATTCGAAATCAGCGCATGCCAATTAACTAAAATCACCTATTTTCATTTCTGCGAGCGACAAAAAGTTCAAATTTGTTGTTGTTAGTTATTTGTCATATCCATATTTTATATAATTATTTTCACTAGTAATTATATATCTTTGTAGGTTCTACCGGTTTTCCCTGCCACAAATTTCAATTCAGGATTTATCCATACTGATCTCATACATATCGTTCATTCGTCCCTGTGACGTCGGACATGATCCACACTTATCGTTTACAGAATTCTATAAATGTAGGTGCTTCATCTCATCTCATCCCGACCCTAAGTTGGACATGAGTTGAGGATATTATATAATAATTATTATTTATCTTTATCAAGTTAAACTACTGCTTAATGTTTATTATTTTGTCCTCAGACTTCAAAATTATACATTGTTAAGTTGCGTGTAAATTGTTGTTTTTCAGATTTATTTATGGATGATCTGTAATTTTCATAATTTATTGTTGGGCTTGTCTAAGTTTCATTTTCATTTCTTCTTCTTGCTAGGATTGAACCTTTTTGGTTCGTTCCAGTTTCAAGTAGGCTATTATAGCTGCTGTGTCCATATTTCTCGTGGGCGTCCCGGATCTCTTCTTCCTCCTCTTGGTTGATAGTTCAGACTTTTCCTAGGCAGTCTGTTGGTATCCATTTTGCAGACATGTTCATACCATTTACTCCTATACTCTTATATTTTATCTGTCAAACTGCATATGTGGGTAGTTCTTTACGGTAACTTCACTTCGTTTTTATGCATTAAAGTGTATCCTGCCAAAAATCGTAAATATTTCATTTCTGCTGCTAAGTTTCATTTTACAAGCAAAATTATCTCGAAATTCGGATGTACACTTTTTGTGCAGTACTTCTAGATATATCTAGTGTTTCATCAAAATATATTCCTTAATTTACGTTTAAATATAGTTTTATAATAAAATACAACAAAAAGATCAGAATTCTTATTCAAATTTGAGTAATTAGAAATGCCAACGTTTGACGTTTGTTAAAAACACCATGCTTTATTGTTTGAACGGACATGACGTACATTTTCTAAAGTATACTATGATGGGTTAGAGACCCCTAGCACCCATAGGGATATGACATGTAGAAACAACGTAACACGACAGATGCTACTGTCGAAACCGATTAAATTTAATCCCAACTTTTTACATAAAGTGCCCCTAAGAGGGAGCGAGATGGGAAGAAAAATAAAAAATAAAAACGGGCCAAGATTTGTGTCGAATCTATTGTCTTTGTAGTCGATATGTTGATTATTGACATCGTGATGACGTTTAATCCAAACTTTTGACATCCAGTCTTCCTTGGACGGTGAGGGTGACAAGGGGTAAACAAAATAGAAAGTAAAAAATGAGCGAGATTAGTGCCGAATCTATAAGAGCCGGGAGGAATGCAATGCAAACCACGGACCGCTCCCCTATCCGCCACCCGGGGACACGCCCTGTTACAGTTGTGAGCACAGCTGGGGCCCAAGAACCGGACCCCCAGGGATTAAGACAACAACAACAAATCCAGACACGTGACACCGGTTTTTAATCCTTTCCGCAGGAACATGTACTTACGATTTTTACGTTCTAAAAATCCATAAACGCCGGCAGTGTTTGTTCCCGTGAACTTTAAAACCAGAAGCGAGCATGATAAGCTCTAGTCTAGCAAGGTCGATTACACCGCCTGCCTAAGAAGAAGGAAAATAAAAAAAAATGCTGTAATCGTATGCATATTGCATTCTCAATGTCATATTAACAGAAAATGTAACTTTCTTTTAAAAATAAAACTGTGCTTACGATTATTTAAACTTGTTGCAATATAATATCTTAATCGTTTCCCTACGTTCAACAAATAATTTTATTAAAAGAAGATACATTTCGCAATAGTAAATTACTATGCGAGGTTGGGAAGTGGTTTTTAGAGAAGCGAGAAAACTATTAAAAACAGAGCGAAAGGAAGGTTTTTAATTTACGAGATTCTGTAAAACACTTCACAAACATATGTTGTACATATATATTTTTTTTTGCACGACGATGTTATCAAAATTATAAATAATAGTAAAATAATGACATTTTTGTTGCAAATGTTAACGTTCATTATAAACAACTGAATGAAGTTAGCTGTCTGACCAATGTATATTTGGTAAATGCCGAAAATAATTTAGTTGAGACTACAGCAGGCCGTGACACCAATCAGGGATAAAATGGGGGCAAGTATGGATTTATTGTTTTATACTGTTTCAAACATATCTCAGTTCATTTAAAATGCAGCGATTTGTTTGTATAATGTATATTCACACTACATTTTGGATATACGTTTGTATATACATTGTAAGAAGTATTCAAAAAGGCAGTGGTTTCACTTCCCACCCTAGGTAGGTAATTTGTAATATTACAGTATAATTATTTAGTTATTTAGCCAATAGGTTCGCAACCCCGAAATATAGGAAACTGAACTTTTAATCATGGTCACCATTCCTGTAAGTACGACAGAACGCATTATCGTGCAAAAACGATTGTAAAAATGCCCTTTTTTACTAAGCGATAACAATAATGTTGACGTAATAACTGTGAACCGAAAGTGTGTTTTTCGGCTCATTATTGTAGCGTCGTTCTCCTCCCTAGACTGGAATATTTATGAACTATGCCAATATCCCTTTCTCCTTGTATTTACCCCCTCTCTCCCCTCTTTACCCTTCCCGCTGCGCAATGTTTACGGCGCATCTCCCCTCTACTTCGGAACCTTCATATACGTGGTGCACAGGCAGAACATTATCATTCAAGCATTCATTCTTTCTACGTTCAGTTGTTCAAGCAGAATCAAGGTTTGAATCCGCATCCAGTCCGCGATGCGATTGGAGCTCTAATGGACAAGCTCGTCTGAAGCCGAGAAGCGGCGTGGTTTAGTTGGACCGGCAGACCAGGGAAGAAGTTGCCCCAGGTTCGGACGTTAGCATGAGTGTGGCGTGAGGTATGGTGTGGTTTTTTTCTATTGTAAGAGTATCGTCATTTATTTATTTACATTTCTCCTTTTTGTTTATTGAATGATCAAAATGTTTTGTTAATTTGTTTTTACTTCAGACAACTTGTTTCTATTAAATGTCATATTTTATTAAATTTATCTGCTCTTTCATTAATGTGCACGTAGTTGTTTACTATCCTATACGGAAATTCACTCACGTAGGAAACTATTTCCAGCTCCCTTACTATTTTGCTGTTTAGCTTTCTTGATTGACAACTATTGTCATTTTCACTCACTCTATGTATTTAAGAATTATTATTCATTTATGTCAATATATCTAAGAGAGAAAGATGAACCAATCGCTGCCTTCTATGGGCCCAAGGCAAGCAACTTCGTGATTGATAACCTTGCAGGAAATCAGATCCACGTTAATAGAAGCAGCAGCAACAAAACACGATCCCGGATAAATGGTAGTAGTAGCGTGGTTCTCTTGCCCACAAATGGTAGCAGTTAGCGTGGGTTATATCTTGCCCACAAATGGTTGCGCAGAAGCGTGGTTTATTTATAGTGGTCATTTCGCGCCCCGCGCAACTGTATCGTAACGAGGCAACGTCACTAAATGAGAAAATAGAAAATATTTTTACAAATTAATTAAATTTTAAAAGTATATTAATATTTCACAGACTGAATCCAGAAGTGTTTCATCCATCTGTATGTACCGTGGAAATGTATGTATAGAGCTCCCTCTATCAGGTGAATATTCAATTACATAAGTTATCATGTTTAAATGAAGGGTACAAGGAGAAATCCATGAAGGTCACTTTTCCGTCACTAAAAAATTGCCCTTTAATTGAGGCTGTAAGTGGTTTTTCTCTCTTGAAAAAAGTGAGTGTGTTAAAGCATTAATGTCTTTTTCGCGTTATCTGGGGGAAAACACGCATCACCCGCAGTTATCATTTTGAATTACCTGTGATTTTCTTACACAACTTCACCTTAAGAAAACTGTTTTCTCAATACTGCAGAACTTGCACTTTAAATTTGGAAGGCAAATAAACCCATGATTAAACAGATTATTTTACTCTTTGGTACTCCTAAAATATAGTACTTTCCATTGAGAATATAATACTCTATTTCGACAATAAAGTGACCAACCTGTCCCTCAAATGCGTATTAATATATCACGTGACACACTATACATGCATTTGAAAACTAACTCATTGAAAATCAAAATCAATTTAACTATAAAATTGCAAATATTCTGTTTTTAAGTCTTATGGAATATATTTTCTTTCATTCTTTTTTAAAAGTAAACATCCCCGTTCTTTAAACTTCATGCCGTTAGAGGCTTCCGAGAAAATTGATCTATTAATTGGCTGACTTCTTGTGTCATTTTATAGAGGTAGGTAAAAGTGTGTAAAGTGGCCACAGACGTTAATGTAAACAGTATATGGTTGGTATGTGGTCAGGATGTCTCCTCATTCTTATAGTCGCTATTTATTAGAGCTTCACAAATTCATCGCTGTCCTGGGTGGACACTGATCTCCTAACTATATAACTAACTAACTCACTGGCTCTGTCGAACCGTACGTTTACGGTCTCGCGGACATAAGCTTTCCATACATCTCTAACCTAGGATAATATCTTCCAATCATCCAATGTATAGTTTACTTCCCTCAAATCATGGGTGTTATTCTCGGTCTACCAACTAGACATGTCCCTAAGGACACCGATCTCCTACAAACCAATATTCCATGAGAAAATTCCTTCTGTATAGGGACTTGTGAACATGTGCCAAAACATGATACATTATGTCGTCCATTTTTTCGGTATCTGTATTAATTATTATATGGAAATTACCGCGTTAATGATTTTCTTCCGCCTATTGTTTGCTTTGTTCATTAACTCCAGGTTATCTACTTACCTGTAATATCAACCTTATTGATTTTTCTCCTTTAATAATTCTCTATGTTAATACATGGCACTCATTTGTTCTCATATTACATTCTACATAAGTTTGTTATTTCGGTAAGTAAAGTGGTAAAGTGATCCCACTACAGGACTCGGGAGGCCCTAGGGGTAGTGGGAGGTTAGGGCTCCAACTTTTTTACTAGACAATCGGCTCTTCATGTAAGCCGGGTTGTTAGCCCTGCGTGACGGCCGCCTTTACCCCCAGAACAAGTATCAGGTATTCATTTCCGTTAGAGGCTGAGTCGACTCCAGGATCATGGTGCCGCCAGAGGGTTTGGATCAGTTTAGAAATCCTGACCCAACGGGACTGGAACCCTCGACCTTCCGGCTTGTAACACAGTGCCTTAACCACTACGCTACGGCGAGTTATTTCGGTAGATGAACATAATTTTTTAGGTCGAGTTTATTGTAAAAGTTAACGCAACAAATTTCATGAAACTCTTGAAATAAGTATGTAAAGGCACTAACATCTTTCTCAAGTTATCTGATGGAAAGTACTCATCACCCGAAGTTATACAGGGTGACTCTAAATTCCCCTTACAGACTTTGAGGAATCAAGGCAATTAAGTTTAGCATAGGAACTCGTGTCCGGAAACGTATCGATTTCCACCACACAAAAAATCACTGCACACGTTTTTTTTTCGGCGCCACTCACTTACGTCATCGCCGCTCACATGTTCATTGCACGTGCTATTCAGGTAAGCCTGTGATTCACCTGCACAAGGTGTACCTACTGTGTTGCAGATATGAAGCTCGGTGCAATGGCAGCACCGATTGCTTGGCCTGCACGTTTTCCCGACTCGACCCCACTCTGAGGTTACATGAAAATCTTACTTTACGATACCCCTGCAGAATCCGAGTAAGGCCTACTATATAGCACGATGCATGGATGTTGGAGGTGTACGTGCACTTGGTACCGCATCTGTATTGAAGTCGGTGGTCGTCACAACGAGCCCTTCTTGTAAGTGGTTCCAGACGACAGGCAGTCGGAGAGAGTAACATGTGTTGCAGTAGTATTTTGTGTGTAACTGAAAAATATACGTTTCCGGACATGGGTTCCTATGTTAAATTTAATTGTCTTGGTCCCCTCTATAAGACCTCAAACTCTGTAAGGGGAATATAGACTCACTCTGTATATTTGTAAAAGTGTAAAGCGATACTATTACAGGTCTCACAGAGCTATTAAAAAATAGGAGGTTATGGCTGACACCTCTTTAAACAATTGGCTACTATTTATCTCCCGAGTTTTCAGTACTGCGTGTTGGACATTTTTAGTCTAGAAAATATATCTGCTATTAATTGATTTTAGAGGCTGAGTAGAACGCAGTGACATGATCCTATCACAACGTTTGGTCAAGTGGTAATAAGCCTGACATCTGGAACCGAACTCGCGACTTCCCGGCTTGTAGTATATTGCCTTAGAAAATTATGCAACGTGTTTCTGACTTTTTTCAGAATACTTTAATGAATTTTTCCTGTTCCAGCTGATGTTTATAGTCTTATTTAAAACAGTACTAGATCCTCTTACTTACTTACTTACTCACTGGCACTATCGAACCCGTAGGTTCATGGCCGCATGGACATAAGCTCTCCATACATCCCTATCCTGAGCTAATGCTTTCCAATCATTCCCTGTATAATCTACTTCCCTCAAATCATAGTTAATGTTGTTCTCCCACCTCATTTTTGGTCTACCAACTGGGCGTTTTCCTTCTGGCTTTCCTACAAGAAGTTTCCATGCACGTCTTTCATTCCCCATGCGCGCAACATGTCCTGCCCATCGCAGTCTACGGGACTTAACTGTTCTTATTATATCTGGCTTCCTATAAAGACCATGTAGTTCATTGTTATGTAGTCTTCTCCATTCACCTGTCTGTTCATCTCTCTTTGGTCCAAAAATTTTCCTAAGAACTTTATTCTCAAATACTCGTAATCTCCTTTCCTCCCTTAAAGTAAGAGTCCATGTTTCGCACCCATATAATATAACTGGTAGAACAATAGTTTTATATATTTTCAGCTTAACGTTTTTTGAAAGCAGTTGGGACATCAAAAGTCTTTGCAATGCATAATAGCATACATTTCCAGAATTGAGCCTATGTTTAATTTCTTTGTGCATCTCATTCCTATTTGTGATTATTGTTCCTAGGTATTTGAATTCAGCCAATTCCTCAAATTCCCTCATTTGTCATTAGCTGTCCATTTCCATTATATAATGTATTTCTACGTGTGATCATATATTTAGTTTTACTGAGATTTACTTCCAGTCCTAATTTCTTAGTGTTACTCAATAGTGTGTGCGTGTTGGCCTTTAGTATCTCCTCGCTATCGGCCAGTAGTACTATATCATCAGCATAAACTAACAGCTTATTAATACCATTGAGTTGTAAGCCTTCCTCATTTTCTGAAGATTTAATGGCATGCTCTAGTACAAAATTAAATAGTAGAGGAGATAGTGCATCTCCTTGCTTTAACCCATTCTGGATTTCAAAAGTGTCTGAAAATGTTTGCCTACACGCACCCTACTCGTTGAGCCATTTAGACACATTCGTATAAGTCTAACTAACTTTTTAGGAATTCCAAACTCCAGCAGGATACTATATAACTTCTCCCTCTTAATTGAATCATATGCTTTTTTGAAGTCTACATATAGTTGATGTACAGTACCATTATATTCCCATTTCTTTTCTAAAATCTGTCTTATACTAAAAATCTGATCTGTTGTAGACCTGTTTCTTCTAAATGCACATTGATGATCTCCTAGAATGTCATCAATATAGGGAGTAAGTCTGCTTACTAATATATTTGTTAGAATTTTGTACGAAGTTGAAAGTAATGAGATGCCCCTATAGTTGTTGCAATCAGTTTTATCTCCTTTCTTATAAATTGGTACGATAATTGATTCCTTCCATTCATCTGGAAGAGCTTCTTTTTCCCAAATCATACTAAGCAACAGCGTATCTTGTCCATCAATTTTTTTTTCTCCCCCTGATTTTATCAGTTCTGCTGGGATCTCATCTGAACCTGATGCTTTATACATCTTCAATTTTTCATTGCCATTTCAACCTCTAATGCACTTGGCTCTGCGACTAGCATTTCTGCTGTCTGTAACTTATCCTCCTCAATGTCCTGTTCTGTATGTACATTTAATAGCTGATTAAAATAACTTTTCCATCTATTTAATATACTCTTGGAATCTGCAATCATATCCCCATTTCCATTCCGGATTATGTTTGTTCTAGCCTGAACCCTTTCTTCTCTATACTAATTCCCTGATATAATTCTCTAATGTTCCTATTTTTTGCATTCATTTCAAGATCATTAATCTTCTCTCTCAAATATTCCCTCTTTTTACTCTTTAGTAACTTGGTGGTTTCCCGTCTAACACTACCCAATTGCTCTAAATTTACCTCATTTGGCTCGTGTAACCATTTAATTTTTGCTAGCTTTCTTTTCCTTACAATGTCGGCACATTCCTCATCAACCATTTCTTGTTTTGCCTCTTTTTTAAACAAACAATGCTTTCTGATGCTGACAATTTAATAGTATCTCTTATAGCCTCCCATTCTTTATTTATATCAGTTTCTTCTTCGTTTGCCACATTGTCATCTGAAGATTCCAGTACTTCAAATCTATTAGCATAGATCCTCTATTTTTGTTTATTTTATCCTAACCACTTTTGTTATGTTCACCACAATTGGACCACAATTTCTGTGCTGAGCGGATGAAAATAAATGTGAAACAGAAATAAACATTAATTAGGTACATGATGACTCCGGTACATCATGAAGAAAGTAAAGAACAACACAATATAACAAACGCATAACATACCCAATGTTAAGTTAGAAAGAGGAAATGTTTAATTAATAACAATCCTAAACAAGTATCTAGGACCATCAGGGATTCCATTACCTTGACGATAGTGGGAGTGCTTCGAGCTAAATGAGAATAACCTTGGCAGAAGTGCAATGACAGAGCTACCTTTACTGGACAAACCGTGGGCGAGAAACAAAATAATTAATTAATCTCGAAGAACGTGTCAAACTGCATCAATGCCGGAAGAGAAAATTTGACTTTCTAACAAGAGATGGCAGAAGAGAGATCAGTGGGCAGGAGGAAAACATTAGCTGTAGAGAAGATAATCTACTACGGGATATAACCTTAAATAAATCATAGTCTTCGAAGTTTGAGTTTGGATGTTAGAACCCACTGCACAAATATTCCGACAAAAAGAAGCTAGACTATGCACAGTCGGGTAAAGTTTAGAAACGTAAAATATTCATTCAGTGATATGTTATATATATTTAAAGACGCTCTTTAACATTTAAGATCATTAACCCCTTAACTGGGGACCTAGCTAGTGCAGTTCTACAGCTCTGTGGGGAGCCTTTTCTTCCTTTAATTTAAAATATTATAAAAAATACAGGGAGTAAACATTTGTAACATATCCATCAAATATTATACAAAACAACCATTCTCTTTCATATGGTCATATTTTTTAATCGAAATTTCATATTTTTATTTTTTTCAACTTTAGTACAAAAACGGCACAAGTGTCTTCTCGTGTTCAATTTAAAGTAATTTGGAAAACATTATTTATATTACATGTAATGAATATTAAAAAGTATGCAAATCTCTTAAATGCAATAAATGTTAACTCTGGCCTTACAAGGTGTCTGTCATCAGTGGCGTTGTTTCAAGTCTTACATCGATATAAGGATATATGTATAAATAAATAAATAAATTTATATTGGCAATTTACTCCGAAGTTTATAATGTAAATATACAATCTCTTTTAACACTGTGTAAATATTACAATTTTACGACACATATGACCAGTGGCGTTACTAAATACTGTCAGTTTTGAGTTATTACAAATAATCACATTTTTTTTATTTTTAGATCTTTAATATACCGTAAAAATATATATCCGTACAATTAGTAGTTTTTATTGTAGTAATAGTGATTATTGACGTAATCAGATATTATCAGTGGCGTTATTGAACACTGGTGTGTTGAGAAGTCACTGGTTATTATTGTTGTTAGTATTATGAATGCTACATAACTTCATTTTAGAAAACACTCATATTTTCAGTAAATTGTAAGTAGCTTATAAAAAATTATGATGAAGTGAAAAAAAAACTAGAGCGAAATAAGACGTTTGAACTAGTTACTTCAAGACTGGAGAATGGAGGGTAAAAGTTAGCAACCCCAATTGAATGTTTGTGCAATATTTTTCTAATGTGATAAAAGACAGACCTCTCATTTAAACGTGTGAATGAGAAGTTACAAGAAACTGTACCAGAGTTATTATTTTTTCATTAACTTAGACCGTTCTTGCATTAAGGTTTAAGGCTAATCTGAGTTGGAAGATATATTATGTTGAGCAAACAGATGATGTCTGTTTTTTTTTCTGAACACGTCTAGTGAATAATATTTTATCATGAATGTTATATAGCTGGCCAGTTACCGATATATGTTAGTCCGTTCTTGTGCGCATACATGATATGTGATTTTAACTCTCGTAATAAGAAACTGTTAAGAGACCGGTCAAAGGGGGTTGAAAAAAATCACACTAGATGTCATACCCATACAGAACAGATCTTCAAAATTTTGTGTTCCTGCATCGCCAAATAATTTATAAAAAAAATAATATATATTTCGTTGGATATATCCGTAACTCCCACCGAGTGAAGGCTTTCTTGAGACGGATATTCACGTAACGCCCACCCAACGGGTTAATGTACAATTCAAATCTGAGTGAGAAAGGACCAACATATTTTGCTCCGAGTTATATTTCTTCAAACGTGAGGTTCTTTTACGTGTCGTAAATATATTCACAGTACCGAAGCGACGGAACCGGTACTCAGTATTTTTACGTCCTGTAAATCCACAGAGTTTGAACTCGTGACGCTGGACGCATGTTAATCATTAGTCCAGTCTACATCTAAAAGAAGGAGAAGAAGGAAATAAAGGACAAATCATGAAAATTAAATACTAACTAATTAACTCACTAACATTATCGAACCAGTAGGTTCATGGCTTCACCGACATAAGCTCTCCATACATCCCTATTCTGATATGTTTTCAAATCATTTCCTGTATAATATACTTCTCTCAAATCATGGTTAATGTTATTTTCGCACCTCACTCTTGGCCTACCAACTGGGCGTTTTTCCTTTGGTTTTACGATAAAGAAGTTTCCAGGCTTCTTCCATTCCCCATTCTTGACACATTTGCTGCCCATCGCAGTCTACGAGCGGTAACTCTTTTACGAGACTTAACTGTACTTGTTTTATATCTGGCTTCCTATAAAGATAATGTACTTTACTGTTAAGCAGTTTTCTCCATTCACCTGCCTGTTCATCTATCTTCTTTGGTCCAAACACTTTCCTGAGAACTTGCACCCAATGTCAAATTAACAAATTTTTAACTTAGTGTCACATTTTTATGAAGATAAAGCTGTGATTTGAGTATTTTAAACAAGGGATTCCACGAGAAAACTAAATGTAATTTGTTGTTTTATTCGATATGGGTCTTTTCACCATGTATAGTTAATACATATATTTCTATTCCATTGGCTTAGTTTAACCTCACACTTTGTAGGCACGGTACTTTAACGTACCACAGGCCATCCGGGCCTCATAGTTGCACCACTTGTCCACAGAAGGATTTTAACTATGGATCACACACACACACACACACACACACACTTTTTTAATCACACAGGACATGGTGGACCTCAGCTCAATGTCAGGGCCACCTCCAAGACAACACGACATTAAGACGAAACATACATTCACACACACATTCATACTAAACATGACGAATATGATAATGATGTCCAGATGATGTTCGGGGACAATATTGCCCAATAATTTAAAAGAGAAGATAACTTTCATAAAACATTTGTATAAAATGCACCTTGTTCAATAACAAAAATTATGCAATAAGGTACGGATTCGTTACGAAGCAACGCTACTAAATGTGAAATTGAAAATTATTTTAAATTAATTAAATATTAATATTTCACAAATTGAATTCAAAACTGTTTTATCTGTAAGTTTATACGGTTAAGAATTTTAGGTAGATCAATGACAAACGCATTTTTCTATCAGGTAAAAAACTCCTGGCGCGACAGGCCTAGAAGGCCCTTAGCCTACCAGCCGGCTGCTGGCATCTCATCCATATGTTCAGTCACAGAGGTAGATGATCAGCCGGTGTAGGGGTAACATGTGGTCAGCATGTCGAGTCCCCCAGCCGTTATAGCTGGTTTTCTCAACCTGGAACCGCTACTTATTGTAGCTACCCAAATGCCTCACGATGCTGGGTGGACACCGGTCCCATACTGGCCGAAATACCATGAGAAAATTTGTCCCCCATGGAGACTCGAACCAGCGCAAGTCCCGTAGCTCTGCGCCAAGGCTTTATGCCTTAACCACTCGGCTACGGCGCGGGAATTCTATCAGGTTAATATCAATATATTTTTTGATAACACATTTATCATCGTTTAAATGTCGCATTCAATAACGTAACAAATTTAACTCTAAACTTACAAATAGTCTATTTCACCTTATTTCAGATAAATTTTGTTATTATGCTTTAAAATTAGGCATTTCCTTTCTTTAAAGTAAATTAAACTCATGGAGCGATAAGTGTGCAAGGCACTTGGTATAACAGAGAGGTAGACGTGTGATAAATGGTCAACCGTCGGATTCCCAAAATGTTATATATGGTATGTTCCTAGCCGACATCCAGTGAGTAAATTTCTTCTGCATAGAGACACGAATCAGGGCATGTTCAGTAGCTCTGCGACAAGGCGCTGTATTTTTCACTTTCAACATTATCATTATATGAACATTTGCTATATTGTTTGAAATATAATTTTATCAATACTTTTCATAATTCTATATTTTTTTATTTGATTGCAGGCCGTTTATTTGTTATCACACTTCGAAATTATACGTTTTAGGTTGTTTGTTTCCCTTGATCATTATCATCGATTAGGTTAATTTGGTGTAAAAGTTAAGAAAACAATGAAGTTTATAAAAACACAATGAAATCTCATGAAAAAAGTTAGTACAGTAAAACTTGTTTAAACCGGAGCATGAAAAATGCGGAAATCTATCCAATGTAAACAAACGTATGGGTCCCGGCGAAATAATAGCAATTTACGTATATTTATTGTGCATAAAACGGAATCAGTCCAACGTGGAAACGAAAGGATATTTCTTCAAAATTAATGAAAAATATATAAGCGGAAAGACAGAGAGATAAATTAGTTTTCACTTTATTGAATTCCCATTAGGCCAAGAAAACAATAAGGAATGATTCCTGCCGCCGGGTGAAGTAGAGATTCTACATAAACCTCAATTTTGCACCGCACACCCGTTACGCGAAATGCAGATACCTCTCTTACAAATAACGATTACACTCTAAATCAGTTTAAGTTCTGGGACTGATCTTTCTCAGGTAGCGTTCTGAATTTACGGAATAAAGATGGCTAAAACGTGTGTATAATTGTCATTAAACGAAAAAGTGAAATCTCCTAATTTCCGGACCGGTGCTCCAAATTCAAGCTGTAACTGTTGCTAAATCCCTAGGGAATAAGGATTTCAAGGTATCTTCAGGTTTGCTGGACGACACAATGTAATGTGGAATGAAATTTGCGGGGAATCAGAGGATGTGGAAGAACGTGTAGTTAGTGAGCGGAAACTTCGCGCCTAAGAGACAAAACGGGACTGTTTTTTCGCGCGTAATCGTCGAAGTCGTTCGTACACACGGTACTACATTTTTCAACGCAGCGGGAGTTCAATTACTCCAAAGTATGTAAAAAGACATACACGGTGCCATGTAATATAAGATTAATAATACATTTTAGTTTTTTATAATGCGGAATTTTGTCCAATATGGAAAAAATGGTCCTATGCGATTCCGCTTTGAGCGAGTTTTACTGTATATAGAGGCACACACGTCTTTCTCGAGATATATTAGGTAAAATGCACATAATCCCAATTTATATGACGGCTAGTTGCTATAAGTGGTGCAATGTATCCCACTGCAGGACTTGGGATATTGTGTAGTTAAGACACAACTCACTAAACACGCCATGTTTGTCTAGGTACACTCTGCAATCCCACCGATTTAATAGGTCGAATTCTGGGGCATTCTGTATGTTATATTATACAAATACCGAAGAATGAGATTCTATATTAAATGGAATTACGGGATTGGAAACAAATCTTACAACACATTTCATAAATGTCGATGATCTGATTGTTATTGCAAATTCTAACAATAATCTCGGTCTATATTTTTATGAAGATAAAGCTGTGATCTGAGAATTTTTAAACAAGGGATTCCACGAGAACATTAAATGCAATTTGTTCTTTTATTCGATATTGGGCTTTTCCGCTACATATAGTTAATTCATCCATAGTAATTCTGCCCGGGGGCAGGTCTTTCACTGTAATCATAGCATTTTAATGTTTTACTTTGCAGCTTTACCAGGGAATTATAGGTGTGGTAGCTACCAATTGTTTTCCACACCGGTGTAGGATGATAATGATTAGTATGATGATTATTGCCGGATGATTTTCGGGGACCGTTGGGCCCTAAGTCCATTCCATTAGCGTAGTTTAACGTCACACATTGTACGTAGGGTACGTTCACGTACCGCACGTCACGCGGGCCTTTCAGACGCAACACTTGTCCGGAGAAGGATTTTAACAATGGATCACACACATACTTTTCTAAGCACACTAGTACAAGGTGGGCGTCCTTAAATGAGCGATCATCTCAATACCAGGGCCTCCTCCAAGACAACACAACATTAAGACGAAACACACCATTTACACACACATTCATACTAAGCAGGGGCAGAGGAGGGAGAAAATTCTACACGAGAGAAAGAGAGAGGGAGCACTACGATACTAACTCCCAGGAATCCAATAAACATACAGCAAAAAACGGCCGAACGCAAAAAGCATACCCCATCTCTAAGAGGTGAACGACCGGCGGACACAAGAACTCCAACAAGAAAATCACTAAGACTTCTGAATTTACCCGCAGAAAAGGAACTATTGAGAGGGGGAAGTTCTAAAAAATACAGGTAAGACTAATGACAAGGGAACACAATAGGGTTTGTTGACAGTCGGTTCATGGAATATCGAAGGGTTAAAACAAAAACTTTCAATGGACAGATGTGTAGAGTTTATTGAGACTTTTGATATATTAGCTCTAGGAGAAACATGGTTAAAAGCTAATGAATGCGTAAATCTATGTAATATGAAAGGTTATTTTAAGGGTAATCAAAAGAGAGGAAAGAGAGGTAGATATCCAGGAGGTGTTGCCATTTTATATAAAGCTAACTTAGACCCATATATTAAAAAGGTAGATATTGCTTTAAAAGAGGCAATTTGTATATATTACCATATAGAAAGAGCAGAAATGTGTATGTTGTCTATTTACCGCCAACCACTAAATTCCAGGTATGCGAATCCAAATTTTTTCGTTGAATTGTCTGACTCGTTGGCAGAAATAAAAGATAGGTTTCCGGAAGCGGGAATAATAATTTTAAGGGACTTTAACTGTAGGATTGGGAGGGAAAATATCACTATAAAATCACATGATAATGAAACACGAGGTGAGGGTAGGAGAAGCAAAGATAAGATTTTAAATTCAGAAGGAAACCAATTGTTAGCTTTTTGTGATGCATTTGAACTTGAAATTCTGAATGGGAAATATGGGGAAGATAAAAATGGAGAACTGACATTTATTAATAAAAATGGAGGTAGCGTAATCGATTATTCAATATGCACACAAGACATGATTCCAGTCCTAAGTAATTTCTGTATAGTTTCCAGAATAGAATCACACCACTTCCCAAACAAACTTATTTTAAATATGAAACGTATTAGTGAGACAGCTAATGATGAGGTGGCAACAATATTGCGGCCAATTACGCGTTTCAGGTGGCTTGAGGATCTGAGAGAAGAATTTATCAGGAGTTTGGAAACGCTAATACAGGATCTGCAATTAAATGATCTTAGCGGGGAGGAAATTATTAAAACTTTGAGAGAATGTTTTCAAAAAGCAGGGGAAAAATTCAAGGTTAAATACGTAATGAACCAGAAGGACAAAGGGTGGTACAATAATGCATGTAGAAAGAAGAAGAAGTTTATCGAAAGTAGTCTTTTAAAGTTTAGAAAAGAAAGCACAGATGAAAGCAGAAAAAATTATGCGCAAGAGAGAAAGGAATATAAATAATTATTGGCAGAAACAAAACTAGCATGGCAAAATAAGAAATCCGAAGAAATGAGAGTCGCGACTGAAAGAGGGAACATTGCTGACATATTGAAAGCGGTAAAGGAACTCAAAGTAAAGTCCATAAATCGGACAAGAATAACGCCCGGGGAATGGAGAAGTTACTTTGATAGGGTGCTGGGAAATGAGAGGTTAAGATATAATCAAGGAAATATAGTTGAGATCCCTGACCCAATTCATATTCAATTACTGGATCAGGATATTTCGAAAAATGAAGTGGTTTCTTCCATTAAATGTTTAAAGAATGGTAAATCAGCTGGAATTGATGGAATACCAGGGGAATTCTTGAAAAATATGATATCATCCAATAAATTATTAGACGTTTTGAAAACTGCGTTCAACAAACTTATTAATGGAGGAGATTATCCGGAAGCCTGGGCGACAGGTGTCATCCAACCGCTATACAAAGGGAAAGGTGGGGCACAGATACCAGAAAGTTACAGGGGAATTTGTCTCTTGTCAGTGTTCGGAAAAATATATTGTAAAGTACTTTACGAACGAATAAGACAATGGGCTAAAGAGAACAATAGGCTCTCAAAATATCAGGCAGGTTTTAGAGAAGTGTACTCCACGGTGGACAACGTATTTGTTCTGAGAACATTAATTGATGACAATCTGAAAATGAAGGGGGGTAAATTATTTTGTGCATTCATTGATTTTAAGATGGCATTTGATACTGTGGACCGAAGCGCACTTTGGGAAAAATTAAATCGGAAAGGATTGTCTCATAAAATGATACATGCTTTAATGTCAATTTATAAATATGTTAAATTTTGTATAAAAGTAGACCAAGGGCACATTACAGAGAGCAGTGAAGCCAATCGTGGAGTGAGACAAGGTTGCATTTTATCACCAATGCTATTTAATCTATTCGTTGATGATATTGTAGACGTAATGCTAGAAGGAGAAATTGAGGCTCCGGAGATAAGAAATGTTAAAGTCCCAGTCCTGTTGTATGCAGATGATTTAATTATCTGTTCCAAGACAATCAAGGGTTTGCAAAAAGGTCTTGACCTACTGGAAATATACCTTAGGAATTGGGGACTGACTGTAAATGTTAGTAAGACAAAAACAATGACCTTTAAAAATGGGACGGTTTATGGTAGAGCAGAGGAATGGAAATACAGAGATCAAGTACTTCAAAACGTGAAACATTTTGAATATCTTGGTACGACGTTGAAAATGAACGGGAAGTGGAAAAGCATATTGATATAGCATTATTTAAAGGGAGGGGACAACTTAACAGTGTACTCGGTATTCTGGGTCGAGTGCCTGATATTCCAGTCAGCACATTAGAAAAAATGTATGGAGCCATGGTCAGGCCAGTAATGCACTATGGCAGTGAGATTTTGGTTTTCCAAAGAACGGAAATACTAAATAAGGTATATATGCATTTTCTAAAATATATTACAGGACTTAGTAAGGCCGTTTCTAACTGTGGAATTTTATATGAATTCGGGTCATTCCAGGACGACATAAACTGTAAAATTCGTGTACTCAAATACTGGTTGCGAGTAATCCAAGGTGAACAAACAATGCTTAGAGCAATTTGTTACGACCACCAAATTAAAAACATAGATGTTAAATTTTGGGCAGACGAGGTTAGGAGAGAACTCCAAAAGATTAGGATGGGCTGGATATGGCAAAAAGGGACTGAAAATCGCAAGAACGTGTGGAGAAAATTAAGGAGGAGGTACTTAGATATAAACCAACAAGATACTTTCACCGAATGTACAGCAAAACGCTCACTGTGTTTACAAAGAGACCTAAAACACGTCTGGGGAAAAGAATCGTATATACTCAACCTAGGATTTAAGGAGAGATCAGGGCTTGCTTGGTTTAGGCTAGGGCATGGAAATTTCTAAAAATTAGCGACGATCTCGATATGCGAATATGTCCAATGTGCGGGAACTTTGAAGATGAGATACATATATTAGGAAAATGTAATGATTTAGAATATTGGAGACGTCAGTTATTACCGTAAAGATTTCTAAATTCAAATCGGGAAAGATTGGCATGCTACGAGTTATTGGTAAATCCAGAAAATTGGATAAACCTCGGTAAATTTCTGGACAAAACGCGGAAAATAAGGACAACACTCATTCATGAATAAATATATGTTATCAAAATGCAATACCATTAATTATTAACTATTATATATAAATTAATTAGTGTATAATGCTATTGTGTTATTATTTAATTGTAATATTAATGTCTTATCTTTATGTAATTGTAATGTTAATGTTTTTTTTTAGTGTATAATGCTATTGTGTTATTATTTAATTGTAATATTATTATTGTGTTTTCTTTATGTAATTGTAATGTTATTGCTGTTTTTGTTGTTTATTTTTCTTTACACTAGTACCAATTATTACTCTATTGTAACGGACTGTCAACAGCACGTACGGCTTACTGCCCGTGCGACCCATATTTGTAAATAATATTGTAAATATCTTACTTTTTGTCTAATAAAGTCCTACTACTACTACTAAGCATGGCGAATATGATAATGATGGCCAGATGAAATTCGGGGAGCATTTTGGCCCTAATAATTTACAAAGAAGATAACTTTCATAAAACATTTGTGTAAAATGCGCCTTGTTGAATAACAAAAATTACGCAATAACTTACGAGTACGTTACGAAGCAACGCCACTTAACGTGAAATTGAAAAATATTTTAAATTAATAAAATATTAATATTATACAAAATGAATTCAAACCTGTTTTTGTCTGTAAGTTTACACTGCTACGAGAGATCAATGACAAACGCTTTCCATCAGGTAAATATAAATACATTTTCAGATACCATATTTATCACCCTTTAAAAGGCTGACATAGCTAGCTCATTTAATATCTTAACAAATTTAATTCTAAACTTACAAACATTCTATTTTACCTTATTTTAGATAACATTTTGTTGTTATGCTTTAAAATGAAGCCTTTCCTACCTTTAAAGAAAATTAAACTCATGGAGTGATAAGTGTGCTGCTTCTGCTATCACTATGTATTATATCAAGTAAGTTACTTTTTAAATCCTCTGCATGGGTGAGGTCAACAAACCTAAAATCGCGACACTATCGTCCAGCCTAAATTTATATCGTTTTTAATAAAAAACGAAATTACGTTATTAAATAGTTAAAATAGTTTCAACAACGAAATTGATGAAGACGTTATACATAATGATACTAATTCTAGAAATATTGCAAAAAAGACAAAAATAAATACAATTTAGATCATTTGAACTCCCAAAAAATATGCAAAATATAAAGAAAATATGTGGGTGGAGAACAACTTGCAAATGGCAAAAACTGTCCAAATATTTCACACATTATGTCGAACCATCAAACTCCGAACACAAACCAAAATCCAATAATTAACAAAAAGAGTGAGAGAATTTCCAACTTTAAAACCAATTTGGAATAGAACAGAATATAAATTAATAACAGAATCCAGGAAATAATATAAGAATATTTTGAAAATTAAAAAATTTATTAGATATTTAAATATTGTAAAGTTAGTGGCGAGATTCAAACAAACTATTTTTAAACTTAAGACAGCGCCGGACAATTTCACTAAAATAGGAAATTTAATGTCTGTTAATTACAGACGGAAAATCGCTACGACCCTTAATATATTATAATTTAATGATAATGGCACAGAACGCAATTAATGATTTACTAATGATATTTAACAAAATTTATTTAGATATAATTTTAATTAATGAGACTAAATTATCAAATTATAAAAATTTAAAAATTAAATACTACAAAATGCATAGGAAAGAAATCAGACACATATTGATTAAAGGAAATATTCCATACTCCCATACAAATTTGTTTAATTTTAATGATAATGAGACAGTCCACTAATGAAGTCCCTATTATTTTAACACACCCGCAATTATCGACTCCATCTGATACACAGGTCAACAATAGTTTTGTTGCTCTTGATATAAGACTAATTTCGGATATATGTATGCTCACTATTCAGAAACTATCAATGATTTTAGAAATTTGCTCTGTTTTTTAATCTTTATTTTCATTTTACACTACAAAAATCGGAAAATATGAAACAATATAAGAGATATATTTATAATGTTAATTGTTTTTTTTAAATTATTATACACCGACATAAATAAAAAGAAAAATGTCGAAAATCCATGTTATATTTCAGTGAAACGCCTATTATAAGATTTTCTTCTATAATTTTTTAGGAGACAATCTCTTTTTAAAGACCAGCAGTAATCTGCCATCATGTGACGATCCCATGTACCCTGATACCTTTCCTCCATTACTTTTAGATCCTGGTGAAAGCGCTCTCACTGTTCGTCACTATAATTTTCTAAATTATCCGGAAATCTATCCAGGTGATTGTGGAAGAAGTGTAACTTTATACTCATATTTGCTCCCAGAATCTTGAAGCTTGTCAACATGTTTTGCACAATTTTTTATAATTTGGTGCTTTATAGTTACCTAGTAAATTATCTACTACCAATACAAAACCCTTTCAACCTTCACTTTCCGGAAGTCATAACTTCGATAAAATTTACATCTTTCATCGATTGCCGAATTTGAGGACCATCAAATATTCCGCCTTTTAAGTTTTCCATACTGAGCTTAGGAAATTTTCTACAAACATTCCCCTTTCTTGTCCAACGCTTTGACGAATTGTTTTATCACATCCAGATGCACGTCGTGAGTACTTTAATAACTGACATCACGGCCGATGTGCGGAGTGAGGGGTGTGAGAGTGGGGATCACGTGATGTTTGTATGCACGAAAAAATGCGCAGAAATCAAATCATGACTGGAAACATACATTTTATTAGTAACAAACCGTTTACTCTTTAAGATTAAGATACACAAAAATCATAAAACCTAGAGCATATTCAGCACATTCATGAATATATTCGTAAACTGCGCACTTGAAAACATAAAAATTCGCTGAGATATCCAGGGCAACATTTTTTTTTGTAGAGCTCTCTCAATAATAATATTAATCAATCCCAACTGAAAGAACTAATAAATTTGGAACAAAATATTATATTCACGGGAAATTTTAATGCCAAAAATATTAAATCGAGCTGTAACAAAATAAATGCTCGGGGAAAGTTAACAGACGAATTATCAGATATGTATGGTTTTAATATTTTAACCCCTGACGAGGCAGCCATTTATCCGAACAATCAGCTGGAGGCTCACGATATTTTAGATATGTGCCTGTGCGCGAAAAACATCCAACATAACAATCTCTGTGTCCTGTAGTTTGGATCGGATTGTTTCCCGGTGTTTTTTAGAATTACCGATCTCTAAACCCTTTTCTGACGACTATTTAGATGAAAAATATATTGATTGGCTAAGTTTCAAAACATGTTGGTACTCCGACATACTGTTACTATAAACAAACAATAAGAAATAGGTTATTACACCAAACTGTAAACAGACACGACACTATATACTACAAAAGGAAATACAACAAATCATAAGAATCCCATTTACTGCAATAACTTAAAGATAAAACAAAAACTTTTTAATTCTACAAATTATTAAAAACTCCGAAATAATGACACAAATTCAGAAATCCTAGGACCAGTAGTTCATTTTCTAATACCATTAATTACAAAATAGATCAATGGATACAAGAATGAACATTTTGAAAACAAATAAATAAAGGTATTAAAAAAATAATTGGAATTTCATTAATAGACTATAAAAAAATAAGAAAAACTGTAATACCCCACTGGAAGCTGATCAAGGACGACTCATTTATTAGGACGCAGGTGAAGTAAATTTATAGCTAACTATTGGAAAAGGGTATTCGAAGAGAACAACGCAATTCAACCCGATAACAATTTACTACAACAAATAAATTAAAATCATCATCATCATCATTATCCGGTATCATTGACAGCAGCCGCCGTCTTCCGGAAACCAAACGCCATTCCTCTAAATTAAAATATAGAACAATTTCATAATACGTTACAGATACTCCGAGTTCATATTGGTCCAACCCTGTTAAACTCGAAAATCTAATTAAAAATACTCTGAATAAAAAGTCTCCGGGACTATCCCTTATGAAGCGCTGAAACGTTTGAATAAAAATCTCTTATATTAAAAAAAATGAAATAATGCAATATTGAGTTCCCAGAGTATATATATATATATATATATATATGTCTGGAAAGCAAAGCCTCCCGACTGGTTCTCTTTCCTAAAGGTAACAAAAGTAAAATAAACTCCAAATATTATAGATCTCTAAGTTCGATTAATATTACAGCAAAAGTATTGGAAAAATTTATTTTGAATTTACTACAATCCCACATTAGTAATATTACTCAACAATATGGTTTCGTCAAAAATAAATCAATAGTATTGCAATTTTTGAGAACTATCGAAAAATTAAAGGAATCGATTAACAATGAAAACACGACCCTGACAAATTAACTTCTAAAAAACTTTTGATAATGTCTGGCATCAAAGTGCCAAGTTTTGAAACCCCTTTATTCTTAACAAAATTTATTAATGATTACTTAAGTAACAGATCTTTTAAATTTACACACACGGGTGCCCTCTCCCAAACTAAAATAATTACAGCGGGAGTAACACAGGTATCTGTATTATCATAAGTAACGCCACGAGTGATTTCCAATTTATCTAGAGGATTTGGAAATAAAGAGTGGCATTTGTTAGGACTATTTTTAACGGATAAAATGAAGCTGTTTACTCACAAATCATTATTTAAATATAGTTATAAACGACGATGTTTGGAAACAAATCAGAAATGTTTGGTTATGTTTCATGTGTTCATCCACTGCAACTATATTATATTATTTATTGCAAAATATGATCGCAATATTGTAAGAATGCTCCCTGGTGGAGAAAAAATCTAACACATCAAACTGTATATTATAACCAACATTAAATATGATTAATTTTTTAAGAAACAACTCCGTAAAATCATTATTTAAAAACACAATTATTGAATACACAATTATCAAATGTGTAGTTCGAAGGAATATGTTCATTATTTGCTATATTCAACGTATTTGTTCGAGAGTCTGTCACTACAAAATAATGCTCTGACCTGTTCATAATATTAAAAAAGGAGGGGCTTCCTTTATTTTGGTAAACAAAATTCGATAAATATGGAGGTGTAACATGACTGCCATTGCTTGTAAAACACAGTTCATTGAAACGTGATTGATCATTGATTCCCATTTGGACCATGAGTTAAATAGTCACCAACATTAAATTTTTACTGTCGATTTGCCAATTAGATAAAATATAGATATTTCTGTTTCTGCAGATGGTATTGCTGTTATTGCATCGAATATGAATCATAATTATGGTTAATATTCGATTGAAAGGCAGCTAACACAATTAGAAACATGGTGTAGTAATTGTAAACTAAAATAAACGATGACAAAACTCTATGTGTACTTTTCACTAGAAAAAACAGCATTCAGAAAATCTCAAATTTAGTTTTATTTAATGGAAGTACTGAATATAGTTTCAAAGTTAACTATTTCTTCATATTTTTGGGTAGTAATTTAGAATGGGGTGTACATACAAAGTACACCATGCTAAAAATAGAACACGGTAGAAGATCCCTGTGGTCACTCCTAATCACATTACCTACAATACATTTAAACATTAAATATATGATAATATACAAGCAACTCATCAGGAGCTCAGCTACTGGAGCGATACAAAAACTCCACTAAAACAACTCCAAATGAAAGGAAACACAATTATCAGGAACATATTGCAAGCAGCTGATACATAACAAATACTGAGATTAAACAAAACTTAAACCATAAAGATATAACAGAATTCGGGAGCTCAAGCTATATGAGGAAAGAAAAAGATTGGTAAATATTTTATTGACATCAAACAAAAGGGAGAAGAATGTAGTGAATGGCATGTGGCCACAGAGTGACATATTCCAAGAAATAAAGCCAACTATTTTAAATGAACTCGTAAGTAAAAGGGATGATTTTCATTGCTGAAAAATTTTGCTGCTTCAGCCAAAAGCTAATTTTGATAAAATGTTCAAGTGTTACACGATAAAATTACCTCAATCAAATGATGTGAATGAATACTTTTGACACCCACTATATATTACATACAACTGGGCAGGCTTTTATTTTTTTTGGGACTGACATCCGTAGCACTGGAGCAGACTTGGCAATAACCTAATTTACTAGGTTTATAGTTCACTTGATTGACAATTACTAACTAAGCGAAATATCAAATCGCCTTAAGGTTATTTGTGCTACAATGTAGGTAACAGCCTTAATGACAGTCGAGGGCATTTTTAATCCAAATTGTATATAAGTCGAAAGAGCAACTTTTTAAAAATCATTTTCAATTTTTTTTTTGTTACGTACAAACCTTTACAGAAAGTAGAATTCATAAATAAGATTCGTTAATATAAAACTTTAGGTTTAGATCCAATTATATAAAGTACCACAACTTTGTCACAAACTGTAATCCTAATATAGCTTAAGACGAAATAGGATTTATATATGTCCAATAATAATAAAAAAATATTACTTGACATAACTCTAACGTAATCTCTGTGTATTTACACGCTCTATATTAGCGTCACCTGTATCTGTCCACCGCTGTGGTCTAGAGGTAGCGTGCTGTCGTGTCACACAGCGGGCCCGGGTTCGATCCCCGGTGAGGTTTTTATCGGGGTTTTCCTCACCTGTAAGGAAACCTTTAAGGCCCAAATGGTCCCCGAAATCATATGGCCATCATCATCATCCACACAGGTGTGGAAAGCAACGGGAAGCTACCACACCTACAATTCCCTAGTAAAGTTGCAAGCCTAGCATGAAAATGCTATGATTGCGGTGAAGGACGTGCCTTCGGGCTGAATTACTGTGGATGGACCTGTATCTGTCTATGTAATGGACCTGTATCTATGTAACGGAATCTTTGAACACGATTTTCACCCACTTAGAAACATTGGATGGACTTGAAACCTTGTATACTTGTAAAGGACCCATGACAATAAGATCATTTCATATTTTTTCTAAAATCCTGGACAGAATCATCAGAAAATCAAAAAAAATAAAAACCGGTAAATAGGTTGCAGAATTATCGACTTTTTAGTTAATCGTTGTAAGAGCTCAGTTGCTAGAACGGTGAAGTGGTAAAAATTTCAGTAATCCATAGGTCGCTGGTTCAAATCAGGCCAGTAGGATTTTTTGAAGAGTATTAAGCAATTAAATTTTCATGGGATTCCGGTTTATGCCAATCAATTAAACTAAAAATAAGAAAGTAAATAATATTTTAAATAAACTAAATCAACACGCTTTATTAGAAAACCAAACTAAAAAATGAAAAATAATTTTAATTTCCAACAGGCTTGGGATAAAATTAAAGTGGTCAACAAAAAAATCATCTCCAACACATCTAGAATAAAACTAGAGTCATCAACAAAAAGAAATAATTTTACCATCAAAAGCGTGGGGTGCTTTTATGATTTTTACGTTTCCTTCTTCGAGACTTTACTTTTACCAATATCTGTTTATTATCAAATATATTAATTGATATATAGCACCCCACGCCTTTGATGGTAACATTATTTTTTTTTGTAGATAACTCTAGTTTTATTCTAGACGTGTTGGAGATGATTTTTTTGGTGACCACTTTAATTGTATGCCAAGCGTGCTGGAAATTAAAACTGCTGTTCATTTTTTAGTTCGGTTTTCTAATAAAGCGCGTTGCTTTAGTTTTTTAACTATTATTTATTATTTCTTTATTCGAATCTATGTAGTAATCATCTCTACGAATTATAGGCACACCCGTTACGCTAACTTCTTTAAGAAAACGTTAAACTGCAAATTTATACAGCAATTGTTCTCCCAATACTATTACGTGGAAAAAAATCGACACTTACTTGCTGGGAGTCCTTCTTTGTGTAGCATACGCTATTAGTTAGGTTGAATTTTGTCTGTAGGGTTTCAAGATGACTTCTTCTCGAAAAATTGCTATTTATTATAACTTGATCGTTCATAAGAATCGTCGCTAGAATAATGTAAATAATTTTGTTGTAATTCACTGAACTGAACTAGTTCAAAAGAGGCACCTACTACATAATTACTAAATTATTACGAAATGCAATTAATTTGCTTTCAATTCGTTGGTTAAGTGAATTCTGGAGTTATAGCGCACAAGTCTTATGTTCTCAATTATTTAATTGGCTTATAATTGTGTACTCTTATGTTCTAGTGTTTATTGGATCATTATAGAAGATAATTATACGTGCAAACCATTGTGAATTTCTGGTGGTGAACACTAGCTGGATTTAAATTAATAATTATTATCTGTTTTCTTCGCCAATTTACAGAGCATCACAATCGAAGTGCATGAAGAAAACTTCGTGAGGTGCTTCATCATCATCTGCTGAAATATCGTCAATTTTCAGCACTTCAAATCTTTAAACCTTAAAATTATTACAGCATAATCCGTAAGTCAATGACTGTTTAATGTAGTGTCTTAGAATTTTACTCCAGTTAAAAATAATGTAAGCATTATAGGAGAACAATATTTAGAAAATGGTAAAATATCCAGTTCTTAATATTACAGATTATATCTTTAACATTAATCGAGATTATTGGTAAAATAAATCGTTATTGCACAACACACTGTATTCAGTGTCACATTAACGTTATAAATTTATATAATTTAACGCCCTGACATTAGGAGCAAAGTCACTTTACGGTAAACTTCCCCATTATAATTCGCCATCAGATTAAATTGGAAGTTTTTTAAAGCAGGACTTAGTTTCATGAGGTCCTAATTCATGAGACTCGCTATCACAACACAAAACACAACCAAGTGTTGGGAATATGTTAAATTGGTGTAGATGTTATGCAAGGAGGTCATGGCCAGTTAAGATTTGAAAGACTGCAACTGAATTTTTTTCTTGACATTTTTTATACAAGGTGTTGAGTTGCAAGAAGCGTGTTCATTTTCTTCAAAGCTGATGTTTCTATAGCATTGGTACATTTTTTGTTTACATTTGTATTGACTGTAACTTCAAGGATTTGATTTAGTTGCGTGATTAATTGCGGGCCTTGGCTAATGTGTATGCTATTACGTTACCTTTTATTCCACAACGGGAGGGAATCCATTGAAGTTTAATTTTTTCTTGATGTTTTGGAAGTCTCTCAATACGGCTTGAATGTTTGAAACATGAAAACATGAGAGATGTTTTGTGTGTCAAAGCCTGTATTGCTGATTTTTTAAATCAGAGTAAAAGACTATATTTTAAAACGTTTTTGCATTTTAGTTATTGAAGGTAACAATTATTTATTTTTTCCATCTGAGCTGAAGCAGTAATTTCCAATGGTATAGAAGCAGTATACACCGGCTCCAACATCACCACCAACCACTAGCTGAGAGCCAATATGTGTATATTTATTTATAACATTTTCTTATTCTTCTTCTTCCAAATAAGGTAAAGCCTTAAAGCCTGTAATGGTTTCAGTGAAGCATTCTCGGTCTATTTTTTGTAGAACATCACAAAGATCTCTTCCCTTGAGGACGGTATTGAAGCATGACTTAACCTATAACCATTCATCTTAAGAAAACAACATGTTAACAGTTCTCAATACAATTCTATCAGTTTTATGTTTCGTAACATCATCTGCTAATATTAGCCTGTAACAGCCAAAGTGCGCGTTAACTTAGAGTCATGTCCATAGCGATGTATTTTGTTTCTTTCCGAGACCTACAAAACCCAACAGGCAGGCTAATCTACAGATAGGTTTCAAATAAATTAAAATTACTGATTGTACTACTAGAAGGTAACATCTCTGTGAACAATTCAAAATATAAACACTATACGATCTAATATTTATACATTAATAACTTATTAAAATACACAAATGTGTTTATTTCTTAATTTTAATTTTCAATCAATATGTAATGGAAGCGATATTACACAGCAAATAAGGATTTACTCTCTGAACTGTAAGAATCCAGTTATTTACAAACAATTGATTTGAAGTTAAAGATATCATCTGCAAGACTTTAAGAATTTGAAAATTCGCTCAAAATAACGTTAATGTATACAAACTTACATTATTTCCTCTCAACACAAAATTCTGTAAATATTATACAACATATAAAGTCATTGTTTAAGAAACAAATACATTATCAGCTCTATGTACACTTAGCAAAAAAAAGTGGAACTTTATTCGAAATGTCGTAATTCGTGTAATATTTTATACGTCGAACTCTCGTAAATATCTAGAATGTGTCTCCTTTATTGATATTTAACCATTTTTTACCATTGAAGCTAAATACAACGTGTTTATAACATATAACAATAACAATGCATTACCCCGTGAAACATAGTTCTAGCACCTCGAGCATGCGCGGTGAGTCATAATAGGGACTCTGCGTTTTGAAGCGGCTTAATCTTTTTCTTTTTCCTAAGTGTTCATTTTCTTATTTGCTGGATATTGCGTAAGTCTTCTTATTTTTAAACACACATTTTTAGTAAAAAATGTTGTAAGATTTTTGTTACATTTTAAAAACAGAAAAGTAATGTTATGTTTGCTATTCTTCAACACCTGATATATTAAAAACCTACTAAGACTTTTTTTTTATTCTAGGGATGGCGTGAGTGAAGAAGATACAAGAACTGCACAGTGATCCACAATAACGAAAAAGGAGCAAAAATCTGGAAGTCACAATTTGGCTAACAAATGCATCCACATGCGAAAGATTAAAAATTACAAGTTTATACGAATATCTGACTCTGCATAATTGATGCGCAGACTTTTAATTAGTTGTTACGTGAAAAATATTAGTAAATTACAGATTTTAAGAAACAACCTATTTGCGAAATACTTTATAGTATATTAATTTAGAATCACAGATTAGCGTATTAATTTAGAAAATAATAATTATTATAATTTATTTATTCACAAATTTTTAATGTTTACACATCTTCCTGTGCTTAAAGTTTCTTTTTCATTGTACCTTAGTTTTTATTCTTCCACACCATAACCTCAAATATTTTAGTTCTCATTATTACTTGTATCCATGATGTTGGCGACACTCGAACATTCAAAGCCTGAAAGTCGGTCAGAAGTCGGGCAGAATTGAGCGGATGTCGGGCAATAATCGGGCGGAAGTCGGGGCTGAAAGTCGGGGCTGGAAGTCGTGGCTGAAAGTTGAGGTTTGAAGTCGTGGATGGAAGTCACTTCCAGTCAGGTCTTGGCTGGAGGTCGTGGCTGGAATCCAGGGCTGAAAGTCGAGCAGAAGTCGGGCGGATGTTAGGTGGAAGTTAGGGGGGTGTGGAGCAGAATTCGGGCAGACGTATAGCGGAAGTAGGACTGGAATTCGGTCGGATATCGGGCGGAAATCTGGCTGGAAGTCAAGCAAATGTCAGGCGGAAGTTCTGCGGAAGTCGGGAAGATATCGAGCGGAATTCAGGCGAATGTCGAGCGAAGTCGGCGGAATTCGGGAGGAAGTCGGCGGAATTCGGAAGGATGTCGAGCGAAAGTCGGGCAGAAGTCGGGAAGAATCGGGCGAATGTCGGGCTGAAATCGGACTGAAGTCGGGCTGTCTGACTATCAGGCTCGCGGTCCCTCGGGCTCTGCCCAAGAGTATGAATGCATAAGTCTGTTTAACACAAGTATACGTACTGAGTGGCTTTAAAATAATTATTAGAAAAAGTGTTAATATTTGGACCAAAATTGAAATAAAAGGTCTGTTTTTATAACGCTTATTTTAACGTCCCCAAAATTATGTCCAATAAATTTAATACAAAGGTTAATTTCATTGGCAGATTGTTACCCTCATTTACTTCCGTAGTAAACTGTTCAATTTTTTTCCCTCTAACAAAAAGTAAATATTTTTGATTTTTTCCGGTACTTTGACATTTTGTATCACTGTGCACTGGGCGGCTGAACTACATGCGACAGTAGCCACGTCGGCGGCAAGTGTGCAAATGTACGTGTGAATATGCGATATTTTCAATAAATATTTAGAGAAAATCCCGTGCTATTTAATATATAATTTGTTTGACCTGTGAATTTCGATTTACTATCTTAGAGAAAAGCTGCAGGACATTAAGATGATAATGGAAATACTCAGAAGGAAATTTTACATTAAATATTTGCTATTAAAACGGTTGTGACTTCCTGCAATAAACACTGTTTACAACGTATGTTTTATTTTCCCCAGTTGTTATAAAAGTTTATTCCAAAAACAATTACAAAATCAGTTTGCAGAGGACACTTCATGTTTAAATATGATTATTTAAAAACAACAAAATATAATATTAAATATGTTAGATTATCTGGACTGTACACATTATATGCTACCAGAGTAGTGGATACATAGGTCTTATTATGTACATAAATATAAAGTCAGTATTTATTAGTAATACCCTTCTCTCTCTTTAAACTAATTATTGTGAAAACTATTAAATGTATATAATATGTATTCTTTGGTATGATGTTTCCATTGAATTGTTTAGGAACGGGGACAGTCGGGGCGCGATATCAGTAAAGTCATGCAGGGAGCAGATTTCTTTACTTAGGCGTGCGGATATGTACGGCGAGACTGAGGACAACAAAGGGACAACCGTTAATAATACATGTATAGGTAAAGTTTACATTTTAATTCTTAATGTGTTTATGTTTTTAATTTACCAATATTTACTCAATTAATGTTTTAATATAATTACTTACTTATTAAGAAATATGCATAGCAAAATAGTTAAACCTTTCTGTTTGGTTCTAATGTAAAGTGTTCAGTATACAAGTACAAAATGGAACAAATCACTGTAACCAACTCTACTTTCAGATATTTTCAGAACATTACTTAAACATAATATCCAGCAAATCTCCAGTGGTATAATTGAAAATGTATATAACATTATTATACATAATATTTGTTGTACTAATATTTACAAACCTCTGATAATGTGATTTTCTGTTTGTTTCCTCGAATAAGTCGAAGATTTGTTAGAAATATTGAAAGAATCATATTACAATCAAACTGATCTTTCAAAAAATAAGGAAAACTACAAACACATGAATGTATATTGTAATCCTGGAAATAAATAATTATTGTTATTTAATTTCATATTTACTATTATTATATTATTACTGTTGTTTTTACCCAAAGAGAACCAAAACTAACAGCTGCTGTATTATAACTCAGTTTCGATTCTCTAAAAGCAGAAGAACCTGGTCCTCCAGGTTGGAGATTTTAGCAGTGGATCAGCTGCCTGTTCTAGAGATATAAAATGCATATTGCTATAAGACCATGGATTCCGTATCATAGACTTACAGATCGTAAAATATCCCAAAACCCCCAAAAAATAAAAAAGAGAGAGACCACTGCGTAAGATTCGTCAGTCCATTGAAGCCTGTATTAGAATTGGACGCTAATTATCCGAGTTTTATTCTATTTTGTTTGAGTTTACTTTTATTTTAAATATATAGATCTTAGCTTTCCCTTACTTTGTCAACTTAAATAAAATTTAATTTTGGATATTTCGCAACTGAGTTGCATTCTGCTGTCTAATCCGACGGGCTGTTAACAAGAGGTAACGGTCATCCCTTGCTGTGGTTGCCCTTGGTCGACCTTGTTCGGCTCTTCTGTGAACAGTATGTTCTTTGAAATTGATTCCAAAGTCTGGAAATCACGCTTTGAGACACCCCAATGGCTTGTGCCACCTCTTGTTGTGTCTGTCCAGCTTCCATCCTTCCTATGGCCCTCCATGCCATTGGTTCAGGTAAATCATATTGTCGAGATATCACTGTCCCTAAGGCAAGCCATTCACTAACTGAAAACTGGACTGAATTTAAAAACAGCAACAAAACATTCACCCCCACACCGCCCTTTCACATCAACAGTACAGACACTGCCCTCTGGTGTGGTACCGAGGTTACGTAACAACTTCAAACTCTTATTTACATTATCTTGGAGTAATAGAAAGTGATTGCATCTAATACTATTCCAAAAAAACATAGTCTTAATAGGTTATTCTACAATATCCCCTAATTTTTTTGAGCAGTGTAGTATCCTGCTGGAGTTCGGAATTCCTAAAAAGTTAGACTTATACAAATGTGTCTAAATGGCACAAAGAGTAGGGTGCGTGTAGGCAAACAGTTTTCGGACACTTTTGAAATCCAGAATGGATTGAAGCAAGGAGATGCACTATCTCCTCTACTATTTAATTTTGTACTTGAGCATACCATTAAATCTTTAGAGGATGAGGAAGGCTTACAACTGAATGGTATTAATAGGCTGTTAGTTTATGCTGATGATGTAGTATTATTGGCCGATAGCGAGGAGATACTAAAGGACAACACGCACACATTATTGAGTAACACTAAGAAATTAGGACTGGAGCTAAATATCAATAAAATTAAATATATGGTCACACGTAGAAATTCATTATATAATGCAAATGGACAGCTAATGACAAATTAGGGAAATTTTGAGGAAGTGGCTGAATTCAAATACCTAGGAACAATAATCACAAGTAGGAATGAGATGCACAAAGAAATTAAACATAGGCTCAATTCTGGAAATGCATGCTATTATGCATTGCAGAGACTCTTGACGTCCCAACTCCTTTCAAAAAACGTTAAACTGAAAATATATAGAACTATTATTCTACCAGTTATATTATATGGGTGCGAAACATGGACTCTTACTTTAAGGGAGGAAAGGAGATTACAAGTATTTGAGAATAAAGTACTTAGGAAAAATTTTGGACCAAAGAGAGATGAACAAACAGGTGAATGGAGAAGACTACATAACAATGAACTACATGGTCTTTATAGGAAGCCAGATATAATAAGAACAGTTAAGTCTCGTAGACTGCGATGGGCAGGACATGTTGCACGTATGGGGAATGAAAGACTTGAATGGAAGCTTCTTGTAGGAAAGCCAGAGGGAAAACGCCCAATTGGTAGACCAAGAATGAGGTGGGAGAATAACATTAACTATGATTTGAGGGAAGTAGATTATACAGGGAATGATTGGAAAGCATTAGCTCAGGATAGGGATGTATGGAGAGCTTATGTCCGCGCGGCCATGAACCTACGGGTTCGATAGTGCCAGTGAGTAAGTAAGTAAGTAAGTATTTGATTTACTCTAGATTTAACGAATTAAATATAATATTTACAAGATATATAAAAAAGAGAACAAATTATTAATGATATAGTATAAATTTAAATAAGTAGAGAAAAATTATTTATTAGACAACAGGTAACTGTATAGTCGTGACTTAAAAGTTTCAAGAGTGCGGCAATCCCTGATATCTTGAGGAAGGAAATCCCAGGAGCGGACAGAGGCTACTGTGAAGGAAGTAGAATAAGAGGAAGTGCTATGAAGAGGGATTGTTAACAGACTTATCTTGTGACCTGGTGTCAATATTGTGGTAAGAAGATAACTTCTCAAATCTGGACGCCAGGTAACTAGGAGTGTAGGAATTCAGAAGCTTGAAAAGTAGTGAAAGAGAGTGCAATTTAGTCTGTCAGTAAGACGGAGCCAAGAGAGGTTATTAAAGTGTTCGGAAATATGGTCATAACGGCGGATGAAAATGAATCGAAGAACACGCTGCAGTCTCTGCGACAAGGCATAGTTTAGATCATTATACGTATTTAACGCCACAATAATCGAAGTGTGGTAACACAAGATTCTGCACAAGGATTTGTTTTAACGAAACTGGGAGAAAATTCTTGAAACGTCTAAGATAATGTAAGATGGAGAAAGTCTTTTTACATATGTGTTTCACATGTGTTTGCCAGGTTAAATTTGCGTCTAGATGTAGTCCAAGATCTATTACTGAAGAAGAATAAGGGATAATTATATTATTTATAGTAATACTTGTTAACAGTGTGGGCAATATTTATTAGTTCAAATTAAAGGAGGCCGTAGCACCAATCGCGGTATTACATTGTTTCTAATAAAGTTCAGTTCATTTAAGATGCAGTTATTTGTTTCGTATAATGTATATTAACACTAGCTTTGTACATAGTATGCATAATGTTTAGTGGCTTTACTTCCCACACGTCGGTTCTAAACATGTAATATTACAGTATATTTATTTATGTTGGCAACCTCGAAATGCAGAAAGTTGAAATTTGAATCATTGTCGCCATTGCTGTAAGTACGATAAAACGTACTATCGCGTAAAAATAAACAATAAATAGGTACATGATGACTTGCCCAGCTGAGTGTTTAGTTATGACTCCGGTACATCATGAAGATAGCAAAGAACAACACAATATAACAAACGCGTATCATACCCAATGTTAAGATAGAAATAGGAAATGTTTAATTAATAAAAATCCTAAAAAAATCTAAAGTCATCAAGGATTCCATGACATTGACGACAGTGGGAATGTTTCGAGCTAAATCAGAAGTACCATGGCAGAGCTACATTTACTGGACAAACTTTGGGCGAGGAACAAAATAATAAATTAATCTCGAAGAACGTGTCAAACCTGAGGCTCTTTTACGTGCCTTAAATCTACACAGGGAACCAAATTATTTAGTTCGCTTCCGAAGGAACCTCGTCTAAGGATATTTATGCCCTGAAAATTCACACTAGCTGGCCGTGTCTGAACCCATGCACTTTTAAATCCAGGTGTTAACCACACCAGTATCGATTACAGCACATATCATGGAAAAAAACAAAAAACACAGAGAGAGAGAGTAGAAAAATACGTCCTCTAATTGTATGCGTATTGCGTGTATTCTGTCAAATACTGTAACAATGCCACTTTTCTAAAGTTAAATTTACAATTATGAATATTTAAACGGAGAAAACTATGTATAATCCATGTATAATGACGTAGCGCATTGTTGAGCCACAGCCTCTCCTTTGTAAGCAGTTACTGGTCCAAGTTAATTTTTAGTTACCTTATTTGGTCATAGGTGTCATGGATGGCTTGTGGTCAACACACCGACGCAAAGACACATCTAACAGGCAAGTAAGGTATTACTAGGAGGTTGAAGTCGGTAAATTTGCTTAGAGCCCTCTTTATTCAGGCTTAAGGATATTTTACGAGCCTGAACAATCTTCAGACGGGACCCACAGTTAAGCCTCTCCTGCAGGACTTGCTCCTTAGATTGTCCGTCTTAAAAAATTCATCAACCCCGGCCGGGTTTGAACCCGCGGCCCTCGGAAACAGAAGCAATGAGCATAACCACTAGTCCACCGCATCAAAATTATAAATAACCATTTAAATGTATTTTGGGATTTTTCCATAAACAACAATTAACACATTTATTAAAACAAGAGTAATTTCATAAATATTTGCACAGAATGCACCTTGTTGCATAGTGACGACATGAATGATGATACAATAACCGTAACGTTACCAAGCAACGTCATTCAATATGAAATAGAAAACTACGGTTTTAAACGGTATTAATAAAATATTAATATTTTTGCAGATTGGATTCAAAACTGTTTAATCTGTGTAGCTGAGATTTACAGACAACGCTTCCTCTATCAGGTAAATATTAAATACATTTTTAAATATCTCATTTATCATCGTTTAAATGATTGTTATTATGATACATCGTGATGTGTATAAGGCACATTAATTGAAATTATAACAAATTTTACTCTCAAATTATAAATATTCTATTTTATATCATTTTACATAATATGTTATGCTGTTTTTATTAAACTCCTTGTTCTTGAACACACAAAAACCTTGCTGACGGGAGAGGCCTGCAACTGTCTAATCACTTAGGACTATTATATTTTTTCAGAGGACGTCGATAATCTAGACAGTATATGGGTAACATGTGCCGATCCTACACTATGTATAGCTAGTTTCCTCAATATAGAGCTGGTATATTTTAGAGTTACAAAATCCCTCCTGATGCTGACTGGGTATAGGTTCCCACACCGGGCAAAACTGCATAAGAAAAATGTTCCTCATAGTGAATCAACCTAACGCACGTTCCGCACCTCTGCGCGTGGTGCTTCATACCTTAATGTTCTATATTATAAAGCAGGATTTTAATATCATACTCACTTACTTACTTACTCACTGGCACTATCGAACCCGTAGGTTCATGGCCGCGCGGACATAAGCTCTCCATATATCCCTATCCTGAGCTAATTCTTTCCAATCATTCCCTGTATAATCTACTCCCCTCAAATCATAGTTAATGTAATTCTCCCAACTCATTCTTGGTCTACCAATTGGCGTTTTCCCTCTGGCTGTCCTACAAGAAGCTTCCATGCAAGTCTTTCATTCCCCATACGTGCAACATGTCCTGCCCATCGCAGTCTACGAGACTTAACTGTTCTTATTATATCTGGCTTCCTATAGAGACGATATAGTTTATTGTTATGTAGTCTACACGATTTACCTGTCTGTTCATCTCTCTTTGGTCCAAATATTTTCCTAAGTACTTTATTCTCAAATACTTGTAATCTCCTTTCCTCCCGTAAAGTAAGAGTCCATGTTTCGCACCCATATAATATAACTGGTAGAATAGTAGTTTTATATATTTTCAGTTAAACATTTTTTGAAAGGAGTTGGGACATCATGAGACGCTGCAATGCATAATAGCACGCATTTCTAGAATTGAGCCTAGGACAATCCATATCAAATCGGACAGCAAAAAATCTTGCAATTTATTTTTTTAATTTTATGTATCCCTAAATATAGTGAATACATTTATAAACGTATGAATACAGAAATTTAATTTTTATCATCTATAGGTTCGTAGTTATGATGATCTAAAATTATCGTAAATATGATCAACTAAAACGTTTACTAACTAATATTTCTGAAACGGTAAACAGCAAAAATTTGTTTCAAACACATTTATATAGGTGATATCATGTAGTTTAAAGGTGCTATTTTTATAATTAGGATATTTTTATTTTCGGTGTCAATTTTCTGTCTTATGGCGGTTTACTGCAGTACATATCAAAAAATGAAAACGGAAAAAAATACAGGATACTATTCACGTAATAAGGATTAATTTCCAGCAATTACCTTTTTGGAGAGTTTAATAGCTCAGACAATATAAATGTTCTTTATTCTATTTTCGTAAAAAAGCTCGCGGGTCCACGGCGCAGCAGATTCATTTCACGAGCAAGGTCGCGCGCGTACTTTATTGAAAGAGCTTCATCAGTGACTTTTTCAACTGCCATTAAATCGAATAGATTATTATATGTTCTGCTTAATGGAACAGTACCGTAAATTTATAAAAGTGGCGATATTTTAATTCTTACGCAGTAGATATTTATTTATCAAATTTTATTGCTGAAGTGAGAAGTAAAGAGCTCTGCTACTTACGTTTACTGTGAATTATTAAACAAATTATTTATAACTAACTCATTCACTGGCTCTGTGGAACCTGTAGGTTCATGGCAGCGCGGATATAAGCTCCCCATACATCCCATCCCGAGCTAACGTTTTCCAATTATCCCCTGTATAATCTACTTCCCTCAAATAATGTATAATGTTATTCTCCCACCTCATTCTAAGTCTTCCAACTGGGCGTGTTTCCTCCGGTTTTCCTACCAGAAATTTCCGAGCACCTCTTCCATCCTCCATACGTGCCACATTTCCTGCCCATCGCAGCCTATGAGACTTAACTCTTCTTATTACATATATGGCTTCCTATACATATCATGTAGCTCACTATTATGTAGTTTTCTCCATTCACCTGTCTGTTCATCTCTTTTTGATCCAAAAATTTCCCTAAGAACTTTATTCTCAAATACTCGTAATCTTCTGCCCTTTTTTTAAAACAAATTATTTATTTTGTTACAAATTTTTAATTACAGTTTAAATGCAATATTAGATAATAAAAACTCTTTCATCATTAATTGAATAAACTGGTATAAATTTTTATTATGTTATAATTACTAATTTCAGTCTTAAAATAACTTTTTATTCAGTGTATTGTATTGTACCCTGAAAACTTTGACGAAATAGTATTGTTATAAGATATCACTTCCAAATAAAACCGAATGTTTTAATACTCGTACCACTTCCTACCAAACGATAATAAAGCAGCATCAGCAAGTCTTTCTTAAACATCTGTTTTACATCAACAATTCTCAAGTTTAGATTACATACTAGACAGTTGATTTACTTCAGTATGTTTAGTGCATCTCGTCATTTTAAGTGTCACAGTCAAATTTAAAATATCTTATTATTTTTAACTCAAAAGTTTGCAGATCTACAAAGACTGAATGGTGAGTTAGAAGTTAAATATAATTTTAATTATGCATATATTAGTATTCAATAGTTATTAACAATATTGTGTGTTAATATATAATTTTACAATTTTTTAAATGTTTCTGGAATGAGAGAATAATCGTAGAGGTATACATTTTGTGTTATGAAAGGAGTATAATGGGAAGTTTAGACATTAAATTAAATACTATAATAATTTAGCTTATAATAAAAGCTAATATTATCGTACATTTTAATATCATCTTAGATATGTCATGAGTAGGGGATGCAAGATCAGTAAGTGATACCAAGCCAATAAAATATATTTATACCTCTTAAATATTACTTGTAACAGCATGAAAATTGTTATAAATTATTATCGATAGCTTAACATTGCTTACAATATTCAACATCAGACATTGGTGTAGGGTACAAGTACAAAATATTACAACACATTACAAAACTACTCTCTAGAAAATATTTTTCATAGGCCTACCAGCTTGAATTCGTAGGTGCTTAGTAATTTAAATTAAACTATACATTAGCTAAAATCAGCACAAAATTAACCGCCTACTGAATATATCAACAAAGATTGTTATATTTAATGACGTTTATTATGTAGCAATTTATTTCAAGCGCGAGGTTCTCCTACGTACCATAAATTTACGACACGGGACTCACGGATTTGCTTCCTTCTGGAGAAAGCTACATTCAGAATTGTTACGCCTTTAAAATGCCATTGATTCCTATCGAGTTTTAACCCGCGAACCTCGGAATCGGAGGCGTGCAGAGTAACCACTTGTCCACGATGATGATAATGATGATGATCTAATAATTGTAGTAATGATAATAAAAATAATGTAATGATGATAACAATAAAAAATATTTGTAAGTGCGCAAAGGAGTATTACCAAGTAGCTCCGTCATTGTTTGTACGAGCGAGCGATCTCCTCTCACGCAAAAGGTATTGCGGGCAGTCTACACATAGGAGATTTAGGAAAAATAATTTTTTTGGTAGGATATCAAAGAATCTACCAAAATTAATTGCGGAGTAACAAAAGAAGATTTTTTCAATTATTATAAAAGTCTTTGGACTGACAATAGCTATGAAGATACAATTTTCCGAAATAATAATGAGACAGATTCCATAATATCATTGGAAGAATTGAACAATAGTTTAAAGAAATTAAAAAATGGGAAGGCAACTGGCACAGATGGCTTGAATTCTGAATTGTACAAATATGCAGGCAAACAGTTCCATGAAAGACTGTTGTCCTTCTTTAATAATGTATTCAAAAATGCAGGTATACCACAAGAATGGAAGACAAGCATTGTTATACCCCTGTTCAAGAGAGGAGACAAGAGAAAAATGGACAACTATAGGGGAATCAGTTTGTTAAACACATGCTACAAAATTTATGCAGACATTTTAAATGGAAAATTGAAACGTTTCAGTGAAAAATTCCTTATGGAATGTCAAAATGGATTTAGGAAAGGACGATCTTGTATTGATTCAGCATTTTTTTAAACTATTGCTTGAAAAAAGAAGAGAATTCAACTTAGAAACACATTTTGCTGTCATAGATTTTGAAAAAGCATTCGACACAGTCAAGAGATCAAAACTCTGAAATATATTGGAAGACAGAAATATGCCAAATTTACTTCGGCAGAACATACAAAATATTTACAAAGATAACACCATAAAGATTAAATTAAATAACAGATTTTCTGAAGAAGGAATTATAAATCGTGGTGTGAAACAAGGCTGCCCCCTATCCCCAACACTTTTTGCAATTTATATCAATGAAGTAATATGTTGCTGCAACAAAACATATAAATTTGGAATAAGAATATCAGAAAATAAAAAATTAAACACCCTATTGTTTGCAGATGACCAAATAATAATAGCAAATTCCGAAGATAATCTACAGAAAGGTCTGTATGAACTTAACAAAATTACAGAAGAATATGGATTAAAGATATCTACAGAAAAGACAAAAATTATGGCATTTCAAGGTGTAGATCCTGTCAGAAGTAAAATTGTACTGGACATATTACATTTTGGAGCAGGTGAATAATTTTACATATCTAGGATGCAATATCTCATATGAAGAAGAAAAGGATGTAAATACAAAAATATCTAAATTTTTAAGAATTTTAGGGTTAATAAATTCTATCTTCAAGCCACAGTTAGTCCAAAAGCATTCAAGACTGAAAGTGTATAAAACACTGGCTCTTCCAACTCTTTTGTATGGTAGCGAAGTATGGACGTTGAAACAGAAGGATATACAGAGACTTAGATCTGCTGAAATGAGATATCTTCGGAGGACTGCAGGATACACACTACTAGATCACAAAAAAATGAAGACATCTTAGAAGAATTACACATGGAATCTTTAGAAAACAAAATTTCTGATTATAAGTCAAGATGGATGCAACATGTTCATCGAATGGAAGATCACAGAATACCCAAACAAATGTTAAGATATCAACCTGCAGGAAGAAGAAGACCAGGACGTCCACTCAAAAGACTTCTGGATGGTGTTTCTCTTGAGGCCGAAACAGGTCAACAAATGGCCTAAATTCGTGAATGTACTATGATGATGATGATGAATTTTTTTGGTAGTTTCCTTTCAAGACTCCACTTTAATACTAATTACAAAAAAATTAACTGGTGTTCAGGTAATAATGTGGCTTTTTTTGATTTTATAAAATTTTTGGTCAGGAAGGTCAATTGCATATTAATTGCATTTACGCCCTTCAGAAAAACGTACATATTAACATACTAATTTTCAAGCGATAGAGCATAAAATCATCTATAATGTGACTATCTTTTCAAGTTGAGGGAATAGCCATACTTCGAGAAATGTATTTTATAAAAGTGACTATTTAAAACGATAAATTGACAGCTCTATTACTCTTTAATTACACCAAGCGAAGACCTGAAATTCGGTTCAGATATTTAGTATATCATAAAGTTTCACTGTAAAAAAAAATTGTAAACTTTTAAAGATGTGAGTTCAATTTTCACAATTTTTTTTGCCGATTTCGTATGGAGTGTCCCACCTATGTTTAATTTCCTTGTGAATCTCATTCCTATTTGCGATTATTGTTCCTAGGTATTTGTATTCAGCCTCTTCCTCAAAATATCCCTCATTTGTCATTAGCTGTCCATTTCCATTATATAATGAATTTCTACGTTTGACCATATATTTAGTTTTATTGACATTTACTTCCAGTCCTAATTTCTTAGTGTTACTCAATTGTGTGTGCGTGTTGTCCTTTAGTATCTCCTCGCTATCGGCCAATAATACTACTACATCATCAGCATTAACTAACAGCTTATTAATACCATTGATTTGTAAGCCTTCCTCATTCCCTAAAGATTTAATGGTATGCTCAAGGATAAACTTAAATAGTAGAGGAGATAGTGCATCTCCTTTCTTCAACCCATTCTGGATTTCAAAGGTGTCCGAAAACAGTTTGCCTACACGCATCCTACTCTTTGTGCCATTTAGACACTTTCGTATAAGTCTAACTACCTTTTTAGGAATTCCGAACTCCAGCAGGATACTATGTAACCTCCCCCTCTTAATTGAATCATATGCTTTTTGAACTCTACATATAGTTGATGTATAGTACCATTATATTCCCATTTATTTTCTAAAATCTGTCTTATACCAAAAATCTGATCTGTTGTAGACCTATTTCTTCTAAATGCACATTGATGATCTCCTAGAATGTCATCAATTTACGACGTAAGTCTGCTTACTAATATATTTGTAAGAATTTTGTAGAAGTTGAAAGTAATGACATGCCCCTGTAGTTGTTGCAATCCGTTTTATCTCCTTTCTTATAAGTTAGTACGATAATTGATTCCTTCCATTAATCTGGAAGAGTTTCTTTTTACCAAATCATACAAAGCAACTAGCTTATCATGTCCATAAATTTTTCTCCCCCTGATTTTATCAGTTCTACTGGGATCTCATCTGAACCTGATGCTTCATACATCTTCAATTTTTCAATCGCCATTTCAACCTCTAATGCATTTGGTTCTACGACTAGTATTTCTGCTGTCTGTAAATTATCCTCCTCAATGTCCTGTTCTGTATGTACATTTGACAGCTGATTAAAGTAACTTTTCCATCTTTTTAATATACTCCTGGAATCTGCAATCATATCCCCATTTTCATTCCGAATTATGTTTGTTCTAGCCTGAAACCCTTTCTTGTCTATACTAATTCCCTGATATAATACTCTAATGTTCATATTTTTGCGTTCATTTCAAGATCATTAATCTTCTCTCTCAAATATTCCCTTTTTTACTTTTTGTAACTTTGTGGTTTCCCGTCTAATACTACCCAATTGCTCTAAATTTACCCCATTTGGCTCGTGTAACCATTTCATTTTTGCTAGCTTTCTTTTCTTTACAATGTCGGCACATTCCTCATCTAACCATTTCTTGTTTTGCCTCTTTTTTAAACAACCAATGCTTTCTGATGCTGACAATTTAATAGTATCTCTTATAGCCTCCCATTCTTTATTTATATCGGTTTCTTCTTCGATTGCCACATTGTCATCTGAAGATTCCAATACTCCAAATCTATTAGCAATTTTGATTGGGTATTCTTGCCGCATTTCATCACTTTTCAAGTTTTTTAATTCAAATTTTACAGAATCATCTTTAGCGGTTTTTCTCTCATAAGCGATAGCCGTTGTCTGATTTTTACTCTGACCAGATGATGGTCCGAATTGCAGTCTGTCCCTCTGACTCATCTAACATCGATGATGCTACTGTGGCAGCGTTTATCCACTAATACATGATCTATCTGGTTCCGAGTTTCTCCATTTGGGGACGTCGTGGTGTATTTATGAATATACTTATGCTGAAATGTTGTGCTCTTATCAATGAGATTCTTCGATGTGGCAAATGTGACTAATCTAACTCCGTTGTCGTTACTATCTTCATGAAGACTGAATTTGCCTATTGTTGGTTTGAATATAATTATCTTCCCGCCGCACTTTACATTAAAGTCTCCTAAGACAATTTGCATATGATATCGTGAAAGGCTATCAAATAAACATTCTAATTCTTCATAGAACTCATCCTTGATCTTGTCATCTTTATCTTCTGTGGGGGCATGTACATTTACAATTATAAAATCATGTCGTTTAGCCTTTAGAATTATGTATGATATCCTATCAATAACAAACTTAATATCTCGGATAGCGGATTGGATGCTCCTTCTGACTAAAAAAACCGTTCCAAATGCAGGTGTTTCTGCACCCCCATAGTATAATGCAAAGCTTCCTGATTTCTGACTACCTTCTCCCGGCCACCTAACTTCCTGTAAAGCGACTATATCCAAGGGCGATTTATCTAATTCCAGTGTTAATATCTCTAGTGCCCCGCTATTGTATAAAGTCCTAACATTCCATGTTCCTAGGAACATATCTCTGTGTTTGAACCTTTGGCATGGGTTCCCTGAAGTACTCCCCGCCCGGAGAACCTAATGGGGGACTATTTGACCTCCGGAAAATTTTACCCCAGTTGAACCCATGTCCGCATTTCTTGACGGTTGTATTTTTACGGTGAAATATCGTCAGTCTTTCGACCAAGATATTTTTTCTTCTGGCTTATCACCTTCGATCAGTCCGGCATGGGTAACCCTATCGGCAGCAATGCTACCGCCAGCATAGCTCTCAGGATAATTTAAGCACGCATGCCACTCCACCACGATAAGGTAAAGATACCATAATAAATATAAAATTTAGGTTAATAATTATATACTTTAAAATTCCTTTAATATTTATATATAACTTAAATAAATAAAAAGCATCTAAATAATTCATTGTTGGTTATTGTTGAATAAAAATATCTCAGTAACAATTAAAAAGATTCTACTACATAACAGTTTTTTGTAAATAATGATTTTAATTTTTTTAAGTCATGGTTGTCAAAATTATAAACCTTTCTGTTTTAACTGTAATAAGAACACCTGCTTTACTTCATATTTTGAAATGAAAGTAAACTAAACTCTGATTGGATGTTAAAACAATTCACCTTTTGATTTAACAAATCAAATTTAAACTTTATTTTAATGGACTATTAACCAATAGAATTTAAAATTACCTTCATGTGATGTAATAATGTTCTTTTAAAATTATAAAATAATTACACTAATCATTCTGCATATAACTTTCCACAAAGATAGAAGCAAGAAGAGTTCTGAAGATAAAATGTAATGTTTAATACAAAAATAATTGATTCCAGAAAAGAATAGAATTTAATTTAATTAATAGTGGTGTATAATATCACTTAAATTTACTAAATCTGCTGGGAACCTACAAAGTGAATAAATGTGAAATTATTTCTACAAGAAACAGTTTTTAATGATTTTTAAAGTGTTTTCCTATTCTGTGTGTATAACTCTAGCAAAAGTTCCTGAACAATGAAAAATTGTAATGGGAGCTTAGATGCGAGACTTGTACTTATCAGATGTAGATTTCAGCCAATAGGAAGTATGACCCCACGTCATTGAACTCCCTCTCTAGCTGCTCTCTAGCGAATGTAAGTAAAGTCACTGACATATATTTTTATAATCTCACATAAAAATTAATTATTATACGGTCATCTTTACCCATGGAGGAAGTATATTCATACCGTATATAAGCATTTAAACCATTAATAGTCTTCCAGTTCCTCAACACCTGATAGATTATCTTCACATTCCGTTTGGTCAGTTTCATGTTAACTCTCCACACCATTGTCGTCAATTATATTTTTTTCAATTCGTTCTTCCAGGATTCCATCTTTTACCCGGTACTCGTGTTCGTTGTCTTCCACTTTATTACACACATTTTCCCCCATTCCTCTTTACCAATTTGTTCAAATTATTTCAACATCTTTACTTCTTACCACCAACTCACTGTTATACATCTCTCCACATTAGTTCAATGGGACTTAAATCGGGATGATAAGGTGTAAAATCTCAAAACTGTATGGTTATTTTCGGCTAATACGTATTGTATCAATTATGTAGGTTTTGTGTGTTGCTTTATTTGCTAAGATTAAATCATATAAATATGTTTTAGTGTCATTTTTATCATAAGTAATGCCATGAGTGATTTCCAATTTATCTAGAGATTTTGGAAATTAAGAGTGGCATTTGGTAGGACTATTTAACGAATAAAATTAAGCTGTTTACTCACAAATCATTATTTAAATATTGTTATTTTTAAATATTTGTATATTTAATGTAAACGACAATGTTTGAAAACAAATATTTCATTTGTACATCACTACAACCAGATCATATTATTTATTGCCAATAATCGCAATATTGTAAGAATGCACCCTAGTGGAGAAAAAATGAAATTCACCAAACTGTTTATAACGAACATTATAGGTTATTAATTAATTTCTGATGTCCTATGATGTAAATATGTCAATTATATATTTCTGGAACGTAAATAGCTGGGAAATAATACCTTTAAGAAAGTGAAAACAGTGTTTTCTTATTACATGCTTTATATTTATTTTTATTATATGCTGCAAGCAGAATCTGGTTACATTCTTGCACTATATATACAATCTGAGAGCCACTTGCATTGTAGGATTCTTACATCTTAATTTATAAATATATATTCAACGTATATCTTAGAGAGTCAGTCAGTGCAAAATAATGCTCTGACCTATTCAGAATATTAAAAAGGAGGAGCTTGATTTTAAAGTGATAAAATTAAATTGATAAAATCGATGTGAAAAACGACTGTGATTGGTTGTAACAAAATTAATTGAAATGTGATTGGTCTTTGACTTCCATTTGGGGCATGAGTTAAATAGTCAAAATTAATATTATATTCAATTAACCAGACTTGCAAAATTTTTTAAAGGGATTTGATGTTGGTACTTTATTTAATTATGTCTTATGGCACGAAACGTTGTCAACAACTAAGAGTTTGGGGGTAAATTTAGAATCAACATGGTACATAACCATTTTATGTAGTTTTCCGTGCTAATTTCATGAATTGTCATCACTTCTTTAAAATACACGGGTGAAAATAGTTCATTTTCCTTTCGTTCCTCTTTCATATAGTCGTTAACATTCACAATAATCTCCCATATTTGACTGTGAAAAGTTTTTCGTCTTTTGGAACTATAGGAGGTATTATTCAAATAAAACAAATAGTTATGTAATTAACTAAATACACATTCACATTACACTATACTTTTAAGACTACTGGCAGCAAAGGTACAAATTATTATAATTAAAAACTATAGTTTAAAATCTAAAATCAACACATCCGCTCCTCACTATAATTCACTATCGACTGTACATGTTTTTGTAAGAGGAAGCGTTTTGTTTGTACACGTGGCAGGCAGGAATTCACAAACTGGACATTCTGGATAGGCTCTCCCACTTGATTGACCTTCAAGGACATTGTTCAAAAGCCCTTGCGTTACCTATACCAACTACCGACCCTAAGAAGAGAATCCGGCTCTACCGAAAATTAAACCCTATCTGAACAAGTAATTCTTTTCTTTTTGGGACGCAAATCTTTCTTCGAAATGTTACTACAACATCGGGCATGAAGAGAATTACTACTTCAAAATGTCACCACAACGTGGGAAGAGAATTACGTCTTCAATTATTAATTATATGAAAATGTCCATGTCAACAATTTTCTTCCATCTATTGATAACTTTGTTTCTAAACTCCAGGTTATGTGATTATTTGGGATATTCATATTTTAATATAATTATTTTCATTAGTAATTATATACTTATAGGTTCCTACCGTTTTCACCTGCCGCAAATTTCAATTCAGGATTTCTCCAAACCCATCTCATATATTTCGTTCATTCGTCCCTGTGACAGAGCGACAGACGTGATTGACCGGCAGATGTATCGTTCACAGGCTTCTATAAATATAGGTGCTTCATCTCATCTGACACCTCATCCCAACCCTAAGTTGGACACGAGTTGAGAATATTATATAATAATAATTATCTTTATCTAGTAAGACTACGCTAATTTGTCCTCACACTTCAAAACTATATGTTGTTAAGTTAGGTGCGTACGTGGAAATTGTTATTTTTCAGATTTATTTATGGAGGTTCTGTAATGTTTTATGTTTTATTGTTGGATGTGTCTAAGTTTTATTTTAAAAGCAAAATTATCTTGGAATTCGTATGTACACTTTTTGCACCGTAACCTACTTCTATATAAATTTAGTACTTTATCAAAACATATTCCTTAATTTACTTATAATGGAGGAATATTAAACATATAATTATAATAAAATAAAAAATATATCAGTCAAGGACGGAAGAATAAACAAAGCAGATTTCGTATTTAAAATCTCAGAATTTAGAAATGCGAAAGTTTGACATTTGTTAAAAAAAGTTTCAATATTTGAACGGACATGGCCTACATTTTGGAAAATATACTATAAGGGGGTAGAGACCCCTAGCACCCATAGGGATATGACATGTAAAAACAATGTAATACGACCGATACTACTGTCTAAAGCGATTAAATTTAAGTCCTACTTTTTACGTAAAGTGTCCCTAAGAGGGAGCGAGATGGGAAGAAAAATAAAAAATAAAAACGGGCCGAGATTAGTGTCGAATCTATGGTCTTTGTACTCGATAAGGTGACTACTGACATCCCGATGATAGTTAATCCGAACTTTTGACTTCGAGTCTTCCTTGGAGGGTGAGGGTGGCAAGTGGCAAATGAAATAGAAAATAAAAATGAGGGAGATTATTGTCGAATCTATAAGAGTCGTAGTCGGTAGACAGATTGGTTACATCCAGATGACATTTAAACTCTAGATCCCCAGGGATTTAAAAATAATCGGAAATATTGGTCATGGATAAATATCGTTGATGCCTTTTTATCACAGATGGCAAAATAGTGTTGTAGGCCTATACACCTTGTACACTATGCAACAGATAACTTGTTTAAGTGTAAGGTAACTCTAAGTATCGTATATTGAGAGTTGCTCATACATAATTTAAACATATAAAAAATAATCCACCGCTGTGGTCTCGAGGTAGCGTGCTCACGCAGCGGGCCCGGTTTCGATCCCCGGTCGGGACAGTTTTTCTGGGTGATGTTTTATCGGGGTTTTTCCTCACCTGTAAGACAAATGTCAAGAAAACTTTAAGGCCCAAACGGTGCCCGAAATCATACGGCCATCATCATCCTTCACCGGTGTGGAAAGCTACGGAAAGCTACCACACCTACAATTCCCTAGTAAAGATACAAAGCATAGCATGAAATTGCTATGTTTGCAGTAAAAGACGTGCCCACGGGCAGTATTACTATGGATGGATCGATGGATATAAAAATAAGTAAATTTATGTGAATATAACAGTAAAGTTATATTATTCCGCTATGTTGTAATATATACATATATAGTGTAATATTAGGAACTATATCTTAACCCTCTTAGAGCCAGGCGTGAATGCGTGTGCTGGGGTTTAAATGCCAAAGCCGTCTCGGCCGGCTTTAAAGTTCCAGCATTTAAATTGCCAGAAACGATTTGATCGGCCGTCTAAATTTTGCATAGTTTAACTAATTTTTTGCATCCTGTAGTAAAGGAATGCAACTTGCATGTTAGGGGAATCTTTCGACCTTGCTTTAATAGATTTATGAGGGTGTTTTTGCTTTCACTAGGGTAGTTTTACAAGTTAAAAACAAGCTCCTTCAGTTAGTTGCAGATGTTAAGTGTGGATTTTCAAGTCGCAATGGCAAGCGGTTCTAGTGAAATTTTTAAAGCTGGTGTAGACGACGAAAATTTAATTGAGTATTTTGATCAGTGTGAAGTTGATTCCGATGGATTATTTTCCGCGAGTGACAGTGATGATTTGGGCTCAGAAAGTAGTGACGGAACTGTACCAGACACACCCCCCGAATCACCGCATATGAAAAAAAGGCGTTTACACGCTTCTAATGGAGCTTCCTCGGTTCAATTTGATATGCAGGTAAATGAAGATAATGGTATTGTTACCTGTGATGACGACGATGGCGATGAATGAAATGATATTGAAAATTTCAGAGAAATATTTCCTACCGACCCTGACCTAAATCCTGAGCCTCCTTTCACATTCATGGAATTGCCTGGACCAAAACATATGCCTCCTCTTGATTCCCTCCAGTATCTTATTTCAATCTGTTTTTCACAACTACGTTACTGCAGTTGATGGTAACAGAGACAAATCGAAATGCTGATCAAGTTATATATGCAAAAGAATTGTCGGCCGGATCAAGAGTAAAATCTTGGAAACGAACCAGTGTTGAAGAAATGAGGGCATTCATTGCTGTAATTTTAAATATGGGCCTAATAAGAAAACCTACAATTGTATCATATTGGAAACACAACACCTCATTTCAGTACTCCTTGGTTTGGAAAAATGTTTTCTAGAAATAGGTTTCAATTACTCCTAAAATTTTTTCATCTAACTGACAATAGCAAACTTTCACCTCCAGGCTCTCCTTCCTATGATCCCTGTGCTCGATTCCAGCCACTTGTTGAACATGCAAATAGGTTATTTAGGCACCATTATACCCCTCACCAGCAGCTATCCGTCGATGAAAGTTTGGTTGGAACGAAATGCCATACGCAACTGCTCCAGTATCTGCCCAATAAACATCATCATAAATGGGGAATTAAATTTTGGATGATATGTGACGCAATAAGCAAATATTGTTTAGGATTTTATACTTAGAAAGGAGCAAAATCTACTGAAGATAAAGAAGCTATAAAGGAAAATGGATTGGCGTACACTGTTGTGTTGAAGTTACTTTCGCTAGGAAATTATATTTTGAAGGGTTACCATGTGTATATGGATAACTTTTTTACTTCGATTCCACTTGCAAAACATCTACATTCTTTGCGTACGTACATTACTGGCACCATACGGAGGAATAGAAAGGGACTCCCAGATATTCTAAAGAAACCATTTAAATTTGTGTCAAATAAATATTTTCGAAGTGGATCTTTATTATTGGTAGGATCTAAACAAAAAAAGTCTCAAAAAAATCAAGTGGTACTTCTAAGTACTCATAATACTGCAAGCGAATCTGAAATAATTTCAACTGCCAGGAACAAGAACGAGCCTAAGAAAAAGCCTGACATTATTTTAGATTATAATCGTTACATGGGAGGCATTGATGCTAATGATATGATGGTGTATTTTTATTTAGATGAGCGCAGGACGGTGAAATTTTGGAAAAAAGTTGCATTCAATGTTATATCTAGAATGATGTTAAATGCTTACTTGTTATATTTGGAAAATAATACCGGAAAGAAAATGACAAGGCTTCTCTTTTACTCATCCATAATAGAATCTTTAAGTGCAGAATGGTTCGAGAAGAAAGAAAATAAAATTACTACGAACAATGATATAACAAACAGTCCTGTATGTGGTGTTAAGTTACTGCCTAGAAAATTAGAAAGACAGTGCGTTGTATGTCACTCACCCCAGCAACGGAAGAGATCCAGAACTGTGTGCGTTAAGTGTGAAAAAGGGTTGCATACAAAGTGTGCAACATTACATAAGTGTAAAAAATAGGTTATTTATCATTAATGTGAGATTTATTATTAAGGTTTCAAAATCCATTGTAATATATGTTTCTCTGTTAGGCTAAATTTAGTGTTAGGTTTACACTTTTTTCATTAGTGTTGGTGTTAATTTTAATGTCAAGAAAACATTCGTGTTAATTAACAGTTACTAAAAATAAAGATTGTGTTATTGAGCAACAAGTCTTCTTTCCAGAAAGTTTAGGTGAGTACCATAAGAATAAATATTACATTTAATTAGTTAATTAGCTCATAGATATTGTTCCTTCTCTCTCTCTCTCTATCTCCCTCTATCTTTTTTTTTGTAAATCGTATTCGATGTAGATTCGATGTTTTATTTGATTTCGTAATAGAATGAATGCAATTGGTTACAGTATTTTTTTACCGTTGTAATATCAATTTTAAAACAACTTTTTTAAATTAAAAGTATTAAAAAATATTTCACCGTGCACAAACATCATGTTTAGTTCAATTTATTAATAATACTTTACAATAATTAAATACATTATTTTCATTAATCGATTGTGTTATGTATGGGCACTGTATTCCATAAGTTTTAAATTATAATTCGTTATACTTGTTTATTTATTTGCAAATATTCAGAGTCATGTATTTTCAGCCAAAAAGGCGTGGCATTTTACAGTATGCTAGTCCAGCGGATCGCTGGCAGCCAACAGCCGACAGTAAGTAGCCGACAGGTTCGGCACTCGGCACTAAGAGGGTTAATTTGGGTTGAGGACCTATGTCTAACATACATTAATAATATCCTTTTACACAAGAATTCTTCTGGATTGTTTGTTATTTATCTTCAGTAGTATAAATATATTAACCTCAACGTTTTTATAAAATTGGTAAATTTTATAAGAAAAACTATAACAAAACAAGGCTTGGACAAAGAAATAACACAATAAATTATTAAAGTTTAAATTTTGATTCCGTATAAAAAAATGTAATATTACATATTTTGAATATTTTCACTACATATTTATAGATTAATATTACCGGACTCTACTTACAATCAGAAATGTTGTTTTTAAACTTCAATATGCAATTTTTCTAAGTTGTCCTCTTTCTTTATTATGTAGTTGTGTGTATCCAGCAGTCTTTTGAAGACAAACGGAAATTTTATTATATCGTAAATTAAAATATACATTACTTGTTAAATAAGATAAATTACATAAAGTAACATTTCAAAATTCTTCTAACTCTGTAATCTAAGTAAGTGTAAATAATATATTTACTGTGTACTGTTATGTTCTAGTGTTTATTGGATCATTATAGAAGATAATTATACGTGCAAGACATTGTGGTAAACACTTGCAGGACTTCAAAGATATAATTATTATCTGTATTCTTCGCCAGTTTACAGAGCATCCCAATCGAAGTGCATGAAGAAAACTTGGTGACATGCTTGATCGTCAATTTACAGCACTTCAAATCTCTAAACCTTAAAATTTTTATAGCAAAATCCCTAAAATAATGACTAATAAACGTGGTTTCTTACAATTTTACTCTAGTTAAGAATAATGTGTTTATTATAGGAGAACAATATTTAGGAGATGTGTAGCGATTAATATGATAGGAGACATATAAACTAAGATACAACTCTAATATGCATGGATCTGAAACTAAAATGCTCCGAAATATATTAAATTGTTATTAAAATTAAATAAATCTATAAATAATGAAAATAGAATATATTACTAGTATCGCTATAAAATGTGCATGTGGAAAAGTAGAGGTATATCCAGGTAAAAATTCCACGTACGTTTGCCTAGAATAAAATACTGTAAAACGCTACCTGCTATACAAATGACAAATAATAGGAACACAAAAAGGGTATTGTCAAAAGAATTCCAATTAGCAGTCTATACAACTAATAAGAAATATGCATTCTTTAAGAAAAGATAACATTAGTTATCTATTAAATATCAAAGAACCAATTTACCCAGTTCTTAGAAATGTTATACATACTAGTAAATAATATTATTGTAACATAAATATATATTCAATTGTAAGGACTGGATTCGAGAAAAGTGGGAGGAGCCACCGCCTTTATAAGCGAGAACTTATATCAAAATACTCACTATCACTATCAGTGACTCTGTGTTCAGTGTTGGAACATCGTAGACCTGCAGACCGCGATCTCCGATTCAGTGTTAATATTAGATTCGTCCGATAAATAGTTAAATTTAAAGTTATAGTCCGTTAAGCATTTGGACTTTGTGAATAAATTGATTCGAGCACGTGGACCTCTAAGTATTTCATCGACTCCACTCATAGATAAAACTTTGTAACTGTATTATCAAAAGTGTATTTCTCCGTAAATAAACAGTTTCTTGGATTCGTTAAAATTGAGTGTACATTTATACGTTGTTCTTTTGCTTATAAAGAGTTCATAACCCTGAGATCTCTTGCCTACCATTGAGCTCCGGTACAGATGATAAAATACGCCGTTCTTAATATTACAGATTTTATCTTTAACATAAATCGAGATGATTGGAAAATAAATCGTTACAACTTTTATTGCACAACACACTGTGGTCAGTGTCACAGTAACGTCATCAATTTATATAATTTAACGCCCTGACATTAGGAGAAAGTCACTTCCCATTATAATTCGCCATCAGATTAAATTGGAGGTTTTCAAAGCAGTACTTAGTTTCATAAGGTCAGTTCATGACACTGTCGCTATCACAACACAGAACAGAACTAGGTGATGGAAAGATGTTAAGTCGGTGTAGATGTTCTGCAAGGAGGCCATGGCCGGTTAAGATTTGACCTGCTGCAAATGACTTTTTCCTTGGTACTTCTGGAACAACGTGGCGTGTTGCAAGAAGCGTGTTCCTTTTTTTTCTTTCTAAACTGATGTTTCTATAGTGTTGGTACATTTTTTATTTACATCTCTATTTACAGCAGCTTCAACGAGTTGATGTAGTTGTATGATTAATTGGGGGCTATTCGTGGCTAGTGTGTATGTTATTACATTACCCTGTATTCCGCAATGGGAAGGAATCCATTGAAGTTTAATTATTTTCAAGATATTTTAGAAGTCTCTGAATAAGGCTTGAATGTTTGATACATGATAACATGAGAGATGTTTTATGTGTCAAAGGCTGCATTGCTGATTTTTTAAACGCAATAAAATACTACATTTTTTAAACTTTCTTGCCTGACTTACAGTTGTTGAAAGGCAACACTTATGGTTTTTAATTTTCCATCCGGGTTGATGCAGTAATTTCCAATGGTATAGACTCCAACATCACCTCCAACCACTAGCTGAGATCCAATATGTGTATATTTATTTATATCATCTTCTTCTTCCTACAATAAAGTTGAAGGTCAAACGGCTGTAATGGTTTGAGTAAGCATTCTCGGCCTATCTTTTCTAGAACATCCCAAAGATCTCTTCCACTGAGGGCAGTATTGGAGCATGACATAAAACACACACATATATATAGCCATTCATCTTGAGGAAATAAATGTGTTAACATTTCCCATTACCGTTGTTACACTTTCATGTTTCCTAACATCGTGTGCCAATATCAGCCTGTAACAGCCATAGTGCTTGTATTTTGTTTCTTTCCGAGACTTAAAAAACGCAACAAACACTCCAATCTACAGACGAGTTTCAAATAGATGAAAGTTAGTGACTGTACTACTAGCGGTTAAAATCTGTTTGAACAAATAAAAAGTAAACACTGTAAAGTAAAGAGTTCCCACAACAGGCCCGGAGGCCCTTGGGGTAGTAGGAGTTAAGGTTCTCACTTTTTCTGGACAATCGGTACTTTATATCAGCCGGGTTGTCAGCCCTGCGTGACGGCCGCCTTTACCCCCAGAACAAGCATCTGCTACTCATTTCCGTTAGAGGCTGAGTCGACCCCTTATAGATATTTGACAATTTTAATAAATCTTTAGAGCAAATCCCGTGCTATTTAATATATAATTTGTTTGAACTGTGAATTTGTATTTAGTATCCAAGTTAAAAGATGCAGGAGATTAAGACGATAATGAAAACACCTCAGAAGGAAATTTTACATTAGATATTTGCTGTTAAAACGGTTGTGACTATCTGACATTTTTATAACCATTGTTTACAACTTACATATTATTTTCCCTGGTTATTAGAAAAGTTTATTCCAAAAACATTTAAAAATCAGTTTGAAGAGGACAGTTAATGTTTAAATATGATTATTTAAAAACGACATAGTGCAATATTAAAGATATTAGGACCAAAACGTGGACCGTGAATATATGACATTATCTGGACTGTACAAATTATATGCTACCAGTGTACTGGAAATATATATATTATATACATATATATGTAAAGACAATATTTATTAGTTATACTCCTCTCTCTTTAAACTAGTTACTGTGAAAATTATTGAATGTAACATTTAAAATGTATTCCTTGGTATGAAATTTCCATTGAATTCCTTAGGAACAGGGACAGTCGGGGCGCAATACTAGTGAATTGATGGAGAAAGCAGATTTTTCGACTTTGGTGTTAGGATGAGCACGGCGAGGGTGATGACAACATAATACATGTATAGGTAAAGTTTATATTTTAATTCTTTTTTTTTAATTTAGCTATATTTATTCCTAAGTCAATTATTGTTTTAATATAATTATTTACTTATTAAAAATATGCATAACAACATAATTGAAATTTTTCTGTTTTGTTCTCATTTAAATTGTGTTCTGTACGTCAAGTACAAAATGGAACAAATCACTGTAACCTACTCTAATATCTACATATTTTCACAACATTGTTTGAAACATAACATCCAGCAAATCTTGTCCAGAACTCGTAGAGGTACAACTGAAAATGCATATGAAATGTTTCCTATGAAATGTATTTTATTTTTGCTACAAATATTTACAGACCTCAGACAATGTGATTTTGTGTTTGTTTTCTAGGGTAGTCAAAGGGTAGTTAAAACTATTAAAATATTAATTTTAAAATCAAACTGATATTTGAAAATATAGGGATTACTGAATAAAAATAACTGCATAATTTTCGTTAGATCTACACACATATATATTTATATTATAAACTTGGAATAAATAAATATTGTTATTGAATTTAATATTTACTATTATTGTATTATTACTGTTGTTTTTACCCGAAGAGAACCAAAACTGGCAGCTGCTGCCTTATAACTCAGTGTTGATTCTCTAAATGCCAGAAGATGACAAACCCGATAACAAATTACCTGGTCCTCCAGGTTGAATATTTTAGCAATAGGCCAACGCCCTGTTCTAGAGATATAAAATGTATAGGCCTACTCCTATAACACCAAAAAAGAATAAAGTAGGACTGAAACAATCCGAGCAAAGTTTCAGTTGTAGGCCCACGTGTAATGTAAACAAACCTGATGTATGGATTGCGTTTTCATCGGTCGAACTGATTCCACTCAAAAGTGTAACAAAATGTGGTTCGCTTTCTAACACCCGAAATGAATAAAATAAAAATTATATATGTGTTAGGCCTAACTAGCACATGTCTATTCAAGTTATGTGGGAGAATCTTAAAATATAGGACCTATAATAATTTAAATTAGATTAAATAAGTATTGACAGTGGTGGACTAGTGGCTGTTATGCTACTTGCCTCTGGCCTCGTGGACAGCGGGTTGAAACCCGGACGGGGTCGATGAACTGATTAGAAAAAATCCAAGGAGCAATTCCTCCGGATGGACTTCACGCCGAAGATTTTCAGGCTCGTAAAAGATACTTAAGCCTGAATAAGATTCCTTCTAAGCAAAATTTACCGAATTTTCCCTTCCTAGTACTACCTTGGTTTCCTAGACGTCACTATGGGGTCGAACTTGACCATGGGCCAATCTGCCATCTATCCGAAAACAAGTGCAACTAAATTAGTATGGTTGAATTTCTCGCCTGCAGAGGGAGAATTTACAAGTAAGAAAGCCTTCTTCACTTCCTGGTTTAGGCATTAGTTGTCTGTTCCATCTTCACTAATAGATCTAAGACCATCTATTCTGATGACGTCCAACATCTCTTCTTCCTTTCGGAAAAAATTAAGATTTTATTTGGTAATCTACTTTCTTCCGTGTAGGCAAACAGTTTTCAGACACATTTGAAAGCAGAATGGGTTGAAGCAAGGAGATGCACTATCTCCTCTACTATTTAATGTTGTACTAGAGCATGCCATTAAATCTTTAGAGAATGAGGAAGGCTTACAACTGAATGGTATTAATAAGCTGTTAGTTTATGCTGATGATGTAGTACTACTGGCCGATAGCGAGGAGATACTAAAGGCCAACACGCACATACTATCGAGTAACACCAAGAAATTAGGACTGGAAGTAAATATCAGTAGAACTAAATATATGGTCACACGTAGAAATACATTATATAATTAAATGGACAGCTAATGACAAATGAGGGAAATTTTGAGGAATTGGCTGAATTCAAATACCTAGGAACAATAATCACAAATAGGAATGAGATGCATAAAGAAATTAAACATAGGCTCAATTCTGGAAATGCATGCTATTATGCATTGCAGAGACTTTTGATGTCCCAACTCCTTTCAAAAAACGTTAAGCTGAAAATATATAAAACTATTATTCTACCAGTTATATTATATGGGTGCGAAACATGGACTCTTACTTTAAGGGAGGAAAGGAGATTACGAGTATTAGAGAATAAAGTTCTTAGGAAAATTTTTGGACCAAAGAGAGATGAACAGACAGGTGAATGGAGAAGACTACATAACAATGAACTACATGGTCTTTATAGGAAGCCAGATATAATAAGAACAGTTAAGTCCCGTAGACTGCGATGGGCAGGACATGTTGCGCGTATGGGGAATGAAAGACGTGCATGGAAACTTCTTATAGGAAAGCCAGAAGGAAAACGCCCAGTTGGTAGACCAAGAATGAGGTGGGAGAACAACATTAACTATGATTTGAGGGAAGTAGATTATACAGGGAATGATTGGAAAGCATTAGCTCAGGATAGGGATGTATGGAGAGCTTATGTCCGTGCGGCCATGAACCTACGGGTTCGATAGTGTCAGTGAGTAAGTAAGTAATCTACTTTCCTGCATTCTTTCTAAGTTAATTGTTCTTTCCATTGAATCTTGTTAAATATATTTTATTTTATGGAGTAGATATGCCGTTCTTCACGCATATCCTCTTTTCTTATCTGTTCCATTCTAGTGCATCCTTTTACTTTTCTTAAACATTTCATCTCGGCTGTATGGATTTTCTTTCTCTTTTGGTAGTGATAATCCAAGATTCATTCCCATACAAAAGGACAGGGACTGCCATTGTTTAATAAAAGTTTTTTTTATGGGGTTTGTTATTCAATGTTCTGCTTATTGTGCCACAAATAGCTTGAAACTAATGAGTTTTATGTTCAATATATTTTTCATATCCATAGCTGATATCACATGCTATATAAGTGAATCAGTAATTTCGAAAAGGGATCATCTACGATTTTTTCTGAAATTCACTTTTTTCGTTATTCCATGTTTACATGTGTCCTTACATCGATTCCGCGTGAGAATAGATCAAATACACAATTATTTTACCACTTTCTGACTTTACCTTTCAGGTAGTCATTTCGAAAAAGGATCATCTCGCCGAGTTGTTTCCTTTTCGAACGGACTGACGCACGAATGTGATCATGACTTCAGCTGCACATCTATCCTCTTGCACTCTTTCTGTGTTATTCAAAGTAAACAACATTAAAATCATGCTACAATTGTTATTTATTTAATGCAGGACACTTGAAATACAGATCATTCACAGACCTTATTAACATATTTGTAATAACTATCAATAACATAAACACTATAACAATATAAACAGAATAATATTAAGTAGATTACAATCGTATCAGTTGAGATCTGAACATTACATAGTGAAGTTGTTTATTGAAATTACGCTATTGTGAGGCCGTCAGCCGTGTAATAATGATGATAATATTAATGAATCTGTTTCGGAACCTGACGAAAGCGATCGTTCGACTGAGAGAAAGAAAGGGATCAGACAACCAGAAAAATATTTGCACAACATAATCAAGGACATAGACATGTCAACCACGCCAAAACAGAAATTCCGGATCGAAAAACAGGAGAGGATTATGGGTAAGCAATATTAAGTCAGTTTGAACCTAGCATTGAAAACGCTGTACCTGCACTATTTTATTTCATTATTAAGTTTAAATTCCAATTTTAATTCAATTTTAGATGTACACGCCGTTGCTTTCAGTCATTCTCGCCCTTAGGATGACAGGAAAATTCACTGAAGTTAAAATATACTTCCCCCAAAGAGGTCATTCCTTCAATGACTGCGATAGAAATTTTGCTGTAGTGAAACGCAAAATCCGCCGTCACGACCGCGTTTATACTCCAGAGGAATATGAGGGCTTCATAAGTGGTTGTTCTCAAACCAATAAGTTTTCTTTGAAGAAAATTCATCATACGGACATTATAAATTTTCAACAATGGTGGCCAATATTTTTCAAAAAGAAAGTGCTGTCCTTACAAAGTATGGGAAAAGGTGTTCCAAAGGAACAAAACATTATTTTAAAATAAATAAATTTTACGAATATGAGTGTAATAGTGACAAGCCTGGAATCGTAATCGGCCGGAAATTCATTGACGCCATTTTCGGGGAACTTGCTCAAACCAAAGCCCCCAGAAATACTGCAAATACCAGATGTGAAAACACACCCTGCCTACACCAGCAAAGTACCAATCAATCACAAAAAATGGATGATGTAAATAAACTTTATCATTACATTTATGATATCCATCGACATTCTTATGTTGATTTATTCAAATGGCTGAAGTAGTAGAGAACACCGAAGATGTTCAATGACGAAATTTTTCGCGTGTACTTTTTTATAGTCACTTCCAAGTAATAAAATGTAATAAAATGTATACAATATTATTCCATGTATTTCGCAATAATAAACTTTTTCAAAATAATGTGTTAAATTTAATAAACGTTTCTTCGTTCATTTCGAAAAGGGATCATCTCCGGAAAATTGTAATTAGTTTTCCGGAAAAACTAACAACAAGAAAGTCTTGTAAATCGGTTAGTAAACGTGAATGGGCATGAAAATTATTCAGAAGAAATGTCAGATTCATAGCTTTATCCTGGAGAAATTGAATCAGTTTTTTGCCTCTCCTGTAAAATTTGATCAGCTGTAGATGATCCCTTTTCGAAATAACTGATTCAATTAAAGAGGGACACTTGTTCAATAATTTTGTCTCCAATTATTATTTTTGCACGTAGAGTTTTCTTCCACAAAATGTCATTACTTTTGTTTTACTTACTGAAATTATAAAATATAATCGCTACATATTGCATTTAGTTTGTAAACACCCAATTGTAACAGATCTTCATCTTGGTGTAGTAAGACTAAATCATCGGCGAAAATTAAGTTACGAGTATTAACACTTTTGTTATTGCTCAGCCTAAGGTCTTTGTCTGTTATAATTATCCATTGTGTTATAATGTCCTCAATATATATACATCCATCCATAGTAATTCTGCCCGGAGGCAGGTCCTTCACTGCAATCACAGCATTATCATCTTTACTAGGGAATTGTAGGTGTGGTAGCTACCCCTTGTTTTCCACACCGGTAAATGATGATAAGGATAATGATAAGGATGATGCTGATGATGGTCATATGATTTCGGGGACCGTTTGGGTCTTAAAGTTTTCCTGACATTTGTCTTACAGGTGAGGAAAAACCCCGATAAAAACCTCACCCAGAAAAACTGCCCCGACCGGGAATCGAACCCGGACCCGCTGCATGACAAGGCAGCACGCTACCTCGAGACCAGAGCGGTGGACACACACACACACACACACACACACACACACACACACACACACACACACACACACACACACACACACACACATATATATATATATCTTCTTCTTCTTCACTTCCTGGTTTAGGCAAGAGATGCCTGTATATATATATATATATATATATATATATGATATGAAAAGAAAAAATGAATGCTTGAGTCGGGATTTGAACTCGAGTCTCTAAAGTCTGTACCTTTAGCGCTCTAACCAACTGAGCTACCCAAGAATTCCAAGACAAGCATACAATTTTCTTATACATGTAGTATTCTCAATTCACACAAAAGGTAGCGGAAATTTGATCCAACTCCCATCTAGCGGCTAACATAACAGTTAAGCAAATTTTTAAAGAGAATATTTACTTTATAGCAGTAACGCTTGTATAGTTATTATAAATATATTTTTGACATTTGGCAATGAAGGCAAATATGATATGAAAAGAAAAAATGAATGCTTGAGTCGGGATTTGAACTCGAGTCTCTAAAGTCTGTACCTTTAGCGCCCCTCTACAACACACTGAGCTACCCACGAACTTCCCAAGACAAGCATACAACGTTTCATCATTTACATGTTGCTATCATCATTCAACAAACGGCATGACGTAGCGGAAATTTGATCCAACTCCCATCTATCGGCTAACATAACAGTTAAGCAAAAAAAAAAAATTGCTTACATGTTTATGTTAGCCGACTAGATGGGAGTTGGATCAAATTTCCGCTACCTCATGTGTGAATTGCGGAATACTACATGCTATACGAAAATCTGTATGCTTGTCTTAGAATTCTTGGAGCCCTACAGTAGGTGTCGAGCGCTAAAGGTACGATATATATATAAAGTGTGGGCGATTAGACTACACCCTTGCTCCAACGACTGAAAACATTTACCATGTATCTGCTTGTTGACTTAATGAAATTGTAAATATAGGACGTCTACCCACATCATGGAAAAAGTGTAAACGTCTGGTTAGGTGGGCTCATTTATAAATGTTGTCATAAATAAATAGCAAAAGGAAGTTACTAATTATTGGTACTATTTTCTCTTGTATTCAGGCTTATTTCCCCTAGTTGGGTACGATAAAACCTAAGAAAAATGTTTCTATCATTGACACCTCCGTACACAATTCAGTCATATGGCGGGTACAAGTTAACACCACGGTTCCGCCAATAGACGCGTCGGCGGAGTAGTAGTAGTAGTCCCGGAAGTAATATACTTAAGCAAGTTTGTTTACAGTATAACTGGAACTTAGCTCGGATACAGTACAGACAGTTAATGAACATTGGATGTTGGGACAATCAACAAGGATTTCAGACAAGCATTAATGTAATTCCGGAAAATGAAATCTGGGAAAGGGAAGCAGCTGATGAAACCAGAAGTAGAAGAAGAGGAAACCCACAGAAATAACGGATAAATGGCATCAGGAGAAGTATGAAGAGAATGGAATTAGGAGAAAAAAATGCGGGAAGAAAATATAATCGTAATACCAATGAGAAACTAATAGCCTTTATCGAACCAGTAGCTGGAAAAAGCTCTCCATACATCCCTAACCAGAACTAATGTTTTCCAATCAACCGCTGTATAATCCACTTCCTTCAAATCATGGTTAATATTATTCTCCCACCTCATTCTTAGTCTACCAACTGGGCGTCTTTCCTCTGGTTTTCCTATAAAGAAGCTTCCACGCACGTATTTAATTCCCCATTCGTGTCACATGTCCTGCCCATTGCAGTCTTCGAGGCTTAACTGTTCTTATTATATCTGGCTTCCTATAAAGATCAAGCAGTTCACTGCTATGTTTGTCTTCTCCATTCACCTTTCTGTTCAGCTCTCTTTGGTAAATAAAAATTCCTAAGAACTTCCAACAAAATTTTAAATTAATGCCTCTCCCACCTCATTCCTGAGTTACCTACTGGTCATTTTCTCTGTTTTTCCTATAATGAATTTGTATGAAATGCAATTCATCCTACATGTCCTGCCCATCGCAGTCTACGAGACGTAATTTTCTTGTTATATCTGGCTCCCCATAAAGGTAATGCAGCTCACTGTAACATAGTTTTCTACAATCCCCTCATTGATCATAACTCTTTTTTGTCCACAAATCTTCCTAAGAACTTTATTCTCAAAACCAGTACTCGTAATATTCTCTCCTCCCTTTAAACTTATAATTTAAAATCAAGGTTTGGCATCCACATAGTATAACTAGGATAATAATAGTTATAAGTGGAAAGCAACGGGAAGGTACCACACCTACAATTCCCTAGTAAATAGCATGAAAATGCTATGATTGCACTGAAAGACCTGCCCTCGGGCAGAATTACTATGGATGGATATATATACATATATATATATATATATATATATATACACAGCTCGAGACCAAGCTCTGCGTGCTTGCGGGGAGAAGTGTGGGGAGTGGGAGGAGGGACACTTCTATCTATCTATCTATCTTCGGGTTTTTACAGCTGCTGCCGTCTTCCCGTGCCAAACCTCCAAAGCCTACGGTCTTGGGCATCTTCGATGCTTAGCCCTCTAGCTTGCATTACTGTCTTCATGTTTTCCTCCCATGTTAACCTTGGTCTTCCTCTTTTCTTCTTTCTGTTCGGATGCCATTCATATAGTTGCTTCGGCCATCGCTCATCTTCCATTCTAAAACATGTCCTAACCACTTTAATTCCTTTTCCTCAATTCTTTCAATTATGCTTTCTTCTGCTTCCATTTTGTTTCTAATTTCCTTATTTGTGACACGTTCTAATTTAGACTTTCTGGCACTTCTTCGTAAATAATCCATTTCTAGAGCTATTAGTCTATTCTTGTAGTACTTATTGATTGTCCATACCTCACTTCCGTACATTGCAACAGATTCCACCAATGTTTTACCAATATATTTTTTTGTGTCTTTCCAAATATGCTTATCCCACCATATGGAATTTAATGATGATATTATTTTGCTACTCAATTCAATTCTATGTTTTATGTTCTCTTTGCCTATACCTTCGATGTTATCCATAATCATTCCCAAATATTTAGTTTGTTTCACTTGCTTTATTTGGATTCCATCTTCCAATACTAAGTTTTTCTCTTTCATTGCTATTTATTGCCAGATATTCTGTTTTTTGTAAATTTACTGTGAGACCCCATGATTCATATGTGCTTTTCAACCTTTTTATCATGAATTCCATATCAAAATTGTCTTGCGCTAAAAACCAGTTGATCATCGGCAAATTGTAATGTCAGCAAAAATCTATTGCCTATTGGGATCCCCATACCTTTGCAGCTTTGTTTCCATTTCGTTAATATAAATTCTACATAAATATTAAATAAAATTGGTGATAGACTGCACCCTTGTTTCAATCCCTTTGAGGTGTTTATAGGATTAGACATTATATTTCCCATTTTAACATAAGCGGAGTTATCTTTATAGGTTTGTTTAATAATTTCTATTAGGTTTCTGTCAATATTGTATTTCTCCAATACTTCCCATAATTTGTTCCTCGGAATTGAGTCATAAGCTTTCTCTAAATCTATCATTGTCAAATGGGTTTCTTCTCCAACTGCAGTCCGTTTTTCAATTAACTGTTGTATTGCAAATATATTGTCAACACATGACCTTCCTGGTCTGAATCCATTTTGATCTTCTCCTAATTTGTCTTTAACATCTTTTTGTAACTTTGTTTTTAATAACTTCGTAAATATTCTATATAATGTGTTATTTATACTTAGTCCTCTGTAGTTTTTTGCGTCTCTTCTATCGCCCTTCTTGTATATTGGTACTATGTAGCTTATTTTCCATTCATCAGGAATCTTCTGTATTGCAATGCACTTATTATACAAGTCCCTCAATCTACCTATTAAATTTTTTGGGCCATATTTAATTAACTCATTTGGTATGTTTCCCGGCCCTGGTGCCTTTTTATTCTTTAGGGTTTGAATTTCTAATTCATATATCTATTGTATCAAATTCCAGGGCGTTCATTTCTATGGATGGATTTTCTGTTGTTTCCATAAACTCATTTCTAGTTTCTGACAGTAAAGCTTTGTAATGTTTTTCTGCGTCTGATTTTGCTAACAAATTTATCTTGCTGGGTCCTTGGTTGGTTTTCAGTGTTTTTAGAAATCTCCATACTTCTGATGATTGTGATCTTCCTATATAACTTTCTATTTCTTGGCATTTGCTTTTCCATAATTTGTTTTTTTTTTTCTTCTATCACTTTCCTTTTAACTTTGGCGTTTGTTCTCTTGTATTCTATCCAATTTTCTGTTGTTTTATTTGCCAACCATTCTAAGTAGCATTTTTTCTTCTTTTTGGTTAATTCTTCAATATCATCATTCCACCAATCTTGGGTATTTTGTTTTTTATTTATTGTGCCTAATGCTTCTTTTGCTGCCGAATGTATTATTTCCTTTAATTGATTATATTCTTCTTCTATGTCTTCCTTGTAATCCAAATTCTCAATTTTAATCCTCAGTCTTTCTTTATATAAGTTTTTGATACTATCCTGATTAAATAAATACAGTTTAAATTTTTCTTCCTGCTTCGGTTGCATTGTTGATTCCCTTGCTTCATCATGCACTTTTTTCCCTGTAGGGATTTGGGGATGATCTGTGCTGTGAGTAGATAGTGGTCAGAACCACAATTTGCTCCTCTTTTAACCCTTGAGTCCTTAATAAATAAGGAAGTATTTTGCTTTACAATTATGTAGTCTATTATTGATTTCTGATTGAGACTAGGTCGTTCCCAAGTAAATTTATGAATATCCTTATGGTCGAAAAATGTGTTTACTATCTTTAATTTATGTTGTTTGCACATCTCTATGATTCTATTTCCATTATCTTTGACTTCTTGTTGCCCATATTTTCCTACTGCTTCATCATTGTTTCTTCTACCCACCTTCCCATTTAAATCTCCCATTAATATTAATTCTTCATTACTTCGTATTTTCTCTATTTGTTCCACTAATACTGAATAGTACTTTTCTTTCTGACTCTGTTGGTGCGTAGACTGCTAAGAACACAATTGTTCTTCCCATCAGCTTCATTTTAATCTTTAGGCATCTTTCATTAATATATTCATATTCTATTATGTTTTTACTGTATTTCTTTTTTACAAACATTGATACTCCTGCTTTAGCTCTTTTTGATTTATTTACACCTGACCAAAAATGTATGTAGTTTCCTAAATATGAATTTCCCGATCTTTTCTTTTTTGTTTCCGTCACTGCTGCAATATCTATATTGTTCTGGAATACACTTCTATGCTTCTCAAATACTAACAGCTGAGTCAGCAAATTCCTTTCAGACACACGGAGCTGGGTCACGAGCAGTATATATTCAGTTTATATTTTTTAAGATGTTGAGAGGACGAATGTCTCTATAATGCAAAATAGCACACACTTCCAGTATTGAGCCTACGTTTAATTCTTTGTGCCTTTTCCCAATTGGTTCTTAAAAGTGTTAGAAATCAGGCACTTTCTTTTTCAAAATTTTCTTCATTTGTCACTAACTATCCATTTCCATTATACAATATTCATCAACTATCATAACATCGGGGTAACCTAACTCCGCCTACAAGACGCTCTAACCTAAGAAGTGGGTTGTAATTCCGCCAATTCCGGAGAAGAAACCACAAGACAACCTAGTGGCATTGTTAATAAATTGCAAAATATGACTAATAATAATAATAGTTTAATAACTCACTGGGGACTATCGAACCCGTGGGTTCAAGGCGGCGCAGAACTACGCTCTCCATACATCCCTTACCTGAACTATTGTTATACAATCATTCCCTGACCTCATTATTGACCTATTAACTAGAATGTTCCCTCTGGTTGCTCTACAAGAACCATCCAAGCCTCTTTCGTTCCCCCACTCGTGCCACATGTCCTGCTCATCGCAATCTATGAGACTTTAATCATTTTATTGTATGTGCTTTCCTATAAAGATCATCTCTGTTATAAATTATTCTCCTTTCATCTGTCTGTTCATCTCTCTTTGATCCAACAATTTTCCTTGAAAATTTATTCTCAAATTCCGATACTACTAAAATTTTCTCCTCCCTTAAAATAAGAGTCCACGTATCGCATCCATGTAATATAACTGGGAGAATAACAGTTTTATATATTTTCAGTTTAACTTTTTTAGAGAAGTTGGAACGACCTGAGCCCCTGTAATATATAATAGCATACATTTCCTGAATTAACCCTTGTTTAATTTATTTGTGCATCTCATTCCTATTTGTAATTATTGTTCCAAGGTTAATATTTGAATTGAACCACTTTCTCAAAATTTCCCTCATTTGTTATTAACTGTCTATTACTGTTTATTATACCATTATACAGGGCTATTCAGAAAGAAGAAACAGACTTCAAACATTTATTTCTTCCAAACTACAAAAAGCAGAAACACAATTACAACGCTCCTGAAAAGAGAAAAGTGTGTAGCTTGTCAAGTTGATTGCATTAAAATGGCGACACAACAGAAAGTTGGATTAGAAGAGGAGCAGAATACCAACTTCATTACCGGTGGCCTCCCAGGTCACCTGACCTAACACCGTGTGATTTTTATCTGTGGGGTTACGAAAAAGACAGTGTTTTTTATCCCGCCCCAAAATGCCTGACACTCTTGAAAATCTGTGACATCGATTTGTTGAATCTGTGTATTCGGTAACTAGAGGCCAGCTGATACGTGTGTGGCAAGAAATGTGCCACCGTTTTGATATTTGTCGTGTAACACAAGGTGCTCATATTGAATGCATAAAATACTGAAATTTGAACTTTCTCTTTCCAGGAACGTTGTAATTGTGTTTATATTTTTTTGTAGTTTGGAAGAAATAAATGTTTGAAATCTGTTCCTTCTTTCTGAATAGCCCTGTGTAATATATTCCTACGTGTTATATTGATATTATTATTAATAATATAATAATAATAATAATAATAATAATGAAATTAATAATATAGAAAGTAAGTTTATTATGACCAGGTAATTTTTAATACTTCTTCACACCCGACTCTTGAAATGTAATTATTTGCTTTATAAAGAACGTGTACCATTTTTATGAAACATGCTCTAACATTCTGAACAATTTCTGATTTGTGACAAGAGGAGCACAATTCCCAGCATAACTAATAATTTCATAACAAGTTCTTAGTTATAACATTTTATACGAGCTCTTATTATCTATTTATACTTCATTAGTCATATCGATTGTTTGAAAAAATGAATTGAAACAGAATCCAGACGGGACATGAGAGTGAATGCTACAGCTATTTCTTCGTAGACGCGAGACCCGGTTTCAGCAAGTTCTGTACACGGGGGAAAATAACGTGTCACAAGAAATACTCTCCTTCTTATAATATTCAACGCAGATAAATTACTATTATTTGAAGTTATATACGTCATTTTTTCACAAACATCTCTATGAATTATTAACCATTTAGTGCTATTTTTTTACAAGTGCCAGCAGCTTGTCTTTACGACATTATTCTTATTCTCGCCTGTCGTGGTAGATCTAAGATTTTAAAGGTAAACAGTACAACTGTAGGCCACTTATATTGAACAATTCGCGGCGAAAAACGAGTTTTAAATGTACCTGTTGTTGCCGAACATTTCCTTACCAAGAAAAACGTCGATTATTTTTTTACATCTACAATATTTCATATTCACCTTGAAAAGCCGTTCTCTAGCTCAACAGGTCGGTTCTTATTGAGTTAGTGATTATCATTGGAGTTTCGCAGGTGCAATTCTGGATTAGGAGAATGGATTTTAAGGGACATATTGTTCCTGAATACATCATTCTTGCAAAGGAAATGAGTCATGGATCCCGTATCATAGACTTACAGTTCGTAAAACATCCTAAAACTCCAAAAAAATAAACCTAATATATAAAAATCAATCTTTGTTTATTTCTTTGTTTGTTCGTATTCTATGCGCGGCCATATCGTTCAACCGATTTTGAAGGGTTTTTTTTTGCACAATGTTCAGAAGATTCCCGGGATGAACATAGGCTATAAGAGAGGTGTGAAATTCAACCACTTCACCCCTAAAAATCACCCTTTGTAGTGAAAAACGTGAAATAAAGTCCCTATTTTCGCGCTTAAATGGCTTACGCTGCCTAAACCATAACATATAACAAATTAATGTACGCAGAATTGAACATCTCAAAAAACTCTACAAAAAAAATCCCGGACAGCATACGTTTATCTTCTACGGATAACTCACAATAACCATTTTTGTATTTCATTGATGACAAGAAGATCGGGATAAGCACATTCCCAGGCAAGTATAACAACGCACGGCTGGTGGTAAAAATAAATGAACATTTATTTAGGAGTAGCAGCGCACGCCGGGTCTTAGCCAGTAAATAATAAAATAAAATAGAGAGACCTCTGTGTCCGTCCATTGATGCCTGGATTTGAACTGGACGCTAATTATCCCAGTTGCATCCTATTTTGTTTCAGTTTACTTTTTTTAGTAAACAGATCTTAGCTTTTTCTTACTTTCTCGACTTCAATAAAATCATTTTTGGATAATTAAATCTTAAGCAAAGAGTTAAGAAGTGGCGCCTGGAAGACAGAGTTAAGTTTCCCCGATGACATGACGGGTGATTAATAATAATGAAGCACCAGGAGAGTCCTTAATCCTAAACTTAGTACAAATCCAGACCATGAGCGACCATATGAAAAACAATCCAGTGCTCTGACGGGGAATCCAACCCGAGGCCTCATTAACTACTGTCAGAACCTCTTATCACTACCCACGGGGCTGGTCACCTTGCATACACAATAACACAGAACACGCATTTTCTAATACTTTTTTTTATTGTAAAGGTTTGTATTGAACATTATTTCATTTATCTACCTTTAACATCTATACTAATTCCGAGCTAAGTTCCAGTTGTGATGTAAACAGAGCAGATGTATGACTGCATTTTCATTGGTCGAATGACGATTTTATGTTTCAGCGAGCAAGAAAATATAGTTCCTCTGTAACAATTTAAATAAAGAAAATAACAATATGTAATATCTTACACATGTCTATGTATGTTATATAGGATTCTCTTAAAATACATAATTATAATTTTAATAGGTAAAATATGCATTGTTTTATTCCTACGCATCCGCAATGCAGAATATGTTTGAATGTCAGTTGTTTCAAAATGGCCGATTCTCAAGAATTCTTGAAATATTGGAAAGGAAAGCTTTATAAAAGTAGGAGAAAATCAAAGTATTTTGAATATTTTCAAAGCGGTTAGTGAGAAATATCCCACATTAGCCTTTGAGGATGTGATGAAAATAACAGAATTTACAGGTGAGTCAGCATGGAGCATACATTCTGCTCGTAATGGAATTATATATAAAGGTTATCGACATCATAGAAAAAGCTTAGGTGTAAATGCCTGATTAGGTATGTTCATATATTTTTTGTCATAAAATAAATAAGAAATGGAAGTTCCTAAATATTGGTGCCATCTTACTTTGTATCCGGTCCAGTAAAATACCAATGTTGCCTGGGAAAAAGTTTCTATCGATAACAGTTCCATACACAATTCTTTCATGTGGTGAATAAAAGCAGCACCACAGTCCTTCGACAGACCGAGTCGGAGGAGCAATAACTTAAGTTTTTATAGCACAAATGTAACTTAGCTCCAGATTAGTATAGGTCATGTGCATTTATTTATTTCATTGTAACTAACTAACTCACTGGCACTATCGAACCCGTAGTTTAATGGCCGCGCGGATATAAGCTCTCCATATATCCCTATCCTGAGCCAATGTTTTCCAATCATCCCCTGTATAATCTACTTCCCTCAAATCATAGTTAATGTTATTCTCCCACCTCATTCTCGGTCTACCAACTGGGCGTTTTCCCTCTGGTTTTCCTACAATAATCTTCCATGCACGTCTTTCATTCCTCATTAGTGCCAGATGTACTGCCCATCGCAGTCTACGAGACTTCACTGTTCTCATTATATCTGGCTTCCAATAAAGACCATGTAATTCACTGTTATGCAGTCTTCTCCATTCACCTCTCTGTTCGTCTCTCTTTGGGCCAAACATTTTCCTAAGAACTTTATTTATTTCATTTTATGTATATTAATATAATGTAGACCTAATTATATTATGAAATGGTGAACACGATAAAATAAGCACTTTTTAATGACATTACAAACCAAAATTTGACTTGAGGAAAGAGGAAAAAACCAGGGAAAACCTCATTCAAGTTGCTCGGCATTGGGATTTGAATTCGGGACCTATCAAATGTGAATCCCAGAACTTACCGCTTGAGCCACCTCGCTCTATATCCACATGTGAGATAAAATACATAACCTCACATTCCCCCGTCTTAATGGAGCTATAATGTACATACAGTAAACAAAGATTATAAAGAGAAGAAATCAGAAATAGAAACAGAAGAAGCATATTAAAAACAAAATACTGTTACAGCATTGGCTCACTGAAACAAGTGGCCCTAAAATATATGATCATGCTAGAAATACATTATAAAATGGACAGTTAATAACAATGTTTGTGATTTTGAAGATGTGGCGGATTTCAAATACATGAGAACAATAATTAAAAACAAGAACGATGAGAAGAAAGAAAATAACACAGGCTAAATTCTGTAAATGCATCCTATTGCCATCACAGGGACTCTTTCCATTTCTAACTTTACAAAAAAATCTTAAGCTAAAAATCTATAGGCCCTGACATGATTATTCTCCGAGTTATATGTATGCGAAACACTGTTATGTAGTGAGTTAGTTAGTTCATAAGAAATATTTGCAGCCACCAGGTATTCCATGACGATGCTGGTGGGGGTAAAAGTAACTAAACTAACATTTGCATAGTTACGTAGTTATTGTCAGTTCGCCCTGGCTTGGATAATCTCGGTGAGAAACCGTGCAAAGAAGGAATATGGAAGAGAATATCAAATAGCATCAATGATGGAAGAACAATTTTGACTTTTCATCGTTAGAGATGGGGAGTTCAACGGGGAGGAGGAACACTTTAGCCGTAGAAAAGGCGACTCTCCTCCGGGAGAAAAGTTTAAGCAAGTCAATACGTTCAGTGATGTGTCATAATTAGTAATCAACGACACCCTTTAAATTCAAAACAAATATTAGTGTCGTCATTATAATCTAGAGGAGTAAGGACCAACAATTGTGCATAGAGACCTCGTCTTACAAACTTCATATTATCTTAACTCCTGGCGCGCTAGGCCTAGAAGACCCTTACCTGCTGGCCTCACATCCGTATGTGTCAATTACAGAGGTAGATGAACATCATACTGTGTTGGAGTGACATGTTGTCAGCATGTCGAGTCCCCCAGCTGTTATAGCTGCTTTTCTCAACCTGGAGCCGCTACTTAATGTAGCTACCCAAATGCCTCACGATAGTGCGTGGACACCGGTCCCATACTGACCGAAATACCATGAGAAAATTTCTTCCCCATGGAGACTCGAACCAGCGCAAGTCCCGTAGCTCTTCGCCAAGGCTTCCTGCCTTAACCACTCCTCTACGGCTTGGGTACTGGTTTCTAGTCCTTTACGAAGGAAAAAACAGGCCTACTTACGATTTTTACCTCCTAAAGAATCCACAAACGCCGGCTGGGTTTGTTCCCGTGAACTTTAGAACCAGAGGCGAGCATGATAAGCTCTAGTCTAGCAAGATCGATTACAGCGCTTAAGAAGAAGGAAAATAAAAATGCTCTAATCATATGCATATTATATTCTCCATATCATATTATCCGATATTGTAACATAACGTTACTATTTGTAAATAAAACCCTGCTACGAATACTGTTGTAATTTGATATCTAAAACGATTTGGGAACTTTTTCTCTACGTTCAATAAATGATTTTATTAAAAGCAGATAAACTTCACAATTGTAAATAACTATGTCAGGTTGTGAAGTGGATTTACAGAAGTGAGGAAATTATTAAAAAGCGAGCGATAACAAGGATTTAATTTCCGAGATTCTGTAAAAAACTTCACAAACGTGTGTTGTACTTTTTTTTTTTTTTTTCATGGTGGTGTTCCCAAAAATACAAATAATAGTAAAATAATAGCATCTCTGTTGGAAATATTTGCGTTCATTATAATCAACTGACTGACGTTAGCAGTCTGACCAATGTATATACGGTAAATGACGAAAATAATTCAGTTGAGACTACAGCATGCAGTGACACCAATCAGGGATAAAATGGCGGCAAGATTGAATTTATTGATTAATATTATTTCAAATAAAGCTCAGTTCATTTAAAATGCAGTGATTTGTTTCGTACCACCACACAACCGTTTGGATATAGCTTTGTATATACATTGTACGAAGAATATAAAGACGGCAGTGGTTTTACTTCGCGCCCTAGGTAAGTACTTTTTGATATTACAGTGCAGTTATTTAGTTATTTATAGGTTGGCAAACCCGAAATTTAGGAAATTGAACTTGAAATCATGGTCACCATTCCTGTAAGTCCGACAGAACGCACTTATCGTGTAAAAAGTGATTGTAAAATGCTATTTGTTGCTAATGTTGACGTAATAACTGTATCGTAACGAAGCAACGTCACTAAATGTGAAAATACAAAACAATTTTACAAATTAATTTTAAAATATATTAATATTTGGCAGATTGAATTCAGAAGTGTTGATTCTACCAATATATACCGTGGACATTTATTTATAGGCCTTCCTGTATCAGGTAAATGTTCTAAACTATAGTTATCATCTTTAAATGAAGGATGCAAGGAAATATCCAGCAAAGTCACTATTCGGCCAGTAAAAAAATTGACTTCTAAGTGAGGCGATTAGAAACAAAGGAATGTAAGTGATTTTTTTCTCTTGAAAAAAGTGAGTGTGTTTAAGCATTAATGTATTTTTCCAGTTATCTGGGGAAAACATGCATCAGCCGCAGTTATCATTTTCAATTACCTGTCATTTTCGTATACAATTTCAACTTTAAAACTGTTTTCCCACAACTTTCACTTGTGCTCCTAACCGCCTCAATTATACAACGTACCTACTTTTTTTAAATATGTGCCAAATTTGTAAGACAAATAAACCCATGATTACACAGATTCTTCTAATCTTTCGGACTCCTAAAATATAGTACTTTCCATTGAGAATCTAATACTCTATTTCGACAATAAAGTGACGAACATAGTACTTTCACTGTCTCTCAAATGTGTATTAATATATCACGTGATAATATGCATATGCATTTGAAAGCTAACTCATTGGAAATCAAAACAAATGTATTATAAAACTGCAAATATTCTGTTTTTCATTCATATGGATACATTTTCTTTCATTTAAAATAAACATCCCCATTCTTTAAAATAAACGGAACTTCATGCCGCGAGAGGTTTGCAAGACAACTGATCTACTAATTGGCTGACCTCTTGTGTAATTTTATAGAGGTAGGTAAAAGTGTGTAAAGTGATCCCACTACAGGCCACAGACGTTAATGTAAACAGTATATGGTTGGTATGTGGTCAGGATGTCTTCTAATTCTTATAGTCGCTATTTATTATATCTCCCCTAATTCATCGCGATCCTGGGTGGATACCGATCTCGTAACTAACTGGCTCTATCGAACTCGTAGATATACAGTATCGCGGACATAAGCTCTGCATACATCCCTAACCTCAGGTAATGTGTCCCAATCATCCAATGTATAATCTACTTCCCATAATTATCATGGATGTAATTCTCCCACCTCATTCTTGGTCTACCAACTGGTTGTTTCCCTAAGGACACCGATCTCCTACTGACAATTATTCCATGAAAACATTTCTTCTCCACAGGGACTTGAAGAATCGTAGACCCCTGCCAACACATGATACATTAGGTCGTTGGATTTTTCGATTCCTGTATTAATTAGATCATTATATGGAAATTTCCGCATTAATGATTTTCTTGCGCTTATTACTTGCTTTGTTCATTAAATAAAGGTTATCTACTTATTTAGAATATCGGTGTTATTGATTTTAAATGATTCTCTACGTTTTGCAAGTTAATACATGTCACTCATTTGTTCTCAGACTACAATATTATACACTACATAAGTTAGTTATTTCGGTAGATCAACATAATGTTTCAGGTCTAGATTAATGTAAAAGTTAACACAACAAATTTCATAAAACACCAAGAAACCTCTGGAAGAAGTGAGTTTGTAAAGGTATCAATTTGTCTGGTGAAAAGCTCTCATCACCCACTGGTCGCAGGTTATCAGACCGTTAGACTTTTAAGCACTAGTCCATCACATCATCTATAATTCGAAACATCTAATAATATGTTCCTTAAAACTTCCCACGAATTTCTTCATCTCTTCGTTTCATTATCGCTACTCTCCAACCTGCAAACATCAGTCAATCAGCTGAATGTCGCGGCCGCCTGTCACTGTATTAATAATAATTCATGCATAAATTCAAAATAAAACAAGAGTTAACGTAATGTCGGTGATTATGATAGTCAGACGATGTTCCAAAATAACCCGTTTTAATAAGAGAATTATACTTCTGTTGATTTTCTGAAATAAAACTTATTCCTCTAAGCTGAAAATCCAGATCTTGCAGTTCCCAGACCCATATTTATTCTATGGAGGACATCGCTATAAACAATACTCTCATATTCAAACAATTTTGAAAATGTATAACTGTAGGCTTTCACGGCCGGCGTCTTGATCCCTGTTAGGTTCGTCTTCCAGGCATATAGGCCGTGGTCCAGTCGTTCTTCTACTCGACGTTTCGTCTACCGCTGGGGTAGACATCATCAGGAGATACTGCGTGCTCTCTGTGAACTCCTCAACAGTCGGCTGCAGACTGGCTGATCGTTGGAAACTCCCTCCCTATTTATAGGCACGCCCCTGGTGGAGGGGCGGTTTTCTGCGCGGTCCGTGTTGCGTGCTGTTTTGTCCAGGCTGTCGCTAGCAGAAGTCATAGGCTTCGTTGTCGTATTGTGCAGTGCCGGGATCCAGATTTTGTTTATCTTCATGGTTTCTTCTTTTTTATTAAAGGAATTTTTGTGTTTATATATTTCAATGGCTTCTCTGTACAGTCTGGTGTAATAATGTGATGTTTGGGACAATACCTGTGTTTCTTCGAATCTTATTATATGTTCTTGGTTGTTCATTCGGTGTTCCGCTACGGCTGATTTTTCTTTTGTTTTAGTCTGCAATGCCTCTTGTGTTCTTGCAATCTTGTGGTAACCATTCGTTTTGTTGTGCCGATATAAACCGATATATAATATTAAATAAATATAACATATCTACAACCTACAAGCCAACACAAAAAATCAGCAATATACTGCGCCCAGGCAAAGATACAAGAGATCCGTTAAGTACTGCCGGCATCCCTTGCAGTTGTGGACAGGTTTATATCGGCACAACAAAAAGAATGGTTACCACAAGATTGCAAGAACACAAGAGGCATTGCAGACTAAAACAAAAGGAAAAATCAGCCGTAGCGGAACACTGGATGAACAAACAGGAACATATAATAAGATTCGAAGAAACACAGGTATTGTCCCAAACATCACATTATTACACCAGACTGTACAGAGAAGCCATTGAAATATATAAACACAAAAATTCCTTTAACAAAAAAGAAGAAACCATGAAGATAAACAAAATCTGGATCCCGGCACTGCACAATACGACAACGAAGCCTATGACTTCTGCTAGCGACAGCCTGGACAAAACAGCACGCAACACGGACCGCGCAGAAAACCGCCTCTCCACCAGGGGCGTGCCTATAAATAGGGAAGGAGTTTCCAACGACCAGCCAGTCTGCAACCGACTGTTGAGGAGTTCACAGAGAGCACGCAGTATCGCCTGATGATGTCTACCGCAGCAGTAGACGAAACGTCGAGTAGAAGAACGACTGGACCCGGCCTATATGCCCGGAAGACGAACCTAACAATTTTGAAAATGTTTAATCATTGATCGATGAACTCTATTGAGTAGGGCCTAACACTAAGATATTGGGGCTGAAATAAACATCAGTAAACTAAACATATGTTTACACATAGAAATACATTGTATAATGGAAATTAACAGCTAATGGCTGTTATGAATACATAGTCTTTATATATAGTTTTCGAATACATAGTCTTTATATATAGGTTTTTATTGTTTTATAGATTATTTTAATTATTCAAGCAAAGTCTTTTGAAATGGAGTTAGATATTCAAAGTCTGTTGAGATAGAGTTTAGACATGATACAGTTCAGAGCAAAGTTTTGCTTAAGCTAACTGTAAACATCCCTACATTTAGTTCATTGGAATGTTAGTGAGTACAGTTAGGGTGACTTGAGGTTATTTTGAGTATATAACACATGAGAAGTGAGGGCCTCGTGTCTGTCTGTGTGTGTAAACGGCTGAAGGGTAAGTCACCGCCATTTTTCTTAATAAGTATTCCGGATTTTCGAAATCTAATCAAGTACAATTAACTATTTTGATATTAAATTTTCAAAAGGGATATAACATTTTTTTAAACATGTAGATTAGGGTAGAATTATAACTTCCACAACCCCCTCTCTCTCTCTCAAACCCCAGAAAGTACTGTAGTTTTTAATATAGGCTTAGATTAGTTATTTAGGGCTAGAATACTTAGGGATTCTAATTATTTATACCTTAGTAATAAAATAGTTTAAAAGAAGACTCCGTTTGTTTATTTCAAAACATGTATACTGTACATCCTCATACTAACGCTCGGCTAGATAAACGCTACCAGATTTTCCAAGTCCCGAAGGTCCTTTAAGCCTAAGAAATCCAGTTGGGTTTATAATATTGGTTAGCAGTCGGTGGTATATCATATAAATAATTTATTATTTTTTCTGATAGGGAAACGGACCCTTGCAAGCTTTCTGGACCGTTTTGAATACAATAAATATTAAAATTTTGTGATACGTAGGCCTACATTTTTAGGTTAAAATCAGCAGTGTAAGATTTATGTAGAACAGAGGATATTTATTATTTAATAGAAATGAAATAAATAAAAAATATTAATTCTGGATTGGGATTTAAATTAATCAGACCTTGTAAGACAGAGGGAGATGTGGAAGAAGAAAAATGCTTTTTTCGATGTAGCTATAGTGATTGAGCAACCATTTTTTTTCTCTTGTAAAATTGTAAAATCTGTGCATGATATATTAAGAGTGTATACTATTTTTTTTTGTCTAGAAGATAGGGGTGGTAGAAGTGGGTAGAAAAAATAACCATTAAAGATTGGCAAAACTCATGCTGAAACGTGGCCGTACTAACGGGATATGTGGACGTAGCGTTTCAGACGGTGGATTGACGTATGAGAACCGAACTCGTGGCTCGTTGACGGGGGTGACACGCCATCATACTACCATGAATATTTTTTGCCCGATGGTGATTGAGACCAAAATAATTTCTCTGCAATAATAATGACGAATAAAATAGCATGAACTAATTACCTTCGTGGAAAATTACTTCCATGTAATACTGAAATACAAATGGTTTAAATGTCTCGGGTTATTAATTACCTCAGGGCAACTCAAGCGATACCAACATACGAAGCTATGAACGAAATGTTGAATTAACTGAGAAAATTTAGAAACGTTATATAGGAATTATTTTTAGATCTTTTCCTGCGAACAGATCGTTTCTGCATGCGTTGGAAAATATATTAAATATAGAGATTAAATAAATAAACGGACTGTGTGTCACTCCTAAGTTGGCAATACTAAATGTCAAGTCGAAATCATACCGACTTTGTTTAAATTAGTGAAAAATGACAGTTCATATGTATGTATGTATATATATATATATATATGTAGCATATATGAAATAATTTACGGGGTAACTACAGGGTATTGTTGAGAAAATATTTAGCGAAAGGAGTCTCGGGTTCGAACCCCTGGTGACTAGCTTTACAAGATGGCGGCTGGAGTGAAGGCTAGGTTTTGAAAGGTCAGGAAAAACAGTAAAATAAGTTTTCACATACGGTGACTACCAGTTGTTTTTTTATTAGATTTCTTGTCCGAGAACGGTAAGCCAGGAGTGTTCTAAATTAGCTATAATACAAGTTTATTCCTAGCAGGAATGTTAAGATATGTCGGAGGAATATTTAGTCTGAAATATGTCCCCGTATGCGAGGCTATCTAACGGGATTTGATAAAGATTCTGAAAATTTTCCAACTTGAATGAGGGAGTTACACTTCAAATAATTCGCTCTGCACTATACATGTTACCGAATCATCAGATCAAATATCCAAAATCATAAAGAGTATCAATTTTTTTTAAACAGATTGATTTGGCAACACGTGTAATGTGTTGGCTAGGATGTCGTCACTAGAAGTCTTGGATTCGAACTCAGGAAAAATGTATTCAGTATTTGGTTAATCTCTCCAGAATAGCGCAAGATGGCCATAGTGTAAAATTGATTCAAGGTTATTGGAACTTGAACTAGTAAATTATTTTCCATTTTTTATACAAGTCAGGAATATTTAGCATTTGTCGGGAGTAAATTGGAAATTTTCCGCAACTCGTATAACTAATTTATCGAGGGAAAATATGGAAGTATGGAACTTAGCTTCTTTTACAGATTAAATAACAAAAATTAATTAAAATAAAATAAAAATGGCTCATGGAACTCAGTTTCCTTTACAAAAATAAATAATTAACTTAGATAAAATCTTGGTTTCAAGGGAGTTTATTTAAAGTGTAACTTATAATAGACCTAATTATACTTGGATGGGAAACCTGTAACGGGCACATCAGATTAGATCTCGTAACGGTGTATTGAAAATAGATTCTGAAAACTTTCCACAACTGGTACAAGGTATGTCAGCTGATGGTTCGAACTAGGACACATATTTGTCGCATAACGTCCTTATAATTTAGAAACAAAAGAACATAATTGAGGGATGCAGAATTTTAATCTATCTTATCGAATCGGTCGATGAACGTTAATAACCATAAGCGGTGAATTTATTAAATAATGGATTGGATACAGGATAGGGTAGCCTCTGGTTGATGGATTATAATGATTTAAATTATGTTGATTCATAAGACGAGAGATAGTACTGCTGAGGGAACCTTGATGCTGACCATTCTTATAATTCTCTGTCCGAGTAAACGACCTTGCCCGCATTAGACTAAGCATTTAATTAAATAATAACAGAACATTATGTTTGGCAAAATAAACATACACTGATAGGCCCGAAGATGTTAAAAAAAAAAATACTAGGAATCATAAATATTCTATACCTTAACGATCGCAATGAAATTAATGAACCTAAAGTTTATCACAAACAGTAACGTGCCTATAAATGCTAAAGGAAATGTAGGAGCGCGAGAGTCAAACATTTTTTTTATTAAAACATTAGGAAACATAAATAGTCTTTTATATAAGTATATGGTGATAATTACGTCTATTTTAAATCTCACTTCAGAAGGAAATAATAAAAGGTAATAGCCGCAAAATAAATAAATAAATAAATACTTGTTGTGTCTATTGATTCTAACTCCAAGTGATATGATACTACATAACCGGGGATCTTTGAGTTTCTGTTGTGAATTATAAGTCTTATGTTTATCTACATTATAATTTTTTTTTTGAAATTTCAACCGACTTTATACATTACTTAAGACATTTGAGTAATTATTTGAATACCCATATGGTGAATGGTGACTTGCAGTTTCCCCAGAGAGATTTTATGCAGTGAAGAGTTGGATTAAATCAAGAGTGTCTAGTTGTTTTAGGCATTATCGTTTAATGCGACTACATACTTAAAACAATATAATTTAGATTTAATGGTGGCAGCATTTTTGTAAAATTGTGAACTGTTCCGATAAATTTTATAATATTATTGGATCATTTAATTTCATAGTGAGGTGAGCCAATCTAGTCGTAGATCTTTTTGGCATTTTATTGTAGCAAGCGAAGTGATAATGGAAACGTGGTGATAATGCCGGCGCACTGTAGGACCCTAGAACTCTGGAAATAATTTCTTGTCATTCAAGTGCAGTTTTCGAATATTTGAGGAGTGAAGTAGACTTAGTGGTTTAACTTAATCCGTAAACGCTCTATCATCATAAATAAATAACTTTCATTACATATATTCCAGATGAAGGAAATATTTGAGGAATGAGAACATGTGGGAAGTTAGAACTCAATCAATTGATGCTTTAATAATAATAAATAACCAATAAATAATGATAACAATAAATAATAAATAGAAACCTCACTAAAATAAGCTAATAATCTGTGAATTTAAACTAACTAATTTAAAAGTAAAACATGGGTAAGTAAATGAACTAACGGGAAATGGTAAATGATACTAACTGAGGAAGGGAGTAGGTAATCTTAATTGCTACATTAAATTAAACCCAAAGATTATGAGAACCACAAGTAAATATGGACCAACTACGATTAATCTTAACAAACTAAATTCAATAATATTAATAATTAAATAATTGATGGAAAAAGTAGTTTGGAAGGTATAACGGAGCATCAGATTACGAAGACAGGTCATGAGGCAAAAGAGGATGACCGAGACTCAGTGAATAACCAACGGGCAATCTGAGCTATAAAAAGTAAAACATGATAACTAATCGACATAATAATGAAAATAATGATAATAAAATATTAATAATCATAATCGTAATAATAATAATAATAATTCACAGAAAATTAATCAACAATAATAATAATTTTTTTTATTATTGATTTCGTACATCTCAATGATGGATAAATCATATTTGAAGAGAAAAATTATACGCTCAGACCGGAACTTGAACCCGGGACCCTTGGTTCTCTAGACCAAGTGCTCTACCAACTGAGCTACCTGAGCAAGTACCGATCTAAACGCAAATCCCTCTCTATATACATTGTAATTCCCATCCACCAAATGCTTTGAAGCCATGCTTCTATCTTGAAAATGGCGGCTCCTTTATTAAGAAGACATATTTGGGAATTATACATTACAGCCAGTACGGCTTTTTCCAAGTTTTTTTTTTTAACTTCTTCAAATATGATTTATCCATCATTGAGATGTACGAAATCAATAATAAAAAAAACTTGGAAAAAGCCGTACTGGCTGTAATGTATAATTCCCAAATATGTCTTCTTAATAAAGGAGCCGCCATTTGCAAGATAGAAGCATGGCTTCACAGCATTTGGTGGATGGGAATTACAATGTATATAGAGAGGGATTTGCGTTTAGATCAGTACTTGCTCAGGTAGCTCAGTTGGCAGAGCACTTGGTCTAGAGAACCAAGGGTCCCGGGTTCAAGTCCCGGTCTGAGCGTATAATTTTTCTCTTAATATGATGTATCCATCATTGAGATGTACGAAATCAATAATAAAAAAAAACTTGGAAAAAGCCGTACTGGCTGTAATGTATAATTCCCAAATATGTCTTCTTAATAAAGGAGCCGCCATTTGCAAGATAGAAGCATGGCTTCACAGCATTTGGTGGATGGGAATTACAATGTATATAGAGAGGGATTTGCGTTTAGATCGGTAGTTGCTCAGGTAGCTCAGTTGGTAGAGCACTTGGTCTAGAGAACCAAGGGTCCCGGGTTCAAGTCCCGGTCTGAGCGTATAATTTTTCTCTTCAAATATAATAATAATAATAGTAATAATAATAATAATAATAGTAATAAATAAAAACTAATTGCAATAACATAATGATAAGCATAAAACGTTATATTAAAATAATAATTAGTAATAGGAGAAATCATTAGATTGAAGGATGGCGGATATTATTAAAAGGAAAGAGGTCTAAATGATCGTAATAATGAGATACCAGATAGGACTAGCAGTAATCCTTTTATCGTATTTGAATAATAATAATAATAATAATAATAATAACAATAAACCACCCGAAAAGTAAATAATAATAATAATATAATAATAATAATAATAATAATAATAATAATAATTCACAGAAAATTAATAAACAATAATAATAATAATAATACTAGTAATAAATATAAACTAATTGCAATAACATAATGATTAGCATAAGATGTTATATCGATACTTAAAGTAATAATTAATTATATGAGGAACACTCAGTTTGAAGGACCAATTTGTTCATGATGATGATGATTAATTATATGAGGAACACTCAAATCGAAGGATTGCGGATAGTATTGAAGGGACAAGGGCTAAAGATCGTAACACTGAGATACCAGATAGGACTAGCAGTAATCCTGGTATAGTATTTTAATAATAATCATAATCATAATAATAATAATAATAATAAGAATAATAATAATAATAACAATAATAACTATATTAATATTAATAATAATAATAATAAAAAGATAAGTCATCAGTAATAACAATAAACCTTAATGATCATAATAATAAAAATAAAATAACATTACCAGTAATGATAATGCATAATGATAATAATAAAACACAGTAAATTTAAAAACTACCAATAATAATAATAATAATAATAATAACAATAATAATAATTCACGGTAAATTAATGATTAACAATAATAATGACGATGATGAAATAAGAGCGAACTACCAGAAATAAGACTTATGCTTTTGAATAAAATGAAAGATAACGGAAAACCACAATCTCAATTTCAGCCATTAGGACTCATTTAAGTATGAATGGGTTCCGGGATAAGTAGTAGGCTAGTTCGCGAGAAGATAACGTGAAAGCAGTCCAGATAGAGACACGCAGTATGTTAAGCCTATAGCGGAAGACGAATGATAGGTTCAATTAACCAGCAGTTATGCCAACACGGAGGGTAGAAATTATTTTAATATCGCGAGAAATAAGGAGTGACAACAGTTTCAGTTGAAGAAGGAAGGATGTACATTATCCAACTTGGTTAAATAAAAAAAAGTATTACAAAGAGAACGGAAGAGGGGCATGGGAACCTAGGAAAATTTATAAACTTTTTGAAACGTAATGAAGAATAGGACAAGCGTTGAAAGATTTTCCCAGAATTACCGAGTGCCAAACATGCAGAAATGATCGGAAACAAATTAATTTATTCCCATAGCAACTTAGAAGATGGAGGTTAGGATACTGCACCGATAGTTGGGTGTCTTAATCGATCTAGTGGAGAGTGTTATCATATAAATTTGGAAATTCAAGGGCTACACTGAATATATTTATAATGGAAATTACACAACAATTATTATACTCGTATGGTCATGACACTTGACTGAGATGCCTACAGGAGGAAACAGAGAAAGAATCTACGGCCGGGATCTCTCCCTCTGTATACCTTGATAGCACATCAGTGGGACTAGTGACCAGTTGAGAATAGACACACACACACACACACACACACACACACACACATGGGATTTGGAACTTAATTAGATTAGTGAATGACCACTAGATCGCTCTAAGACTCACCAGACTTGGGCCCACAATCACTCGGAACCATATTCAGATAAAACGAGCGAATAGACTGTAACCTAGGTCAATCTTGGCTAAGCGATGTTAGGGAAATCACACAGAAACCCACAAGAAGTTAGAAGAGTAACAGAATTAGGATAGGAAGTAAAGGAAGGCATTCTATCTTGATGGAGGCCTGGCATATGCTAGAGCCACTGGGATAGAGATGCGAACAGAGACCCTGGCATTCTATCTTGATGGAGGCCTGGCATATACTAGAGCCACTGGGATAGAGATGCGAATAGCGATCCTTAGGGAGAAACAGTGCACAGATGAGAGAGACAGAGAAATAGTGAGGAGTTAGGCAGTGTGCAAGTTGGAAAGTGGGACACCCCCGTAATGATAGGATCTGGAGTCACAGACCTCCTTGGTGATCCTGGGGCACTGGCCATAAAACCTTGCCGGCTTGGCACTGACGTTTAGGACCATGGAACAACAGCAGATAGAGAGTTAGGCATCGGAGAACGATTATTATTGAACGAGAACACGGATTCTCGAGGAAATAAACATTAGTTGATAGCCGGGGTTAGGGAGTGATGAGGGCAAAAGTGGGACCTCCATCAAAGAACTTAGGATTCAATCCACTAATTTGATGAGGGCGTGTCCGATGAGTCCAAGAAGGCCCTCCCTAAGATTTATAATTGAAAACGAAAATTCTGAGGCAACAGAATAGGAGAGGGTGTGTCAGGAAGGACCAGGGCCACTGTTGACGGAGATGGAAGCGGCTTGTCTCTCCCTCTGTAGGCCGAGCCCAGAGAAATCTAGGGCCACCATTGTGGAAGACGGGATCCATTTTCCGCCTTCAAGGTCGCGCCCGGCCGCTTCGCTGGCTCACCCGACACAATTAGCGAGACAGAAATCGCGACTAAGAGGTGGGGGCAGGCATGACTAGGGCCACCGTCGGCGTGAAGGGAAACGTCGCAATATCCCCATGCCTTCGAGGCTCGCAGCCCAGTCAGGGTTCTGAGGCCCCCCCCAAGAAGCGATGGTCAGGGACCATCCAGAGTCAATAATGATGCCAGGAAATCCGCCGGCGGTGAGAAAGCGGAAAGAAATACCGCGAAGTAAAGATGTACGCACAGATAGAATATGGTCCTAACGGGTAGACAACAAATACTAGCAAAATAACACCGGAAACACTAGTGCACTAGAGGGAACAGAAGGAAAATTGGGAAACGCACATACATACGATTGTGCCATCGACAGGTAGAGCCAAGAGGGACAGATTGACCTAGGATGGAAAGAGAAGAAGACGACTTATAAAACGAGAGGTTAAACACCTATGGTGGTGTAGATAAGTCTAAGCGCATAAGCAGTCTAAAGTAAATAGAATCCTAGGATACAAGCAGAACAGATAGGAGTAGTTCCGAGTGAAAGAAGAAGTAAGGAAAGAACCTGGAGTATGACGTGGGTAAATATTTCAAAGTAAGAAGGGAAAAATCGAACCCCAATAAATGATGATATGTATGTAATGGGAAATCAAGGAAACCCCGGGAGTAAGAAGTAGAAAAAAGCAGTTTAACTACATGTAGATCAAGAAACAATCAGGGAATAAAGTAGACAAAACGTAAAATAAAAGTATAAAAAGTTCAACAAATCAGCTATGAGAATTTGCCAATGAAACAAACAGTTAGGTGAGGTAAGAGTGTAAAGTACGCCGTATCAGAAGTTAGGGCAGCAGAAGGGAGAATGAGGACAAGGACTCAGGTTACGTAACATCACGGTGATTTCTAAAATTGAATCAGTAAGGATTTAGAGGTTAAACTAAGTGGATTGATATATTAGCAGTAAGATCAGATAGTCTGGGAAAATTAGACAAATGAATAATGAAAACCTGAATCCCTGTCCAGACACAAGTAGCTTAAAAATCATATCTCAATTAAAGAACAATTAAGACTAGGAAAGGGAGAGTTAAGAAATAGAGGCAGTTATTTCAGAAGTGGAGAAAGGAAAGAATGCTCTCAAACTCAGGTCCCTAAGGAAACGATGACAGAAATTCAGGATGCGAATATTAATTGGTGTTTGGAAGGACTAATTCGGCTTTGGTCAAGTAGCATTTACATGATAAATAAGTGTAGTATAAAGAAAGGGACTAGATAAAACCCCTAGAATTAGGCAAAAAATTTAGGGCTGCTAAAATGGTAAAATCAACCGATCTAATTATGGAAATTATGTGTATATATACACCTGAAACTGTCAAATTGAAAGTTTTATGGAAGATAAAAAGATGATTTAGAAACTGATATTTGTTGATGATGGCTATACAAATTGATAGGCATAAGAGCACTCTTTTCGGTTTCCAGTTTAAAATCTAGCAACGCCAAAAGATAAAACAGGGATAAAATTTGTATAGGAACGAGTTTGGCAGTTTAAAGTTTAATGCAAAATACAATTTTGGTGGTTGCACCATTGAGATATGACTAACTACAAGTAAATTTAGAGGAACGGAACCTAGGAAAATTATAAAAGTAAAGATGTACATGGTTGCTCAAGATTCGGGGTTTAGTTAAGAGGGGTACTATTCTTAGTAAGAAACTAGGATTTGGTTTTGAAACCCCAGGAGGTACTATTGATTCATTTCTAAAAGTCCATATGGAATTTATTAAGAAAAAGGTAGTGCAAACCCATAGTATTTAAACAAATAAAAAAAGAGAAAAACCAACAAAACTAAACAAAAAAACGATAAAAGTAAACCAGTAAACACCCTCAGCACAAGAAGAACGACTACGCACATGATCTAGCACGACTGGGCTAACTAGAAACGACGAAGGATGTTGAGTCACCTAGGGCATTCCCCACACCACGAAACTTAGATCAGCTTATACCAAAAAAAAAAAAAAAAGGAGGAAGACAGGGTCTATGCGGGTACGACTTACTACATCAGAGATAGTCATTCGGGATGGAAAATGTCCACCAGTCAATACGGTGCGACAGGAGAGACCAAGCAAATACCTTAACCATATCAAACCGAACCTCTGATGGTCCGTGGATCATATAGTAATTCCCAACCAGTATTATACGGTAAGAAATTGGATAACAACGCAGAAATCCTATTAAACCTATCCTCCGGATAATCCATGACCCCTAAAAGAAATTGCTGGTCTCAAGAACTTCAAGGACAGACCCAGTATCCGGCATGGCTCTCTCCCGACTGAAGGAAGATACCATCACCGAACGTGATCAGAGGCATCGGATTCAATCAGGGATGCTGTAAGAGTTCAACATGAGCTGCGACATGCGCGGCGACAAACAAGAACTAAGTGCTCAAGTTTCTCGGTGGACGCGGCTAGTGGAAAAGCTGAGTGTTGTGAAGAAAGTGATAAGCTCTAATTAAAGTTTTAGATTTTTCTTTTTTTCAGAATGACAGTGTGGAAAAGAAACAGCATTGAAGAAAACAGAACTATGGAACAGTTTGAAAAAGAATAAGAGTAGATAAATTGTGTTTTATATATGTTTTCTTGTTTCAGGTCCGGAGTGACAAGCTAATCCATTTTCCAAATGTAATTTGAAAACCAGATAAATGTGGTTTGATAAAGTATGAAAACATCTATGTCCCATATAGAGGAAGGGAACTGCGGTTAATTGTAAAGAGAAAATGGATTAACTTAAGCACACAAATTTTTTATGATCTATGTTCAAATTTGTTCCTGTGAAAAATTCCGTGTTTATGAATACGTATAATTAGAAAGAGGTTAGGTAGCCTTTATGACACGGGATATCGAGCAAGTCTGTAGTATCAAATGTAAACAAAAGCCAGATCAACTAAAAAGCTTGTGCGTAGTCTAAGTACACAACTTCAGCGGCCCCAAAAAGGGCCTTAAAAGACCCTTTCTTGGGTTCGAGAAGGGGGGAATATGTTATGAATACATAGTCTTTATATATAGTTTTCGAATACATAGTCTTTATATATAGGTTTTTATTGTTTTATAGATTAGTTTTAATTATTCCAAGCAAAGTCTCTTGAAATAGAGTTAGATATTCAAAGTCTGTTGATATAGAGTTTAGACATGATAACGGTTCAGAGCAAGTTTTTGTCTAAGCTCACTGTAAACATCCCTACATTTAGTTCTTTGGAAAATGTTAGCGTGAGTACAGTTAGGGTGACTTGAGGTCATTTTGAGTATATAACACTTGAGAAGTGAGGGCCTCGTGTCTGTCTGTGTGTATAAACGGCTGAAGGGTAAGTCACCGCCATTTTTCTTAATAAGTATTCCGGATTTTCGAAATCTAATCAAGTACAATTAACTATTTTGATATTAAATTTTCAAAAGGGATATAACATTTTTTTAAACATGTAGATTAGGGTAGAATTATAACTTCCACAACCCCCTCTCTCTCTCAAACCCCAGAAAGTACTGTAGTTTTTAATATAGGCTTAGATTAGTTATTTAGGGCTAGAATACTTAGGGATTGTAATTATTTATACCTTAGTAATAAAATAGTTTAAAAGAAGACTCCGTTTGTTTATTTCAAAACATGTATACTGTACATCCTCATACTAACGCTCGGCTAGATAAACGCTACCAGATTTTCCAAGTCCCGAAGGTCTTTTAAGCCTAAGAAATCCAGTTGGGTTTATAATATGACTTCTGCTAGCGACAGCCTGGACAAAACAGCACGCAACACGGACCGCGCAGAAAACCGCCTCTCCACCAGGGGCGTGCGTATAAATAGGGATGGAGTTTCCAACGATCAGCAGTCTGCAGCCGACTGTTGAGGAGTTCACAGAGAGCACGCAGTATCTCCTGATGATGTCTACCGCAGCAGTAGACGAAACGTCGAGTAGAAGAACGACTGGACCACGGCCTATATGCCCGGAAGACGAACCTAACAATTTTGAAAATGTTTAATCATTGATCGATGAACTCTATTGAGTAGGGCCTAACACTAAGATATTGGGGCTGAAATAAACATCAGTAAACTAAACATATGTTTATACATAGAAATACATTGTATAATGGAAATTAACAGCTAATGACAAATAGGGATTTTTTTAAGATGTGGCTGAATTCAAAAACCTACGAACAATAATTACAAACAGAAATGAGATGCACAGGGAAAGTAAACATAGGCTCAATTCTAGAAATTCATGCTATTATGCAATACAGGGACACTTGTCCCAACGCCTTTAAAAATAACGTTTAACTGAATTTCTTCTCTCAGTTACATTACATGACTCTTACTTTAAGGGACGAAATAAGATTAAAGTTTAAAAAACCTGACCCACTGAGACTCGAACCCTGAACCTTCCGGGTTGTAGCGTGTTGCCTTAATCAACTACACTACGGCGTGCCCCACTCGTAAGATAAACGTTCGCTTAAGTAAAAATACGCGATGCTTTCAGAAATATGTAAAAATATGTGCTGTACCCTGCAGCTACTGCATATTGTAAACAGAACGAGAATTTAACTTTAAATAACGTAAAAACAAATAAATAAAATCCTACCCCTGTTCATGGATTCCTTTGCAATAAAAGTGAAGACTGCAACACAGTACTTCAACAATATAAACTGTAGCGTTTGGTGATACGTATTCGCGAGGTCACGGATTCATATCCCGACCAACCTGGACGAGAGTTTTCAGTTCTTAGGATAAATTCTGGGTTGTACAGGTGAAGAAAAAGCCCGATAAAAACCTCACCCAGAAAAACTGCCCCTAACGGAGATCGAACCCGGGCCCGCTGCGTGACAAGGCAGCACGCTACCTCGTGACCACAGCGGTGAACATGAGTTAAATAGTCGTTAAAAACGACGCCGCATCTCTACACGTGCGAGATGTTGCGTCGCACCGAGCCTCTCTATAAACCGCATCACTTATTTTGAACTTAAAAAAGTTAACACAAATGAAATTTTGTCCACTCACCCATTGCTAAAACATCGCCCCGAGTGTAGATTACATACAATGTAGCTAAACCACATAAACACGCGCATACACGCTTTTTAAAATCATGTTATGTAAATAAACACATCACGGCCGAGTTGTAAGAGAACATGTTCATTACCACTTCACATTAAAGCGCAAGTCAGATGTCACCACGGCCTTCTTGATCCACGTAGATTCTCTATTTACTGGGTTTAATCAAGTAATCCGTGATTGCGATTAGCAGAGTTAGCAGTCGTACAAGATGATATAACGCTAACGTAATAAACTAGAGATAAACTTCTTTGCACGTTGTGCGCATTTCATATCATTTAACGTAATAAAATGCTAACAATGAGTAAAATAATAAACATTAATTTTCAGTAATAAAAAGATTGGTAAATGTATTAAATGTAACCAAATAAATATTTATTGCGACTATTTAACTCATGTCGCAAATAGTAGTCAATGACCAAACATGTTTCAATGAATTCTGTTTTACACCAATGACAGTCGTGTTTCACCTCGCTCTTTATCGATATCTCTTTATCAGCTCCTGCTTTTGTGATAAAGAAAGCTCCTCCTTTTTTAATATTCTGAACAGGTTAGACCATTATTTTTCTCCAACAAATACATTGAATATAGCAAATAATGAATAGATTCAGTGATTTTAGCAAGTTTTTTATTCAAAATATAAATGATTAACCTAAATTGTTGATTATAATAGTTTGACGTGTTTTGATTATTTCTCCACTTGAGTGCATTCTTACAATATTGTGATCCTATTTAGCAATAAATAATATGATCGAGTTGCAGTGAATATACATAACTTCACATTTCTAATTTGTTTTCAAACATCGCTGTTTACATTAACTATATACATATTTTAAAACACCGGTAACTATATTCAAATAATTACTTTTTAGTAAAGAGCTTAATTTTATTCGTTAAATAGTCCTAACAAATGCTACTCTTGATTTCTAAATTCTCTAGATAAATTCGCTCCTCATTTCGTGAGTCGTGAATTTATCGATAATTTTGAAATCAATCATGGCATTGCTTATGAAAAAGTCAAAATGGAGTATATTACGAGTAAAACAAATGTTTATATGCGCTAAAAGTCAACACAGTGTAATGATAAATAAAACTCGTAATAATTTCTCTTGTGTTGGCTGCACGTACAAAAGAGTCCAATATGTATTATCTGTGCTACAATCTTGGTCTAATTATGTGCTTAGCATGTGCTTGGGGTAGAAGACGATTAAGGCTCTGGTCTTTCAGTCAATAGGCAGAAAATAAGTTATCATCCCTGCTTCGTCCCAGAACACATATCTTGTGAAAGTTTTTTCAGTAGAGTTTGGACTCGTCCTGTATTATATAAGTGTTATTTCAAGATTTCCGCTTCGTAGTCGAGCAGTATCAGGCATGATGCCTTGCTCTCATTAACTATGGGACCGGCGCCCATTCAAAGAGTAGCGGCTCAGGTTGGTAACGACTGGATCGTCAGCAGCCGGCTGGTAGGCCTAATGCAACGGTACTCGTTACGCGGACCGCGTGCCGCATGCAGCTCTTGAAGATATTTATTAAGGCTCTTGGAATAATTTTACCTTCATTACAATACATTTAAATTTTAAATTCTAAGTATAAAATAATATTATCTTTATTGAAATTCTACAAAACGTTTGATATCCCTGTGTCATTCTGAGCAGTACAGTACCGCACGTGTTCAACAATGCAATGCAATGTCCTGGCTAGTGTTATTGGTTTTGAATATGTGTACGTTTGTTTTTAAAGCCGTTTAAACTTCTACATTGTCGTCCGAATCTTTCACAATGAAATATTATACAATTTAGTTTCTATGAACAAGCGACTGGATACTGTGTGTTACCTAATCAGTTGAAGTGAAGTGAAGTGAATTTCAGTGTTTAATAATGACTGGTATTTTTTCGAAAGGGAAAAAGGGAAAACTCGAAGATGAAGGAAGAGTTTTTCAAGATCCTTGGGAGCATGAATTTTTCTTCATACCTGCTAAAAAGGAAGGCAGTGCGATGTGTTTATTATGTCGAGACGTAGTTCAAGGTTATAAACGATTTAATCTTAATAGGCATTATAAAACGGTGCATTCAAATTTTGAGTGCAAATATCCTAAAGATTCTAAATTAAGAGCAGAAAAACCAAAAACATTAAAAATGTCAATAGTGCCTGAACGGAAAATGATGTTGGATACCGTAAGTGAAAATAAATTGAAAACAAAAGCATCATATGAAGTAGCAGAAATTTTAGCACGCAAAATGAAACCGTTTGCCGATGCAGAGATTTTTAAGGTGGGTTTTCTAGTCGTTTGTGACACATTATTTTCTAAATTGCCAAATGCAAAACAGATAAAAAGTGACATACAAAAGTTACAACTTTCCGATTCTACTTGTGTTAGGAGAGTTAACGAAATGTCTGTAGACATGCTTCTTTGTACTCTCGATGAAATTCGTGAATGTGACTATTTCAGCCTTGCTCTGGATTCGTCCACAGATATTAGTTCCACCTCTCAGTTGCTTTTATTTGTTAAATATCGTAATTAGATAGGGATTATAAAGGAAGAATTTTAAACTGTAATACCTATGACAGGTCAGACACGGGGAATAGATTTTTTTTGAAGCAGTTAAATATTTTTTTGACAAATACAAAATTGACCTAAACAAACTTTTATCAGTGTGCACTGACAGTTGTCCCTCAATGGTAGGTTGTCATACAGGATTCATTTCTCTGTTAAAAAGATTTAAATAGAGACCACTTATTAACATACCATTGCATTTTACATCAAGAAAATCTTGCTGCTAAATTTGACGAAAGTTTAAGATCTGTGATGAAGAAAGTAATTAACATTGTTAATTTCATTAGATCACATGAACTAAATCATAGGCAATTCATAGAATTTCTCAAAGAGCTTAATTCACAGTATGATGATGTTATTTATCACAGTGAGGTCAGGTGGTTGAGTAAAGGAAGAGTTTTGGAACGATTTTTAATCTTCGCCATGAAATAAAACTCTTTTTAAGTGAACGAGATAAAGAATGCCCTGAACTAGACTCTTCTTCATGGTGGTTAAAAGTAGGCTTCCTGGCTGACATAACAGGAATACTGAATGATGTCCAAATTAAAATACAAGGTACAAATAAACTTATTACTCAGCTAACAAGTGCAATTTTTTCTTTAGAAGAAAAATTAAAAATGCATACAGAAGAACTTAGTAATAATGATTTTACTAGTTTCCCATGTTTCCAACATCTTACTGAAGAATATTCAGAGGAAGAAATAAACTTGCAACCCTCCATAGAATTGCTCACTGTACTACACCATGATTTCAGCGCGAGATTTAATGATTTTTAGAAAGTTTCGAAACCCATTCCGATTAGTTGAAAATCCCTGGTCAATAACGACAACAGATGTAACTTGGTATTATTCTCCAGCAGGATTCAGAAGTGGAAGGTATTTTTCAAGAGAAACGAAAAACGAATTCAATTTTAGAGTTTTGGAATAAAGTTTCAGAAAAACAGTTCGAAAACTTGATGTCGTGTGCATATAAAATGCTGTGTCTTTTTGGATCAACGTATGTTTGTGAAATGACTTTCAGTAAGATAAAGTTCATCAAGGGTAAACATAGATCTCGTCTCACCAATGTGAACTTGGAAAACCTGCTGCGGATATGTGTGGCAAATCAACCAGCTCGTATTGACAAATTTGTGCAGGAGAGTAGCAGAGTTCGACCATCAACTTCACAGCAGTAATCTACACAACTGTAAGTTGCCTTAAAATTATGTACAGTACCGTAATAATAATAATAATAATAATAATAATAATAATAATAATAATAATAAACAGTTAATTATTAACAAAATTAAATGACAGTAATCAGTAATTGTGTTTTGTCCATAAATGTAAAAAAAAAAAAAAAAAAAAAAAAAGGCTGCGTGTTACCAAGACTGAGAACTGTGAAATTTGGTGGGGCTCTCGAACAGATATGGTTTCTTATATTTGGCTCTCTTGTAATTTCTAGTGAGTACCACAGGCCTAATGCCTTCTAGACCTTTCGCGCCGTGGAGTTAATGTTGCCTCACATGGGAAACAGTAAGTGTTCTGAAATCTGAACAGATTGTGTGTCATAATGCCGGCCACTGCTCTTATCGTCCGCCGGGTTCCGCTCTGGCGTTAATGTGATCTACTTTCAATTTACACACCACTTCGGCAGACCATTTTACTTAGACGTATCCTTGTACAGTGTGTAGGATGAGTGTATGTTTATGTGTTTGTGAGTAGTATAAAGTGTGTTGTACGAGGAAGAATGATGAAGAGAAGACCCGGCCGGTACTGGCACATAGCCTACTCCTGTAAAAAAAAACAAAGGGGTTTGCCTGGATTCATGATCCCACCGAACGCACGAATCACTATCAACATTCTTATGCATGCATAATGTAGATAGTTTACAATTTCAATTCTCTCATTGGCTGCTTTTCCTACAAATGTTTGAAGCATCAAAATGGAAAACCTTTGAAGAGCGGAGAGAAACAAATTATTTTGAATGTTTTCAAACAGTTTACTGAAAAAATCCTACATTAGCTACAACAGGCGAGTCAGCATGGATCATAAATTCTGCTCATAGACCTAATCTAATGAAATTCTAAATAAACGATATCTATCGACTTTATGGAAAACGTCTGGTTAGGCAGATCCATATATAATACTTGGTCATGAAGAGATGGAAGTTACTAATTATTGGCGCCATCTTACCTTGCATTCAGTGTTATTTTCGTAAAATATCATGTTGCCTATGTAAAACATTTCTATCATGGACACTTCCGCAGACAATTCAGTCATATGGCGGGTAAAAGTAATGCCTCAGTTCCCCAATAGACGGAGTCCGCGGAATAATACCTTATGCAAGTTTGTGAACTTAGCTCGGATGTCTATATACAAATATACTAAAAGAAAGCAGTTAAGTATAATTTCCTCCTCGGTTTGTCAACCGATTTATTTTAGTAGCTAGATATTGACGACATTTAGTGTTATCAATAAACATGTTTGTAAACAGTTAGTTTTGCCGTTTTTAGCTGTAAGGCGGTGTTTATGGAATATCTCCATGATGCAAGAGTTACACTTCTTCCACAGAAGCATGTGATGTACAAAGCCCATGTCAAAAAAATAAGTGCCTTAACTGCAAGGCACTAGAATCCAGCGCCAAAGCTCTCATTTAAAATATAGGAAAGTAATACATGTACAGCCTTTGAAATAATTGTTGCCGCACAGTTAATTTTCCAAGTCCGAGAACGAAGTCACTGCGCATGAGCAGATGTCAGTTGTTTGGTTCGCGAGTATACAACTATTTGAGAAACTAAAATGCGTTCTATTTGCTTGTGTGTCGTGCAATGGAAAATAATTTCGCGTATATAAGTAGTGCGGAAAATGCTGTAAATAAAACAAAGCAAAAACAATAAAACAAAACAAAGAAAATTGATTGAAATAAGGGCGAGAGAGAGAGAGAGAGAGAGAGAGAGAGAGAGACAGAGACAGAGTGTGTGTGAGAGAGAGAAACTCACAACAGCGGGATCGAACACGCGACCTCTTGCATGGGAAATATAAGCTCCCTCCACGAGACCACAACCGTTCCCTGCTAGAAACTGTCTGTATGAAGCGATGTAATACTCCAGGACTTACTTGTATAATGAAATTATATATTAACTTGTCTTAATGAAAATTAATCAGACGGATTTTACATTAATAGTGGAAATAAACAATCTAGCTATGCCTTATGTTTTTAAACAAAGGAACGAGATTTTACAATCATTATATATATATATATATATATATATGTATGAGCTGTTCCCTTTAATTAATGAATTTCCCTATATATATAAATTATAAAGTAGCCTCGTAACGTGTAGGTATTATAAAAAAATAACGACGTTATTAAAACAAATCCTGGCCAGGATCGAACCTGGGCCTGCATCGTCGCAAGAAAGCATCTTACCAACTGCTCTACTGAAGCGAACGGTACAAAAGCTGCATCAGAAGTAAGCGCTAATTTACTATTGATTGGTTTAAGAGACCATTACTTGCTTTCAGTCATCTGATAACTCTCTTAACTTAGAAATTCAATTAATAGATTTATTTGTTGAAGTTGTTTCAATAACGATTGGTATAAATCTATGATTGCTCCCTTGTGCCGCCGGATTTGACCTCAAAGGAGACAGCACGTGTAACAACTTACTCGTGTGAATCGCTCTTCAAAACTTTTAACTTTCCACCATCAAGAGTTGCGCCATAATTTTTTTTCAAAGGCTGTACATGGGCTAATCATCCTGCCAGTGTAGGGGTGACATGTGGTCAGCATATCTGGTCCACCAGCCGTTATAGCTGGTTTTCTCAACGTGGAGTCGCTACTTGTTGTACCTACCCAAATGTCTCACGGTGCTGGGTGGTAATTTAGGACACTATCATCAGTTATTATTGTCTCACTCGGAAAGTTAACATATAAAAACGGGTGCCGCGCGGCAATACTTGACATGCGGTGTTGTCACGTTTCTCATAGCGCTATGAGCGTTTATTACACAAGGACAGAAGACATTGATTATTTATGTTATTATTTAATTGTATGTTATTATTTGGTATTAGTCCACCACTGTGGTCTCGAGGTAGCGTGCTGCCTTGTCACGCAGCGGGTCCGGGTTCGATCCCCGATCGGGGCAGTTTTTCTGGGTGAGGTTTTTATCGGGGTTTTTCCTCACCTGTAAGACAAATGTCAGGAAAACTTTAAGGCCCAAACGGTCTCCGAAATCATATGACCATCATCACCATCATCCTTCACCGGTGTGGAAAGCAACGGGAAGCTACCACACCTATAATTCCCTAGTAAAGCTGCAAGCATAGCATGAAAATGCTATGATTGCAGTGAAGGACCTCCCTTCGGGCAGAATTACTATGGATGGATGAATTTGGTATTGTTTAACTTTTAAAATTAAAATTATATATGCATTTATTTTTTTACTAATGGTATAGTATTATTATTGAGCGTTAACGAGGAGATACTAAGGGCCAACACACGCACTCTATTGAACACTGAGAAATTGGGACTGGAAGTAAACATCAATAAAACTAAATATATATTCACACATAGGAATGCATTATATAGGCCTAATGGAAATGAACATCTAATGACAAATGAACGCAATTGTGAAGAAGTGGCTGATTTCAACTATCTAGGAAAAATAATCACAAATAGGAATGAGATGCACAAGGTAATTAAACATAGGCTCAATTCTGGAAATGCGTGCTATTATACAGGGACTCGTGTCTTCCCAGCTCCTTTAAAAAAATGTTAAACTGAAAATATATGAAACAGTTATTCTCCCAATTATATTATATGGATGCGAAACATGGACACTTACTTTAAGGGGGGGAAAGAAGATTACGAGTATTTGAGAATAAAGTTCTTAGGAGTTTTTTGTTAAGGCACTACACTACAAGGTCGAGGGTTCGAGTCCCGGTGGGGTCAGGAATTTTAAACTGACCCAAATCTTCTGTCGGCACTATTGGCCTGGGGTCGAATCAGCCTCTAACTGAGATGAGTACCAGACACTTGTTCTGGGGTAAAGACGGCCGTCACGCAGGTCTGACAACCTGGCTGATATCATGTGCCGATTGTCCAGTAATGTGGGAGCCTTAACCTCCTACTACCCCAAGGGCTTCCTAGCCCTGTAATGGGATACCTTTACCTTTTATATTATATGGATGCGAAACATGGACTCTTACTTTAAGGGGGGAAGAAGATTACGAATATTTGAGAGTATAGCTCTTAGGAATTTTTTTTTGATAAAAAAGAGATGAATTGACAGGTGAATGGAGAAAACTACATACTAGTCAGCTACATGATATGTATAAGAAGCCAGATATAATAAGAACAATTAAGACTCGTAGGCTACGATGGGCAGGACATGTTGCACATATGGGGATGAAAGAGGTGCATGGAAACTTCTGGTAGGAAAATCAGAGGGAAAACGCCCAGTTGTAGACCAAGAATGAGGTGGGAGAATACCATTATCCATGATTTGAGAGAAGTAGATTATACAGGGGATGATTGGAAAACATCATTTCAGGATAGGGATGTATGGAGAGCTAATGTCCGCGCGGCCATGAACCTACGGGTTCAACAGAGCCAGTGAGTTGGCCATAGTTTGGATTTTAATTTATTATTATCGTTATTATTATTGTTATTGTTATTATTATTATTGTTATTATTATTATTGTTATTATTATTATTGTTATTATTATTATTATTATTATTATTATTATTATTATTATTATTATTATTATTATTATTATTATTATTATTATTATTATTATTATTATTATTATTATTATTATTATTAACTGTTCGGTCTGAAATATTTTCCCATGGCCGCCACATGTTGAAATCACTTACATATTAAACTAATATAATATGTAGATATTGTATTATTATTCAAGCTACACATCACAATAAATCACTGGTAATTATAATTATTAATTACGGTATACAATTTTATAATTGGAACGAATGCCTCACATCGTTCCGAGTTTTAATTGAAACTGAGGGAAGAATAGCCAAGTTTATCTAAGAGACCGTCTTCCGAGATTGTTTTCTTTAATATAATCATAAACTGTTGACACCGCTTACTAAGAGTCTGTCAGTGTAATGTATTGCCCCTTGAACTATTAAGAGGTTCTTCCTCTTGTGTCACATTATCCATTCGGTCTGAAATATTTTCGCATGGCCGCCACATGTTGAAATCACTTATTAAACAAATATAATATGTAGATATGTTGTATTATTGGAGCTACATATCACAATAAATCACCGATAATTGTAACAATTACGGTATACAATTGTATAACTGGATCGACTGCTGCACGTTCCATGTTTTAATTGAAACGGAGGGAAGAAAAGCAATGTGGCAACATCGTCGTAGTAGCCGTACTCGGGATCTTTGTGTTTTAATAACATACAACAGCTGCGGGGAGCCGATTGTTAAGCATCATAGTGAGGCGATAACACACTCCAACACAAATAAATACCCTGCATTTTGATGAATACAATTTAAAACTAACAACGTATAAAGTGACGTGTGGCGTGCAATGAGAAGTTAGAACACGTGGGACGATCTTATCTTGTGTTACATAAACATGCTGACTATAAGGCGACAAACAAGTAACTCTGCGCGGATAATGTTCTCTACGTCGGAGAACTGCCGCATCACAGGATAAGATCTCCCTACTCTACACTCAATATTTTCTAACTAAAAGAGACGCAACAATTAAATGAGTTGATTTCACTTTTTTTCTGTTTATTTTCGTGAAACCGGAACGAACCAACAACCTTAAACTCTGGATGTTGATGATGATCAAATTAAAAGTAATAAATAATAGTTTTAAAAAACTAAAACAAAACGCTTTATTAGAAAACCGAACAAAAAAAATGAAAGATAATTTCAATTTGCAATACGCTTGGGATAAAATTAAAGTGTTCAACAAAAAAATCATCTCCAACACATATAGAATAAAACTAGAGTTATCAACAAAAAGAAAATAATTTTAACATCAAATGCGTGGGGTGCTCTATAGCAATTAATATATTTGATAATAAACAGATATTGGTAAAAGTAAAGTCTCTAAGAAGAAAATGTAAAATTCATAAAAACCACCCTACGCTTTTGATGGTAAAATTATTTTCTTCTTGTTGATAACTCTAGTTTTATTCAATATGTGTTGGAGATGATTTTTTTGTTGACCACTTTAATTTTATCCCAAGCGTGTTGGAAATTTGAATTATTTTAATTTTTTTTGTTCGGTTTTCTAATAAAGCGTGTTGTTTTAGTTTTTTTAAACTATTATTTATTTTTTATTTTTTAGTTTTAATATTTCACAGAATAAGATAAGAATGTAAATATCTTTAAATTCGATACTATTGTAGTATGAGCTAAAAGTAATACTCTTCTAAAAAAAATCCTCCCAGCCGGATTTGAAGCAGCGACATATGGATTACTAAAATTATTTACCACCAGAGTTTACCGCTCTACCAACTGAGCTCTTACTAAAAAGTCAACAAGCCCGCATCGTCTTATACCAGTTTTCATTTTTTTGATTTTCTGATGATTCTGGCCTGGATTTTAGGAACAAAATATGAAATTATTGTATTGTCACGGGTTCCTTGCAAGTATACAAAGTTTCAAGTCGTCCAATGTTTTTAAGTGGATACAAATCGTGTTCAAAGATTCCGTTAATAGATATAGGTCCGTTACATAGACAGATACAGGTCAAGCTAATATAAAGTGTGTAAAAATATATAATTTAACATTGTTATAACCTCAACGGTATAAAAACATTATGAACATAAAAATTATAGATCAACTCAAATGTCGAAATAAAATGTATTTAATTCATAAAACGTTTTAATACAAATATCACGAAAAGAACTGCGTGATTGAAGACGCGAACCTGCGATCTTCATTAACAGAAACAGTGACCGCGTACTTTACCGCTAAGCTATCGGGACACGAAGAAGAGTCTTCAGTTCTTGCCACATAACACAGTAGCTCAGGGACTGCACAATTATGACTAGTTCCCTAGTTTGAACCCAGCGCTGTGCCGAGTATGACTTAGAAGAAATGTGCGTTCAAGAGATGACTTTTTTTTTTGTCGAAGGGTGTACATTACAAACCATCCTACTACGTTCTGCTATTTCTAACATATAACTTAGTTACTGTTTAGAAACTAATGCGAACAAAGTAAATTGTAGACTTAATGATCATCATCATGATCATGAACAAATTCGTTTTAGGCCATGTGGCCTATACGGTAAACCTAGCGAAGATGGTCTTGATCTTTCCACCGATGTTTTGGTCTTCCTTGGTCCCTATGTCCAGTTGCGGTATATTGGAATGCCAATTTTGGAAGTCTATTTCTTGCCATTCTCCTCAGATGATTTTTCCATTCTTGTTGGTATCTTTGTATATCTTCATTTAAACTTGTTACTCCAAGTTTTCCTCTGATAATAGTGTACCTTTGGTGATCCAGTCTATTAACTCCTAACAATGATCGTAAGAAGCGCATTTGGCTTACTTGAAGTTTATGAGAGTTTCTTTTATTTAAAATCCAAATTTCACTTCCGTAAGAAATAAAAAACTCTCTCTTCATTATTCGCAAGATAAAATTTCATTTTTTATTCTTTTAATAACAAGGTGAGTTTTTATTGAAGATTGTAATTTAAGTTATATTTCCTTTTATCAGGAAATGACTTACTGTAGTCAAATTGCACAAATTATTAAACATTAAGAATAAATTATTATTAAAGTAGGTTAAATTCCTGGATACAATTGGAATTATACAGCAATTATGGTGTTTCTGTAGTGAAATGTCACCATAAATTTACACACGTGTATCAAACTGGTTACTACAGAATGAAGAGGATACAGTTGGCTACAGAACGGAACGAATAGAGCACTTCAGTGAATGCAGCTACGGGATCAAATACAGTAGTTGCTGGCCTTAATATCCTCGCAAGAAGTACTTTCATTATTACACGTAAAATATTTATAAATTAGGAATTTATTATTATTATTAATATTATTATTAACGTTAATATTACCATTATTAATATTATGTCCAACGCTGTGGTCTCGAGGTAGCGTGCTGCCTTGTCACGCAGCCGGCCCGGGTTCAATCCCCGGTCGGAGTAATTTTTCAGGATTAGGTTTTTATCGGGGTTTTTCCTCACCTGTAAGAAATGTCAGGAGAACGTTTAGACCCAAACGGTCCCCGAAATCATATGGTCATCATCCTTATCATTATCATCGTCATCCTTCACCGGTGTGGAAAGCAACGGGAAGCTACCACATCTATAATTCCCTAGTAAAGCTGCAAAGCATAGCATGAAAATGCTATGACTGCAGTGAAGGACCTGCCTTTAGGCAGAACTAATATGGATGGATGGAATATTATTATTACAATATTATTAATAGCAACATTAATGATATCATTATTATTATTATTATTATTATTATTATTATTATTATTATTATTATTATTGTTATTATCATTAATAATATTACTCAATTCTTTCTATCTTCGGGTTTTTGCAGCTGCTACCATTTTCCCGCGCCAAACTTCCAGAGCCTACGACCTTGGGCATATCTTCAATGCTTCAACCTCTCGCTTGCATACCTCATGCTTTCCTTCCATGTCAACTTTGGTCTTCCTTTTTTCTTCTCTCTGGTCGGTTGCCATTGATATAGTTGTCTTCCATTCATATAATATGTCCTAACCATTTTAAATAATTTTCTTCAATTCTTTCAATTATGTTTTCTTCTGCTTCCATTATCTTTCTAATTTATTTATTTCTGACATGTTCTAATTTTCATTTTCTGGCACTTCTGCGTAAATAATCCATTTCTAGAGCTATTAGTCTATTCTTATAGTACTTATCGATTGTCCATACCTCACTTCCATACACTGCAACAGATTCCACCAATCTTTCACCAATTTTTTTTGTGTCTTTCCAAATATGCTTATTCCACCATATTGAATTTAACGATGACATTTTTCTACTCAATTCAATTCTTCTGCTTTGTATTGTCTTTGCCTATATCTTAAACGTTATCCATAATTATTCCCAAATATTTAGTTTGTTTCACTTGCTTTATTTGAAATCCTTCTTCCAGTGCTAAATTTTCTCTTTCATTGCTATTGATTGCCAAATATTCTGTTTTTTTGTAAGGTTACTGAGAATCCCTTGATTCATATGTGTTTTTCAACCTTTTTGTCATGAATTACATATCAAATTGTCTTGCGCTAAAACCAGTTGATCATCAGGTCTGTGGCAAGTCATTCGCTCAGCATCTTATTTCAGAAAAATAAGTACCTTCATCAAAGTGAATAATTTATGAACCCGTAATTTTCATCAGAATTAGGGCATATTTATATTCAAATGAATTGTAATGAAAATAGGAATTCATTTGTAACAAAATTAAAATCATATAACCTACCAAAAATAATTTAATAAGCAATAAATAAAACATTAGTATAAAGCAATTAGCGCCAGTCATAGACCTGGACCCTTGCTATTGTAGCGAACGAAATTAGTAAACATCATACAATGGATCCATAAGCCGTTATACAATGGGGAAAAAGTCTGCAGTTTCTTTTGTCAAGAGGATTTACAAGACTGCACTATTGTCAAATTGCTATAACAATGCTAAGCCCAAAAACTTCTTACAAAAGGCTGGGAAGTCACAAACTAGCAATTGGATTTCCCTAGGTAACTTGTGGAAAGAGTTATCCCCAAACTAATTTCAACTAGTACATGTCGTTAACAGCGGGTGACTTCTTTGCGGCGTAAGGTAGATGCCGACAGTAGATAGCCGCGCCCTAAGGACCACTCCATTTGGTCACCCTGAAAATTTTATATGATGAGGCAACTAATTTAAAGGGGGGAACGAGGCCACAAACTTCTAAGTTTAACACCCACGATAACGCCCTTAAGGTAAAATTTACCAATCAAAATTAGTATAACATATAACTGTTTGTGAGACGTTAAGACTTTTGGTGGAAGGGACTAATGCCGGCCCACTCAGAATTATAAATATATTTTACTAAGCGAAAATTAGTGTGTCCGTTGCGAGGAGTAGCAACGAGCGAATGTGCCGGTGCAGGGCACATCGCATTACATAGCGAAAGTTCAGTTCTGTTAGTGGACAGTTAGAGTTCAGCAGTTAGAGAGTTCAGCAGTTCTCTTAGTCAGTTCAGTTCTGTTAGTGGACAGTTAGAGTTAGGCAGTTCAGCATTAGTTAGTTAGAGTACAGTCAGTTCTGTTAGTTCGACAGTTAGTTAGGCAGTTCAGTAGTCGGTTGCGAGCAGAGTCGCGACTGGCGAATGTGCCGGTAGATAAGTCGCATCGCTTGGTTGAGTGTTATAACCATTACTAGTTCTGACCCACCAACAGCCTTCTCGTCAAACTCGTCGTCCAATACGACGAATGTAATTCAAGTGACAATAAAAGTGCATCGTCAATTTCAAGACATCACACTGGGCCTACTGTTTTTTCCCCAACTACTACCTTTCCTCACGGATCCCCACGACTATATATCTTAAAGTGGCTCCCAACAGTGGGACTACTATCCTTTCTCACGGATCCCCGATTATAATCTGCATCATACGGCGCCTATAATTTTCCTTTACATGGCGGCCCAAGTGCGACGCTTCGAGGAACTGCTGAGCAACCGTCTAACGAAGAGTGGATAGGCGTGTTCCAGTAGTGAATATCCTACGAACGTGAGGAAGAAGACCTGGGGGAAAAGATGGCAACCAAAATACCTCAACGAGGACAGTAAGGAATAAAAGAAGACATCGAAAGGTATCAGTGAAAATAAATTTATTTTAAAATTTATTGATAAAGAAAATATATAATGTGTCGAATTGAAAAGTGTGCATGTCTATGGAAGATGGATGTAGAATGGAAGGAAAGTAAAAGAAGTGAATAGAATAAAAATAGAATTAATAAGGAAAAAGATAGTGGATGTAATAGGAGTCAAAGTAGGAAATAAACAACGGAAAAGAATAAAAAAAAATGGAGGGAAATCGAAACCCAGTCAATTCCAACACAATTATAGAGTTATTATTAAAGATGAAGCAGGAAAATAAGGAAATGTATGAAAAATCTAAACTTGAAATAATTGAAACGATAAAAATTGAAATTAGGGCCGAATTACAACAAGTAGGAAATTAGGTCATGAATAAAACCGACAACAGCATCACAGCTTTACAGGAAAAAGTAAAGGTGAAACACGGGGAACTAGAAGAAATTGCCCAATCTAGTAAGGGAATAGATACAATTAAACAAAAAGAGGAAGAAATTACCCAATCTAGGGATAATATAAGAGGAGAAATGCATGAGGGTATAGAATTGAATAATAATGCATCAGGGTCTATGAGTGAGAGTATGAATGATAACATAATATGTGAGAAATCTGATGTAATTATGAAACAAGGAATGTCTGAAGTAACAACTAAAGCTTGTACAAGTGACATAGGTATTAAAAGTTCCCAGGTAACCACCCAAAACAAATTGAATGATGTACAGGTAGACGAACATTGTACTAGATACAAGGGTAAAATAAACTCGAAAGTAAAGAATGAATATTATTTAAAGTACCTTGTAGACATGGAAACAGACAATCCTCGGTCCATAAAAATACATGGCAGAGACAAACCGTCGATCAAGGTGATTGCAAATAACATGTTTGCAAGCATGTTGATCACGAATGATCTAGATGTTGAGTCGGTCGTAACCCGGGAATCTCAGATCGAAGTAATAAATAATAATGCCACTTTGAGCAGAAATGACCCTAGAATTAGAGGAAAGTATGAAATATTTCCCAGAACTTACAGTATAGAGTCAAAAACGAGATTTAATAATGTAGACTATTTAACTCATGCCCCAAATGGGAGTCAATGACCAATCACGTTTCAATGATTTCTGTATTACAACCAATCAGAGACGTGTTTCACGAAATAATTATCAACGTTAGGATTATCATATATTAAGCAAAGCTCCTCCTTTTTAATATTCTGAACAGGTCTGACCGTTATTTTGCAGTGACTGAGCCTATAACAAATACGGCTACCAGATTGTATATAATAGTGCTTACATGTCAACATTTGTAGCAATTGATTATACCACCAAAAAAAGAAACCACTGTTTGCACTTTCTTAAATGTATACGACATCAAAAATGAATTAATATACAGATTGATGTGTTTCATTTTTTCTCCACTAGAGAGCATTCTTACAATATTGCGTTCCTTTGGCAATAAATAGTATGATCTGGTTGCAGTGATAAACAAAAGAAGCAGTAGAAGCGTAGGCTACCTATCGTTTCTCATTAGTTTTCAAACATCACCGTTTACTTTAAATATAAAAATATTTTTAAATAACTGTAGTTAAATAATGATTTGTGAGTAAACAGCTTTATTTTATTCGTTAAATAGTCCTAACAAATGCCACTCTTGATTTCCAAATTCTCTAGATAAATTCACTCCTCACTTCGTGAGCCGTGAATTTATCGATAATTTGGAAATCACTCGTGGCATTACTTATGATAAATTTGATAAGAGCCTAGTAATTTTGCACGAGCTCGAAGATGAAATCAATGAAAGACAGACTCAATAACTGAGGAAGTACATGTAGACAGTCATCGGGATCGAACCCAGGACATATTAAAAGGAATCGGAGACATTATTATGCAACAATAACAAATAGAAGTGAGTAGTAAATGAGGAAACGTAGAATATAGAGAATGTGGATATATAATGTTAGTTCTTGCATGGACGTTGTAAGTTAATGAAATAAGAAAACTAATATTAATTAAAATATTAAATGTCATTATAACGCCTAAAAAAAAACGAGTAGCGGGCACACGTTTATGACAGTTCCTATGATCTAATTTCTTATGTTAAGATTTGATAGATGGTAACTGGATAAAGAATATAATTAAAGTCACTTTAAGACATGTATTCAATTATTAATATAAATATATATATGCATTACAGTGGGCATATAACACATAATACTGTCTCACGATAAATGTACTGGGAAAGAAAATATATTTCATTAAACGTTCGGGCCAAGTGGATCTGTGAACTATAAATATTGAATGGAAATAATTAAACGCCGTATACGATAACGATAAACAAGCGATATATTTAAATATCTTGAATTTAAATCAAATTTTATATGTATAAAGGTAGCATTGCCGACGCGATCGAGCTGAGAACGCTAAATATTTTCAATGTTATGATGATTATCTATATCTTAAATAAACTTGAAGTCTTGATCAATAAAACGATAATGAGATGGGCCAACGCCGAGTATCAATCAAAGTTCAGTGAATATATTCATTTACTTATTTTATTAAAAGGATCCTCGTTAAGGATGACGACGATTATAACTATTGGCATTAAGTAGATGCAACAACGTATTTAAGCATTATGCATTTTCAATTGAAAGTCGAAAGACAAAATAAAGCGATAAAGCGCGTAAAATCGTTTTATTAATATATACAAGGTTTGATTATTATGATATGGCGACTCGAGAAGTCACCTTACTTATACGTGTACGACGTGTTATTGAAGTGATATTTGCGGGCATAGAGACCCGATATTACTTATTCTATTGAGAAATATTGATTGATTATGATGATAAATACTTAATGAAGGAGGTCATTAACTCTGACAGGTAAGCGCTGCTGACAATGGATGTCATTTTACTAATGATATAATGTTTGATGAAATGGTCATCACGCTGCGGGGACAGCGATGCTGACATGCGTAAAACTTTGTATTCGAGATATATTTTATTTTTACGCGCGATGGTATAAATGTTGTTCGACTGATAAATGATCGAATTAATTATGCTTAATTTAAATCCTATTCTTATGATGCCAGAGGAAATGATAAAACGCAGTAACGAGGATAATTATTCCATATTTAAATGAATAAATAATAAATTGTGAATATTAATAATACTCTATATGATGGCGAGGCGCCTATCAATGTCCAAAAATATGACACAAGATACGTAAGTGATATTGAAAATGTGGATAACGACTTCTAGGCGAGTCGGTAGTTTAAAACACTGATTGCTTCAAAGTAAATTTCTTATATAAATAAATATATTGTAACGTATACATATACCTAATTAATGGGATATAATAATAATAATAATTAACACAATTTATTAGGTGCACAGATCCACCACTAATATATTTTATATTATCTAATCGATTTTTTTAAAAATTAAAATCAAATCCATAATCGAAGTATATAAAAAAATAAATGACTGGCTACAGTACTGATCTATGCTATGTATACCTAATGTAAATATAATCAGGTTAAGAAAGTAAGTTCACGAAACAGTGATGACATTGCGCGTGTGACAACATGAAAATTAAAGTAAAAAAAAAGTGCCGTGAGATTTCTATAATCAAATATAAGTGCTGTCGTTAACAACACCGCGTAGTGTTACATTAATGGAAGAAAATGATACACATAGTAAAGACAGTGATTTTTAGACACTACCTAATATGATAAGCATTAATTTGAAGTTATTGTATTGTATATGTATTGTATGTATTATGTTCATGAATGTATTTCAGGAAAGAAGATTTCTTAGTACGATAAGCTTGTTAGTGTATGTTTACAAACATTGATGACGTATTGTCCTTTGTCATGAGACTTCAAATATGTAAGTTGACCATCCAGTTCCCAACAAAACAGGTAGGGTTGGAGCCGAAGAAAAAAAATTATAATTTATTATGTAACAAAAAAAAACGAGAGTGCTTCTCATTTAATTAATTTCAAAGCCTCAAAATTACTTAAATAAAAAGCGGGCAATTAGAAATTAACATTATATACTCATAAAGTAAATCCCTTATATAAATAAATAATTGTAAAGTATACATATACCTAATTAAATGGGAAATAATTAATAATTTTATTGTTCCCTTGTCAAACCAATATTTTAGACATTGTATGTCATGAGAATATGAAAATAATATACAGTTAATAAATAATAATAATTAAAACAATTTATTAGGTGCACAGATCCACCACTAATATATTTTATATTATCTAATCGATTTTTTTATAATCAAAATCAAATCCAAAATTGTAGTATATTGAAAAAAAAAAAATGATTGGCCTCAGTACCAATCTATGCCATGTACACATATTGTAAATAATATTAGGGTAAGAAAGTATTTCACCAAACAGTGCCGATATTGCGCGTGTGACAACATGAAAAGTAAAGGGAAGAAAAAAAAAGTGCCGTTAAATTTTTATACGATCAATAAGTGCTGTCGTTAACAACACCGCGTAGTGTTATATTAATGGAAGAAAATAATACACATAGTAAAGACGGTGATTTTCAGACACTAACTAATATGATAGGCATCAATTTGTAGTTATTGTATTGTATATGTATTGTATGTATTATGCTCATGAATGTTATTTCAGGAAAGAAGATTTCTTAGTACGATAAGCGTGTTAATGTATGTTTACAAACACTGATGACGTATTGTTCTTTGTCATGAGATTTCAAATGTGTAAGTCAACCAGCCAGTCCCCAACAAAACAGGTAGGGTTGGAGCCGAAGAAAAAAAATTATAATTTATTATGTAACAAAAAAAACGAGAGTGCTTCTCATTTAATTAATTTCAAAGCCTCAAAATTACTTAAATAAAAAGCGGGCAATTTGTGGCAAGTCATTCGCTCAGCCTCTTATTTCAGAAAAATAAGTACCTTCATCAAAGTGAATAATTTATGAACCCGTAATTTTCATCAGAATTAGGGCATATTTATATTCAAATGAATTGTAATGAAAATAGGAATTCATTTGTAACAAAATTAAAATCATATAACCTACCACAAAATAATTTAATAAGCAATAAATAAAACATTAGTATAAAGCAATTAGCGCCAGTCATAGACCTGGACCCTTGCTATTGTAGCGAACGAAATTAGTAAACATCATAACATGGATCCATAAGCCGTTATACAATGGGGAAAAAGTCTGCAGTTTCTTTTGTCAAGAGGATTTACAAGACTGCACTATTGTCAAATTGCTATAACAATGCTAAGCCCAAAAACTTCTTACAAAAGGCTGGGAAGTCACAAACTAGCAATTGGATTTCCCTAGGTAACTTGTGGAAAGAGTTATCCCCAAACTAATTTCAACTAGTACACGTCGTTAACAGCGGGTGACTTCTTTGCGGCGTAAGGTAGATGCCGACAGTAGATAGCCGCGCCCTTAAGGACCACTCCATTTGGTCACCCTGAAAATTTTATATGATGAGGCAACTAATTTAAAGGGAGGGAACGAGGCCACAAACTTCTAAGTTTAACACCCACGATAACGCCCTTAAGGTAAAATTTACCAATCAAAATTAGTATAACATATAAACTGTTTGTGAGACGTTAAGACTTTTGGTGGAAGGGACTAATGCCGGCCCACTCAGAATTAATAAATATATTTTACTAAGCGAAAATTAGTGTGTCCGTTGCGAGGAGTAGCAACGAGCGAATGTGCCGGTGCAGGGCACATCGCATTACATAGCGAAAGTTCAGTTCTGTTAGTGGACAGTTAGAGTTCAGCAGTTAGAGAGTTCAGCAGTTCTCTTAGTCAGTTCAGTTCTGTTAGTGGACAGTTAGAGTTAGGCAGTTCAGCAGTTAGTTAGTTAGAGTACAGTCAGTTCTGTTAGTTCGACAGTTAGTTAGGCAGTTCAGTAGTCGGTTGCGAGCAGAGTCGCGACTGGCGAATGTGCCGGTAGATAAGTCACATCGCTTGGTTGAGTGTTATAACCATTACTAGTTCTGACCCACCAACAGCCTTCTCGTCAAACTCGTCGTCCAATACGACGAATGTAATTCAAGTGACAATAAAAGTGCATCGTCAATTTCAAGACATCACACTGGGCCTACTGTTTTTTCCCCAACTACTACCTTTCCTCACGGATTCCCGAGATTTAAGTCCATTGTTCTACCGGAACCTGAACCCATCTAGTCCGGAGCACAATTGTCCATGAACCCATATCCTTGGACACCTAATCAAAACCAAACCCCGATTATAATCCTTTTTGTTCAGGTCATCAGCAAAAATTTGTTGCCTCTTAGGAAACCCGTACCTTTGCAGCTTTGTTTCCATTTCATTAATATAAATTCTACTTAAATATCAAATAAAATTGGTGATAGACTGTACCCTGTTTGAATCCCTTTGTAGGTTTTATAGGATTAGATATTATACTTCCTATTTTAACATAATCCGTGTCATCTTTATAAATTTGTTTAATAATTTGAATTAGTTTCTTATCGATATTTATTTCTCTAAATCTTCTTCTTAATTATTATTATTAATATTAATAATTATTAATTATTATTATTAATTAATAATAATAATAATTAATCATCATCATCCTTTTCGTCGTCCTCGACATCGTCGTCATCATCATCATCATTACTATTATTATTATTATTACCATTACCATTACCATTAACATTACCATTATCATTACCATTACCATTACCATTACCATTACTATTACTATTATTATTATTATTATTATTATTATTATTATTATTGTCGGCCGCGGTGGACTAGTGGTTATGCTCCTTGCCCCTGGTCCCGAGGGTCGCGGGTTCAAACCCGGCCGGAGTCGATGGATTTTTTAGGGCGGAAAAATCCAAGGAGCAAGTCCTCCGGGAGGGATTTTAAGCAGTGGGTCCCGAGTCTGAAGATTTTCAGGCTCGTAAAAAATCCTTAAGCCTGAATGAAAAGGCCTCTAATCAAAATTTACCGAATATTCCCGTCCTAGTACTACCTTGGTTTCCTAGATGTCAGTATGAGGCGGTTCGCTGACCACGGACCACTCAAATGACATCTATGCGAAAACAAGTGTAACTAAATTACTATGGTTCAAATTCTTCCCTGTAGGGGGAGAGCGCCTAAATCTCTGTAAAGGGAAAACATGGGCTTACTAAAAAAAATGATATTATTATTATTATTATTATTATTATTATTATTATTATTATTATTCCTAAAAAGTTAGTTAGACTTATACGAATGTGTCTAAATGGCACAAAGAGTAGGGTGCGTGTGGGCAAACAGTTTTCGGACACTTTTGAAATCCAGAATTGGTTGAAGCAAGGAGATGCACTATCTCCTCTACTATTTAATTTTGTACTAGAGCATGCCATCAAATCTTTAGAAGATGAGGAAGGGCTACAACTCAACGGTATTAATAAGCTGTTAGTTTATGCTGATGATGTAGTATTATTGACCAATAGCGAGGAGATACTAAAGGCCAACACGCACACACTATTGAGTAACACTAAGGAATTAGGACTGGAAGTAAATATCAATAAAACTAAATATATGGTCACACGTAGAAATGCATTATATAATGGAAATGGACAGCTAATGACAAATGAGGGAGATTTTGAGGAAGTGGCTGAATTCAAATACCTAGGAACAATAATCACAAATAGGAATGAGATGCACGAAGACATTAAACATAGGCTCAATTCTGGAAATGCGTGCTATTAGGCCCCTATGCATTGCAGAGACTTCTGATGACCCAACTCCTTTCAAAAAATGTTAAACTGAAAATATATAAAACTATTATTCTACCAGTTATATTATATGGGTGCGAAACATGGACTCTTACTTTAAGGGAGGAAATGAGATTACGAGTATTTGAGAATAAAGTTCTTAGGAAAATTTTTGGACCAAAGAGAGATGAACAGACAGGTGAATGGAGAAGACTACTTAACAATGAACTGCATGGTATTTATAGGAAGCCAGATATAATAAGAACAGTTAAGTCTCGTAAACTGGGATGGGCAGGACATGTTGCACGTATGGGGAATGAAAGACTTGCATTGAAGCTTCTTGTAGGAAAGCCAGAGGGAAAACGCCCAGTTGGTAGACCAAGAACGAAGTGGGAGAATAACATTAACTATGATTTGAGGGAAGCAGATTATACAGGGAATGATTGGAAAGCATTAGCTCAGGATAGGGATGTATGGAGAGCGTATGTCCGCGCGGCCATGAACCTACGGGTTCGATAGTGCCAGTGAGTAAGTAAGTTATTACTATTATTATTATTACTATTATTACTATTATTATTATTATTAATATATTTTTTTAATTTAACCTATACAAAATTAACACTTCTGAAATTCATGTTAAAGCACCGTTGAGGTTATGTAACAAGATGTTAATTATGTAATTTTTTACCTGGTAAGTCAGTCGTCCTAACTAAGATGTTAAACTTCAAGTTATTCTAATGTGGAGGCCTTTCGTAACCAATGTTTCATGTTCTGCGTTTTAACTGGGACTGTTCCAGTTAAAACGCAGAAAATGAAACATTTTTTCGAAAGGCCTCCATATTAGAATATACAAAATTAATTAAAGTCTTTTACACGCTTTATATTAACTTGACCTGTATCTATCTATGTAACTGAATCTTTTAACGTGATTTTCGCCCACTTAAAATCATTGGAATGACTTGAAACTTTGTTTCCTTGTAAAAGACCCGTGACAATACAATAATTTCATATTTTGTTTCTAAAATCATGGCCAGAATCATCAGAAAATTAAAAAAAAAGTGTCTTTGTAGCTATGTAACGGAATTTTTGAACACGATTTTCGCCCATTTAGAATCATTGGATCGACATGAACTTTGTATACTTGTAAAAGACATGTGACAATACAATAAATTCGTATTTATTTTCTAAAATCCTGACCAGAATAATCAGAAAATCAAAAAAAGTGTCTTTGTATCTATGTAACGGAATTTTTTAACACGATTTTCACCCACTTAGAAATATTGGATCGACTTGAAACTTTGTGTACTTGTAAAGGATCCGTGACAATACAATAATTTCTTATTTTGTTTCTAAAATCCTGGCCAGAATCATCAATCATCAGAAAATTTAAAAAAATGAAAACTGGTATAATAGGTTGCGGACTTGTCGACTTTTTAGTCAATTGTTGTAACAGCTCACATGCTAGAGCGGTGAACTCTAATGGTATATAATTTCAGTAATCCATAGGTCGCTGGTTCAAATCCGGCTGGGAGGTTTTTTTTAGAAGAGTGTTACTTTTAGCTCATACTACAATAGTATCGAATATAAAGATATTTACATTTTTATCTTATTATGTAAAATATTAAAACTAAAAAATAAAAAATAAATAATAGTTTTAAAAAACTAAAAAATAACACGCTTCATTAGAAAACCTAACTAAAAAATTGAAAAATAATTTTAATTTCCAACACGCTTGGGATAAATAATTTTACCATCAAGAGCGTGGGGAGCTTTTTATGATTTTTACATTTTCTTCTTAGAGACTTTACTTTTACCAATATCTGTTTATTATCAAATATCTTAATTGGTAAACAGCACCCCACGCTTTTGATGGTAAAATTATTTATCCCAAGCGTGTTGGAAATTATAATTATTTTTCAATTTTTTAGTTCGGTTCTCTAATAAAGCGTGTTTTTTTAGTTTTTTAAAACTATTATTTATTTTTCTATATATACGTTAGTTTCAGAGTGCAGTACCAAAGGATATGTTTATGTTTGCATTTCTGTTATTGTGCGCTAGAGTAGAAAGTTAACAAAGTGTCTGCATTCTTATTTTTTACAAAACATTCTCCAATAAAAACATTTATTGATGTTCTGTGAATTAACAACTTAAAAAGAAAGTAGCTATTAACATCTTTTAAATAATATATTTCAATAATAACTATTTGTTTCATTTTTTGTTTAAGGAATGTTCTATACTTTCAAAGTTTGATGGATTGTCATAGGAAGACACAACAAATAATATCGTATTTCAGTTTACTCAAAACTATGTTTTTGCACTTAAACCGTTAGTCCACGGAACCGCTCAATTATAACATTCTAAAAGGTAAATAATGCTTACATTTCACAGAATATCTGAGATCAATCAGAAATCTGCAATTATTCATTTTGCAATTTCAAACCAATAAATTGCTTATAATAACAGCAATAGTATTATTTACAAACTGCCTCAAATAAACGTAATTGCAGAGAGCTTGTTGTTATCAAACAGACGTGCTGTGCAACACACAAGGCTAGGGCATGCTGCTACATTCTCCACTCCTCTACCTTCCCGCATCATGTCATTTCATTCAGCTCATTTCATTCAGCTCATTTCATGTTAGGTGAAATAGTCTGTGTAGCAAACCAGAGGTCCTCAATACATGTGATTGTGGCGGTCACACTCATGTACTTCCTCATGACTCCGAGCCTGTGTCTCAACTTAGGATAGAATAAGGCCTAAGAGAGGATTTAGTCCAAATAAATTGTGGCATGAATGGTGTGTGTGGAAGCAGGAACACTGTAGAGTCGAGACGGGTGATACATTGAACAAACATCAAGTTGGCTGTGTCTTAAAACACGAGAATATGTTTACTTAATAATCTGATCTAAAAGATGTGATAGATTTAGAATAGCATATAAATAAAACGCAATTTTATTTGATCGTGAAGAAGAGCCATTTTCGTCTGCAAAGCTTATAACTAACTAACACACTGGCAGTAACGAACCCGCAGGTTCATGACCGCGCTTGACATACATCCCTCTCCTGACAATCACACTACTTATCTCATGTCATGGTCAATGTAAATCTCCCACCTCATTCTTGATCTAACAACCGGATGTTTTCCCTCTAGTTTTCCTGCAAGAAGCTTCCATGTCCTGTCCATTGCAGTCTACGAGACTTAACTGTTCTTATTATATCTGGCTTCCTATACATATCTTGTAGCTCACTATTATATAGTTTTCTCCATTCACCTGTCTGTTTTTTGATCCAAAATTTCACTTACAATTTTATTACATAGTCGTAATCTTTTCTCCTCCCTTAAAGTGGTCATGTTTCACAACCATATAATAGAACTGGGGGAATAACAGTTTTATATGTTTTCAGTTTCATTTTTTAGAGAAATTAGGACAAGAGTCCCTGTATACATAATAGAATGCATTTTGAAAGTTGAACCAATAGCCTGTGTAATTTCTATGTGGATCTCATTTTTTATGATAATTGTCACTTGGTATTTGAATTCAGCCACTTCTTCAAAATTTGTTACATTTGTCATTAACTATCCATTGCAATTAGGGCCTATGTAATATGTGACCATAGAGTTAATTTTGTTGTTATTTACTTTTAACCCAAAATTTCTAAACTTCTTAGTGTTAATTAATGGAACACGTGTTTTGTCATTAGCTTTTATTTATTACGTTGCGAATTTCTGCTGTTTCTTTGAATTAATTGGCATGTGCTTACTTTAATTTGACTCACTAGAACAAATGTAAACAAGTGGTCATTACACACTCGGTCCCATCAACACGTCATCGCACTGTGTATTATTGACAGAACATGGCCCGCTCTATGTCACAGACTGTATAACTCAACAATTTTTCAAAAACAAACTAACGTATGCACCTGCACTGATAGTATTCTTTCAACAATTTAATAATAATATGATTTATTTTATAAGCATTTAATTAAGATAGACAAATATGTGATGATGGTGTTTTAAATACTGTATAAACAACAAATTATTATCATTATTTTTATTATTTTGATGCACATTAGATAGGAACTGACTACCGAACAATTCATGCTTGTGTACATTTTATTTTGATTATCATTAAAGTTACTGTTTTAGATCTTGCGTTAATGGCCACGTTGTAATTTAGTGTTTAATAACAGAGTTAATTGTGACTGTCCTGGTGAGTGCAACAGGGTCTTAACTCCACCAGGATAAATTAATTAAATAAATAAATCATCACAGATAGGAGGAGAAGTGCAGGAAATGAGAAGAGAAGAAAAGATTACGAGTGTTTGAGAATAAAGTTCTTAGGAGAATATGTGGGTCAAAGAAAGATGAACAGACAGCTGAATGGAAATATACGTAACAGCGAGCTATGTGATTTTTATGGCCGCGCAGAAATAAGCTGTCCACAAATCCCTATTGTGATCTAATCCCCTGTATAATTTACCTCCCTCATATCAGGGTTAATGTCGTTCTTAGTCTACCTAATGGCTGTTTTCCTATGATGCCCCATTTTACTTCCCATTTGTGTCACATGTCCTCTTCACCGCAATCTTCTAGACTTAGGTCTATATCTGCCTTCCTATAGATATCATGTAGCCTACACTTCTGCATTCTCTTGTCTATTCTTGTTTCTTAGGCCCTTTTTTCTCTAATATTCATATTTTTTTCTTAAATTAAGAGTTCATATTTCGCATTCATACAATATAACTGGAAGAAGAAAATTATATATATTTTAATTTATCGTTTTTTGAAAGAAGTTTGGACAAGAGTCCCTGCATGAATATCCAGAATTGATGCTATGTTCAATCTGTTTCTGCACCTCGTTCCTGTTTGTATTTATTGTTCCTAGCTACCAGCCACTTCTTCAGAATATCCTAATTTTCATTCGCCCTCAATTTCCACTACAGCCTGTAATGCATTTCTACGTGTAAATCTATATTTAGTTTTAATGATGTTTACTTCAAGTCTCCATTTCTTAACGTTATTCAATACAATATCTACCACCTACTACGTCATCATACCGACAGGTTGTTTCAATACAAATAAAACTTGCTTTTGTTTTAGACGTGTCTCTGCTCAGCTGGTCAGTGAAGGGAGATGTGATGAATAAACAAAAATGGAACTCTTCTATAAGGTTATAAATACAAACAAAACAGAACGAAACTCTGTTATTTAGCATCGTAGAGTTTATATTTTTGTTATCTCTGATCGAGTCGCATTGCCTCTTCCCACGCGCTACGCATACAGTTACTGTTTACCTATCCACGTTCTTTAAGGATATCAAAAGTTTTGTTTGAAAAGTGAAATTGAGAACAACAACAGTGAACTAACAAGAAGTTTAGATCCCGTTTGTTTCAGGAAGTTTCAAATTGTTTCTATATTCTTATGTAATATATATAACTAATTGTTGCATGTACAGTCATTATAATGTATGATTATTATATTCTAACACCCTTTATTGACCTAATTGATCTCTTATTAAATATGCTGAAGAATACTTTTTAAAGAATTCTGTTATAAATATTTGAATATGTATTACAATTGTAGTTATGGAATAGTCATACAATATAAGGGAGTGTTACACAATGGGTGGCCAGACATAGTTATGACTTAGTTATTAAAAGTTCAGAGGTTAAACACATTCAAAATTATGATGACTTTCCAGAAGGGGAGAACTTGGTTACATACACTATGCACTAAAACTGGGTCACACGTGTCCCTAACAAGTACGTCATCTTGCACACGAAAGATGGGCGTGACTAAACCCAAGCGTCTCTTTACACCTCACTAAGGGCGTTGTCACTCAAATTGTATATATATGTAAAAACTTACAATTGTAATCAGACAGTTTGTTATTTTCATCGGTGTAACCGATACGCTGTCGCACTTATTCTGCATTAAAGTCTGTTTAAGTCTAAACTGCTCAGCTGAGTTTCTTCATAGTTAGGTTTAACCCTATCTACCAACTACATCTCCGAAGGTTTCCTGGTCCTGATTCCTCTATTCTATCTGAAATTATAAATTCTACTAGAACTTCAAGAAGATCTTCACCTCCTGAAAACAACACTTACTTTCTTTTAATTATTATTTATATTATAAATAATTCTTTTAATTATAGAAGGCATCGACCAGAACATTACACTTACGTCTTTTGTCGTCATTTAGTGTTTTAATGTTCTCTTTATAGTACACACTTTGCATAAATCGTATCTTGAAATTACAAAAAGGCATATACCGTTATAAAAAATGTGGATAGAATTTTATAAAAAGTAAATGGACAGTTGCTGAAAAATGAAGAAAACTTTGAATAAGTGTAATAACCAAGAACACTAATTACAAAAAGGAATGAGCACAAATAAATTAAACATAGGTTCAATTGTGGAAATGAATTATATTTTGAATCTGATGAACTCTTGTCGCCCCAACTTCTCTCGAAAAATACATAAAACTGTTATTCTCCCAGTTGGACTTTTACTTTAAGAGACGAGAACAGATTACGAGTATTTGGCATTAAAGCTCTTAGGACAAATTTGGACTAAAGAGAGATGAACAGACAGGCGAATAGAGAAGACTGCATATGATCTATACTACAGCATGCGCAATAATTCTTCAATTAAATAAATAAAGTCAACTATAGTAAACGTGCTGTATTCATTGCCCGTGTATAGACCTGAGTTTATTTATTACTCAAATAAACAGGTTTAAAATTGAAAATCCTGAATCCAATCTAACTTCTGAAATATCCAAATAAATCAAATATAAAAGTGTATTAAAATGTCTTATGTAAATTAATATATTTTAAAATTTTCTTTCGATTGACCTCAAATCAATTCTAGAAACAGGTTAAATAATCTGCGTGTTTGTTTGAAAAACTATGTTAACCACACGGTTAGCTGCTTGACCAAGTTTTTGAAACAGAAATTCAATTCAGTTGATGACGGCTGATGTGCTTATTTGAATATTTTTAATTAAAATATCTTATGTATTTTTACATTATTTACATGTTTTAACTTATTTCCATGACACATGGTCATTTCTATTGAAACTATATACTTATAATGAAAATGTGGTCTCAGGTCGCTCCGGAGCAGGGTTCGATCCCCTGTCGGTACAAGATTCCTGGGTAATTGATTTTTTCAGGGTTTTCCTCAAATATCAGGAAACGTTAAGGCACAAACAGTTCCTGAACATCGTCTGATATTCACCACGTTTAGTGTGAATGTGTGTGTGTGTGAATGTTGTGTTGTCTCGGATCCCTTATTCATGTCCTTGTGTGTGTGCTCCGTGAGGTCGTGCGCCTACAAGGAGACAGGTTAAAACTAAGTTGTGTTAAATGTAACATACAACTAACAATGGACAAAATGATAAAAAAAACAAGAATAGGATGAGTTATTTTTATAATTAAGGTTAAAACTGAAGTTTACAGCATTTTGAAAATATATTTAAAAGTAACACAGTTCACAAAAGGCAGACCTGGGTGAGAACAGTTCCACTTATTCTTCATAAGAACATAAATACAAATAAAAAATATATCTTTTTTTTTTATTTTCCCAACAGGCCGTAATTATCATCCTTATGCAGGCACAACACAGACTGAGCAGGTCCATAAGCTCATTATTTAATTGATTCTAAGTTGAACGGAAGATCTTTTACACGTCAACAATTCAGCTGTGAACTTAACTTGTGGACAGCGTTGTAAGTAAATGAGTAGAAAAAGTACCTACTTAGGCAACGTAAAGAATATGATATATAAATAATTTTAGAAGGTGAAATATGCCACAATTAATGAAATGGAGAAGGACCGATATTTAGAAATGTAACTGTCATTGGAAGCTTGGACGATAAGCCTAGATAAAATAAACATTGTTAGAATCAACATATAAAAGCACTCGCCGAACTACTTTCATCATGTTACTAGTTGTTGTGCTGGTTATATGAGTGAACAACAGTAATGGATAACCAAGTATTACTATTCTCAACAGAAAACATCACCTTTCTTTTTGGAATTCGTTAAACGCATTCAGAACTTGTTTTCTTATTTTTCCGTGGTGCGATAGGCCTTAAAGGCCCTTGGCGTACTAGTCAGCTGACGGCCTCACATCCAAACTAGTAAATCGCAGAAGTAGGTGAACATGCAGCCAGTGTGTGGGTGACATGTGGTCAGCATGTCGGGTCCCACAGCCGTTATAACTGGATTTCTCAACGTACATATGTTACTTAATGCCTCGCGATGCTGAGTGCACCGGTCCCATATTGGCCGAAATTCCATGACAAAATGTCTTACCCATCGGGGACTCGAACCAGCCAAGTCCCTGGCTATTCACCAGGGCATCTTACCTTAAACCGCTCGGCGGGGCTGTTTACTTGTGTTGAAGCATCTGATAATGGACATTAGTGGGGTCTATAAGGGGCGAGAGTCAAGAATATTCTCAATAAAGATTCTAATAAAATATTTCTCTATAATACATAACAAGTGTGAAGCTAAAATTATTACGCTAAATATGGGCCTATTTTAAATACAAATATAAGCTAAAATAAACTAAGTAAATGCAATTTCCAAGCACAGTTGTTCCAAACATAAGGTAGTCATTATGTCAATTGATATGTTATGGGAACATTCAGACTGTAACCTATAATTCAAGCATCAAATCTACGTAATTTAACAATCTACCCTTCAAAAGGACGTAAAGCTATAATCTATATATTTATCTGGTTGAACGAGCCAGGAGTCCAGTACCAGCTGTAACTCTTCCGATTGTAATGTAAACAAACCAGATGTATGACTGCATTTCCATTCGTCGAACAGTGGTTTTAACTTTAAGCACGTGTTTAATTAAATGAGAAAACAGTAACATTAATGTACACTACAGTTTATCAGATAATTGGTGCCTCATAAGGATAAGTTTACAATTCTGTTTGAAAAATTGCACCACTTGTCCGGAGAGGGATTCAACTATCGATCACCCACATACTTTTTTAACCACAAAAGAACATGGTGAGCCTCCCTGAATGAGTGGTCAGCTCAATGTCAGGACCTCCTCCAAGACAACACAACATTAAGACGAAACACACATTCACACACCCATTCATACTAAACATGGCGAATATGATCATGAAGGCCAGATGATGTTCGGTGACCATTTTGGCCAGAATAATTTACAAAGAAGATAACTTTCATAAAACATTAGTTGAATAACATAAGTTACGCAATAACTTGCGAGTACGTTACGAAGCAGCGACACTAAATGTGACATTGAAAAATATTTTATATTACTGACATTTTAACATTTCATAAACTGTACTCAAAACTGTCTTATCTGCAAGTTAAAACTGCTAAGAAATTTAGATACATCATAGGCAAACGCTTTTTTTCTATCAGGTAAATATAAATACATTTTCAGATACAATATTTATCATCGTTAAAATAGCTGACATAGCTATCTCACGCAATAAAGTAACAAATTTAACTCTATATTTACAAATAATATTTTTTTGCCTTCTTTTAGATATAATTTTGTTTTTATGCGTTAAAATTAAGTCAATCCTTTTTTAAACAAAATTAAATGCATGGAGCGATAAGTGTACAAGGCACTTGGTATAACAGAGAGGTAGACGTTATAGCTATGTGTGATAAGTGGTCAACCGTCGGATTCCCAAAATGTTATACACGGTACATACTACAACTGAAATTCCTCACAATTCTAGTTGGACACCGTTCCACACTAGCCGACATTCAGTGAGTAAATTTCTTCCGCAAAAGGACTCGAACCAAGGCATGTTCGGTAACTGTGCGACAAGCCGTAATGTCTTAGACTCTGTATTTTTCACTTTGAAATTACCATTATATGAACATTTCCAAACCAACAGCTCTCTTCAATTTATAGCTCATTTTTAGATACTCTAGGTAATATATTGTCTGAAATATCCATTTTATCAATATTTTCACAATTCTCTATTTTTATTAATTCATTGCAGGGCGTTTATTTGTTCTCAGACTTCAAAATTATACATTTCTAAGTTGTTTGTTTCCCTTCATTATTAACATCGATTACATTATTTTAATGTAAAAGTTAAGAAAACAATCAAGTTTATAAAAAACACATTGAAATGTCATGAAGAAGAAGTGAGTATGTAAAGGCATACACGTGTTTCTCGAGGTATATTAGGTAAATAACACATGATTCCTAATTATATCACGGCTAATTGCTACAAGTGGTGTAATTTATCCCACTGCAGGACTTAGAAAGCCCTTGGGATATTGAGTAGTTAGGACTCACGCCTTTCTTGACATTTGGTGCAAGATATCAGCCGGATTGTCAGCCCTTCCCAACTGCTTTATATTTAGAACGTATTCAATTGGTTGAAACGCATATTTACAATTAGACCAATGGGCCGTGAGATTTTTTTAGGCCAGTTATACAAGTATATATTATGAATACTTCTTTTAAATTCTTGAATCCCCCTCAGGGGTCCTTATCTAGGGGATATGTGGATGGCGACCACAAGGTGCCCAAGCTGAGCAAAACATTTCTTCCACTTACTTGTGTTTTGCACTCTTTTAACTTGGTTAACTCTTGTTTTTTTCGACCCTGACGCTATTAGGGCATCCGAGGGCTAGGGAGTCTTTCCTTTCTTCCATTTCTTCTTTCCTTTATTTTCTTTTCTTCTCCAGAAATGCCTGACAAGAGGCTATAAGAGGTCAGCCCCATCACTGGTATTGCCTTCCTTTGGCCAGCAACCAATCGAAGGGACTATTATTATGCTTTCAAGTCTTATACGAGAATTTCCCGGAAACGCTGGAGGGAAAATTTTCTATAGGATCGTAACAGGCCTTGGCCTGATACTTGGAAGGAAGAAGAAGAAAGAAATTCTTGAATCCAACAATTTTTATAAAGTTATGATTTATGATTCCTTATGATGATTGTATAACTTCTTCAGGAGAAGAAGAACCTGCGTGAATAATATTACCTCTTAGAGAATCGAATCCGCAATCTTCTGGCGCGGCTTGTAGCATATTGCCTTACCAATTACGTAACGTCCCCGGGCTAATTGTTTCAGAATATTTTAATACATTTTAACATTGTGACCGATGATGGTACTTTTATTTAAATCACACATTTAACCTCTTCTATTCAGACTCTTGTAATAACCTATTGTTTATCCCCACAAAGAAATTAATCTCTTGGGCGGAGGACAAGAACTGTGAAACTCAATAAATTAGTATTATAGTGACTGACCTCGCTGGTTCCTAGTTGTCAGGATTCCAGTTCCATTAGCACAGGATAATGCAGGATAAGATACACACACTTCTATCCAGATGTAAGTTAGGGAGAGGACATTATCAATTAATAAAAAGTCATTTAGGTATAAAAAGAAGATATTACGTAAATGTGAAGAAACTTTATATAAATCATGAAATAGTAAAGCAACGATAAATTAACTACTACATATTTCTAGTTAAATGAACTTGGGCAGATTTAGAATACAAAAATCCACATTTGGCTACTGGCTGTCTCTCGATTTATTATTCTCTTCTCATAAGTAATGCCACGAGTGATTTCCAAATTATCGATAAATTCACGACTCACGAAGTGAGGAGTGAATTTATCTAGAGAATTTGGAAATCAAGAGTGGCATTTGTTAGGACTATTTAACGAATAAAATAAAGCTGTTTACTCACAAATCATTATTTAACTACAGTTATTTAAAAATATTTTTATATTTAAAGTAAACGGTGATGTTTGAAAACTAATGAGAAACGATAGGTAGCCTACGCTTCTAACTGCTTCTTTTGTTTATCACTGCAACCAGATCATACTATTTATTGCCAAAGGAACGCAATATTGTAAGAATGCTCTCTAGTGGAGAAAAAATGAAACACATCAATCTGTATATTAATTCATTTTTGATGTCGTATACATTTAAGAAAGTGCAAACAGTGGTTTCTTTTTTTGGTGGTATAATCAATTGCTACAAATGTTGACATGTAAGCACTATTATATACAATCTGGTAGCCGTATTTGTTATAGGCTCAGTCACTGCAAAATAACGGTCAGACCTGTTCAGAATATTAAAAAGGAGGAGCTTTGCTTAATATATGATAATCCTAACGTTGATAATTATTTCGTGAAACACGTCTCTGATTGGTTGTAATACAGAAATCATTGAAACGTGATTGGTCATTGACTCCCATTTGGGGCATGAGTTAAATAGTCACATTAACGTATTTTGTATCTTACTTCTATCTCAATTCAACTTATCCATAAAATTCTATACAGTTTACACTATCTTATTCCAACGTATTTTAAATACAACTCTCACCCTGGTTTTCAGCGAGATTCGAATCTAGTACTTCTGACCTATAGAACCATCGCTTAAATGACCTGGCTAGATGCCACGTTTAAAAACTAATATGTTCATTAGCTTTTAATGTTATGGTTCTCTTTTTGGAAAATTAAAAATAAATTTCAATTTTTTTCACGACATGTAAATTACACTGAGCAACAAAAAATAAACCTTTTTTTGTCTCAGAAAGAAAAAATGTGATTCTGATAGCATTTTTTCTCCTGAATTCAAATATGATATCCTTTTCTTTTTTTTTTCAATCTTGCAAGGTTTCTGAGAGACAGGAATTTATAATTTCAAACATTTCAATATTTTCTACATTCGTAACTACACAATATTCGAGCATTCGGACTCACCTAGAAAGTAATAAATGACGATTTTCTGCTATATTTCGTCTGTTGAGCATCCCTCCAACAACAATCGGCCAGCATATTAGCATTAATTCTGCCTTGATATCTCTGAAATCATTTGAGTTAGCTCATTGGGTTTTATTTTACAATGGACAAATGGACGGAAAAAACGTTTATTAAAAAAAGATTATTTAAATCCATTAATTGAAATTGAAATACAAAACTGTGGGCGATGGAGAAATTTCGAATACATATTTGAAAACACGATAAAAAACTGCATTAAGTACAAATATTGGTACTCATGAGACAAAAATAATGTTAACCAGTGTTATTCCTAGTACTAAAATATAGATAAATATAAAATAGCGAAGAAACGTTCCATGGTATCTTTACCTTGTCGTGGTGGAGTGACTTGCGTGCTTAAATGATCCTGAGAGCTATGCCGGCGGTAGCATTGCTGCCAATAGGGTTACCCATGCGGGACTGGTCGAAGGTGATAAGCCAGACGAAAAAAGTACCTTGGTCGAAAGAGTGACGATCTTTCACCGTAAAAATACAACCGTCAAGAAATGCGGAAATGGTTTCAACTGGGGTAAAATTTTCCGGAGGTCAAATAGTCCCCCATTCCGATCTCCGGGCGGGGACTACTTCAGAGAACCCATGCCAAAGGCTAAAACACCAGGGACATGTTCCTAGGAACATGGAATGTTAGGACTTTATACAATAGCGGGGCAGTAGAGATATTAACACGGGAATTAGATAAATCACCCTTGGATATAGTCGCTTTACAGGAAGTTAGGTGGCCAGGAGAAGGTAGTCAGGAATCAGGAAGCTTTGCATTATCCTACGGGGGTGCAGAAAGACCTGCATTTGGAACGGGTTTTTTAGTCAGAAGGAGGATCCTTTCCGCTATCCGAGATATTAAGTTTGTTAGTGATAGGATATCATACATAATTCTAAAGTGTAAACGACATGATTTTATAATTGTAAATGTACATGCCCCCACAGAAGATAAAGATGACAAGATCAAGGATGATTTCTGTGAAGAATTAGAATGCTTATTTGATAGCCTTTCACGATATCATATGAAAATTGTCTTAGGAGATTTTAATGCAAAAGTGGGGCGGGAAGATATATTCAAACCAACAATAGGCAAATTCAGTCTTCATGAAGATAGTAACAAAAACGGGGTTAGATTAGTCACATTTGCCACATCGAAGAATCTCATTTTTAAGAGCACAACATTTCAGCATAAGGATATTCATAAATACACCTGGACGTCCCCAGATGGAGAATCTCGGAACCAGATAAATCATGTATTAGTGGATAAACGCTGGCACAGTAGCATCATTGATGTTAGATCAGTTAGAGGGAGAGACTGTAATTCGGATCATCATCTGGTCAGAGTGAAAATCAGACAACGGCTATCGCTTATAAAACGAACAAACGCTAAAGATGATTCTGCAAAATTTGAATTAAAAAACTTGAAAAAAGATGAAATGCGGCAAGAATACCAAATCAAAATTGCTAATAGATTTGAAGCACTGGAATCTTCAGATGACAATGTGGCAAACGAAGAAGAAACTGATATAAATAAAGAGTGGGAAGCTATAAGCTATAAGATATACTATTAAATTGTCAGCATCAGAAAGCATTGGTTGTTTAAAAAAGAGGCAAAACAAGAAATGGTTTGATGAGGAATGTGCCGACAATTGTAAAGAAAAGAAAGCTAGCAAAAATGAATTGGTTGCACGAGCCAAATGAGGTAAATTTAGAGCAATAGGGTAGTATTAGACGGGAAACCACCAAGTAACTAAAGAGTAAAAAGAAGGAATATATGAGAGAGAAGAATAATGATCTTGAAATGAACGCAAAAATACAGGAATATTAGAGAATTATATCAGGGAATTAGTATAGAGAAGAAAGGGTTTCAGGCTAAAACAAACATAATTCGGAACGAAAATGGGGATATGATTGCAGATTCCAGGAGTATATTAAAATACTTACTTTCCTACTCACTGGCACTATCGAACCCGTAGGTTCATGGCCGCGCGGATATAAGCTCTTCATACATCCCTATCCTGAGCTAATATTTTCCAATCATTCCCTGTATAATCTAATTCCCGCAAATCATAGTTAATGTTGTTCTCCCACCTCATTCTTGGTCTACCAACTGGGCGTTTTCCCTCTGGATTTCCTACAAGAAGCTTCCATGCAAGTCTTTCATCCCCATACGTTCAACATGTCCTGCCCATCGCAGTCTACGAGACTTGACTGTTCTTTTTATATCTGGCTTCCTATAAAGACCATGTAGTTCATTGTTATGTAGTCTTCTCCATTCATCTGTCTGTTCATATATCTTTGGTCCAAAATTTTCCTAAGAACTTTATTCTCAAATACTCGTAATCTCCTTTCCTCCCTTAAAGTAAGAGTCCATATTTCGCACCCTTATAATATAACTGGTAGAATAATAGTTTTTATATATTTTTCAGCTTAACGTTTCTTGAAAGGAGTTGAGACATCAAAAGTCTCTGCAATGCATAATAGCATGCATTTCCAGAATTGAGCCTATGTTTAATTTTTTTGTGCATCTCTCATTCCTATTTGTGATTATTGTTCCTAGGTATTTGAATTCAGCCACTTCCTCAAAATTTCCCTCATTTGTCATTAGCTGTCCATTTCCATTATATAATGAATTTCTACGTGTGGCTATATATTTAGTTTTATTGATATTTACTTCCAGTCCCAATTTCTTAGTGTTACTCAATAGTGTGTGCGTGTTGGCCTTTAGTATCTCCTCGCTATCGGCAAGTAGTACTACAATCATCAGCGTAAACTAACAGCTTATTAATACCATTCAGTTGTAAGCCTTCATCATTCTTTAAAGAGTTAATGGCATGCTCTAGTACAAAATTAAATACTAGAGGAGATAGTGCATCTCCTTGCTTCAACCCATTCTGGATTTCAAAAGAGTCTGAGAACTGTTTGCTACACACACCCTACTCTTTGAGCCATTTAGACACATTCGTATAAGTCTAACTAACTTTTTAGGAATTCCGAACTCCTGCAGGATACTATAGGCCTATAACTTCTCTCTTTTAATTGAATCATATGCTTTTTTGAAGTCTACATATAGTTGATGTACAGTACCATTATATTCTCATTTCTTTTCTAAAATCTAAATAATTGAAAAGTTACTTTAATCAACTATTAAATGTACATACAGAACAGGACATTGAGGAGGATAATTTACAGACAGCAGAAATACTAGACGCAGAACCAAATGCATTAGAGGTTGAATGGCGATTGGAAAATTGAAGATGTATAAAGCATCAGGTTCAGATGAGATCCCAGCAGAACTGATAAAATCAGGGGGAGAGAAATTGATGGACAAGATACGCTGGTTGCTTAGTATTATTTGGGAAAAAGAAGCTTTTCCAGATGAATGGAATTATATACCAATTTATAAGAAAGGAGTTAAAACTGATTGCAACAACTACAGGAGCATCTCATTACTTTCAACTTCGTACATAATTCTTACAAATATATTTTAGTAAGCAGACTTACTCCCTATATTGATGTCATCCTAGGAGATCATCAATGTGCATTTAGAATAAACAGGTCTACAACAGATCAGATTTTTAGTATAAGACAGATTTTAGAAAAGAAATGGGAATATAATGGTACTGTACATCAACTATATGTAGACTTCAAAAAAGCATATGATTGAATTAAGAGGGAGAATTTATATAGTATCCTGATGGAGTTCGGAATTCCTAAAAAGTTAGTTAGACTTATACGAATGTGTCTAAATGGCACAAAGAGTAAGGTGCGTGTAGGCAAACAGTTTTCGGACACTTTTGAAATCCAGAATGGGTTGAAGCAAGGAGATGTACTGTCTCCTCTACTATTTAATTTTGTACTAGAGCATGCCATTAACTCTTTGGAGAATAAGGAAGCCTTACAACTCAATGGTATTAATAAGCTGTTAGTTTATGCTGATGATGTAGTATTATTGGCCGATAGCGAGGAGATACTAAAGGACAACACGTACACACTATTGAGTAACACTAAGAAATTAGGACTGGAAGTAAATATCAATAAAACTAAATAAATGGTCACACGTAGAAATACATTATATAATGTAAATGGACAGTTAATGACAAATGAGGGAAATTTTGAGGAGGTGGCTGAATTCAAGTACCTAGGAACAATAATCACAAATAGGAATGAGATGCACAAAGAAATTGAACATAGACTCAATTCTGGAAATGCGTGCTATTATGCATTGCAGAGACTCTTGATGTCCCAACCCTTTCAAAAATCGTTAAACTGAAAATATATAAAACTATTATTCTACCAGTTATGTTATATGGATGCGAAACATGGACTCTTACTTTAAGGGAGGAAAGGAGATTACAAGTATTTGAGAATAAAGTACTTAGGAAAATGTTTGGACCAAAGAGCGATGAACAGACAGGTGAATGGAGAAGACTGCATAACAGGGAATTGCATGGCCTTTATAGGAAGACAGATATAATGAGAACAGTTTAGTCTCGCAGAATGCGAGAGGCTGGACATGTGGCACGATTGCGGAATGAAAGACGTGCATAGAAGATTCTTGTAGGAAAGCATGAGGGAAAACGCCCAGTTGGTAGACCAAAAATGAGGTGGGAGAATAACATTAACTATGATTTGAAGGAATTAGATTATACAGGGAATGATTGGAAAGGATTAGCTCAGGATAGGGATGTATGGAGAGCTTATGTCCGCGCGGCCATGAACCTACGGGTTCGATAGTGCCAGTGAAGAAAGTCCTGTATATATGTACATACACACATTAGTGACGTATCTACTACGTCATTCCTATAGTTTGCTCTCGAAATTCATATTTTGTATTTATAAAGAGGAAAGAGACATTTTTGAAGTTTATCTTCTAATTGAAGCAATATAAAAATCTTCACAACTATGTGACCTAATAATGAATGTTAAATAAAAATGATTAATTTGATGTTAGTGTGAGTTATTACAGTTTTTTACGACCAATGTTAGTTAATATAAAGAAATCCTCACACTATTTGAATGATTTGTGTAACATTAAAAACCTAACAGAAATCTGGATCTTACTAATAAACCAACGCTAGACATAAAGGACTAAGGTTAATGTGAATTTATCTTTGTTAGCTGCGTTTAAATTCAAGACAGACGTGTTTAAATGTGATAATGTTACTGTTTATACACAGGAAGTGAAACGATGTGTGTTAACTAATATCCGATAAAGGCCTATTATGATGTACACGGTTCATTATTAGGATAGTTTTCGTATTTTGAAAAAAATATATCAAAAGATTCTAGGCCTGCCTAACTCCTCAATTCCTCCGCAAACTGCAAGAATGCGTTTAAATATTGGGTGAAAATGAAATATACTTAACCTCTACGCGCCATGTTTAAAATGACTGAAACCACAAAAACACTGACAATGGTTCGTTACAATGAATGTCAAACATCGTCCAATAGGTACGATTCTTATGTCGTCCATGCAACGTTTCTGCATAGTTACAAAATATTTGTCCTCCTTGGGATGGAATGACCTTGATAGTGGTGGGGCATTTCTGTTTTTCAAGATCAGAAATAACAGCTATTAACAGCCTCCCCTCCCCCTTTGCTGGATAAACAAACATTGGACCAGAACCATACAATGAAGCAACAATTATTCATGGCGGAGGTTAAGTTTGTCTTTCCATTATCAGAAATGGTGGGAAAAAAAGAACAACTGTTAGGAGAAACATGTTAGCCATAGAGAGCGTGTCATATCTACACACCCTGGGGGTCCGGTTCTCGGGCCCAGCTGTGCTCACAACAGCAAAAGAGCGCGTCCCCGGGTGGCGGATAGGAGAACGGTCGGTGGTTTGCTTTGCACTCCTCCCGGCTGGGTCCAGACCGGACCCGCGGGCCATTTGTTAGGTCGTCAGGACTCGAGCGACCTGACGTACTACATAGCTAGTGCTGCGCCCACTTCAGCAACCAATCGGTGGCGTAGTGGGGGGAGAGGTCGGTGGATCTCTAGTCAGTCCTCCCTTCCAAGGCCGATGACCGCGGACCAATGTGGGGTCAACAGGAGGAAGATGAGGCGACCTGTTGTCAAAGCTCACATATCCTGGGCCAACAGCATGGATCCAGCGGCCGCCCCGTGGCGAAGTGGTGGGAGACTGGAGATCAGAAGCTCCTTTCCTCTTGATTCCATGACCCCGAGGACCCTGTTGGGCACCATGTGGCGATTAGCACCCTTGGATGCCTAACATTGCCTCAGTGGGCTG
>JASPKZ010008900.1:0-12500 GCA_030220185.1 Diploptera punctata
GAATAACAACATAAAGTAATGGAGTCTTATGGAACAGACATATAACCAGAAAAAATAAGCTACAAATATATAATTCAATAGTGAGAAGTACTGTCACATATGGAGCTGAAGTTTGGAAATTCAACAAAAAGTTAGAACAAAAAGTTATGTCGATGAAAATGGATTTTTTGAGGAGAGCAGTAACATGTTCAAAATTATGAAAAAAATAATAAATACTGTCATACCAGAAAAAATGAATATTAGACATTCAGTAGTAAATTATATAAGATACAAGCAATTAAATTATTATGGGCATGTACGACGAATGCAAGAAAAAAGGTCTTCTTCTTCTTCTTCACTTCACGGGCTAGGCAAATTGCCTGTTCCGCCTCACAGTTGTTCTGTCCATCTTTTCACTGGCCTTCCTACATTCCTTGAACCTCTTGGCTTGTAGTTGTATGCTGCTCTTGGTAATCTTAATACATTCATTTTCCACGTGTGTAAACCATTTCTCTCTATATTCTCTGATTTTTTCATCCAATGGATATGTATTAAACTCTGTTCTTATATCTTCATTCCTTATCCGATCCAATCTTGTGCAGCCTTTTGTTCTTCTAAGGAAGTTCATTTTTGCGCTTTGTATTCTACTTTGCAGTTTTTTTGGTCATTAGAAAAAAGGTTACCCAGAAAAACATTGGAATGGTGCCCACTTGGAAGAAGAAGGAAAGGAAGACCTCGAAACTCGTGGATGCAAGAAATAAGAACTGGAATGAGAACAAGAGGACTGGAGGACATGGAGTGGATATTTAGAGACGAGTGAAGAAGGAAAATAAAATTTTAGGCACAGAAAGATGTGTAAACATTGAAAATAAATAAATTATATGTACTTTGTTTATTGTTATTTTCTTTGTCTACTAGATAGGTTCGGCGAAGATCAGTTTTTTTTTTCAAAAATCTTTTCATGAGAACGATCCCCGGTCGGGACAAGTTTCTTGGGTAGGTTTTTTCCTCACATGTAAGGCAAATGTCAGGAAACTTTAAGGCCCGATTGGTCCCCGAATATTATATGACCATCATGTCATGATTATTCATATTCGCTTTAGATTATCATCAACATCATCACCCATCATATCAATAGGGCAACCGTAACCCCGCCTTCCAAGCGCCCGAACATCAACACAGAAGAGGGTTACATTTAATTCTAGCAGCCTCTAAATTCACTCCCTCGAGACTAGTCTATGTACTAGCAAGAGAACAGTTCTTCCTGGAAGACCTCAGAAAACGCTACTCTCTGTCATCCACTAAAGCTTACGAACAACAGATGCAAGAGAGAAGACAGAAGCGGGATGCCATTCCTGAAGAATTCTACGGTACGCCTGCAATGATAGATAAGAGCTGGTGTGGACCAAACAAGGAACTAAGGCACCAGATGCAGTCCACGGCTTCCATCACAAAGTGTGTGTGAATGTCACCATCAAATCGAAGACAGCTGCAGATGTAAACTGTGCGGACTAAAGTGTACAAGATATCATCTGGAATGATGTTCCAAAGTGAAAATGTCATTAGCGCAATACGCCAATTAATTAATTTTGCACGATTGTGCGCAATTATATTATTATTATTATTAATTATTGTATAGCTGGCTTAACTTGGCAGAGAGAGATATGGAGATACAAAGGTAGATCGTTGACCGCTTCAGTCCAGATACAAAAGAAAGAACCCAACCTGTTGTCAGTTTTCCTCTCCCCCTTGCCCCTATTAACATCTTGCGAAGAAACTCCGACAACACTGATGCGAGTGAGAGAGGTGAGTACAGTTGTCTCATTCTACAAATTTTTCGTAAAGTTAAACCAGAGAGACTATAGGCCAATGCCAGGAGAGAATAGCAGAAATGCCGAAATGACAACCTGAGGCATCGAATAAAAAAATCATCATCATCAACAGCAAGGATTAAGCCCAATGGCCTGTTCCGATCTCATTATAAGTCGAATTGGTCCTTCCATCTCTTCAATGGTCTTCCCAACAATCTTCTCCCTTTTGGTTTATAATTATACATTCTTCTTGTTATGCGCTATTCATTCATTCGTAATACGTGCTGACGATAAGCATTTTGATAATATTTTATTCTTTCACAGAGATTAAATATATTAAGTTCTGTTCTTATATCTTCGTTTTTCTTTTTTTCGGTTCTTTGGTATCCTGCTATTGCTCTCAACATCTTCATTTCAGCAGCTTCTATTTGTTTACTATCTGCCTTTGTTAATGTCCAGGTTTCACATTCATAGATAAGAGATGGAACTGCCAATACTTTGTAAAACTTCAAAATAGTTTCTTTTCTAGTTTTATTCAATAAAGTGCGTTTAATTGTGCCACGTAGATAATTTAATCGTTGTATTTTAGTGTGTTTATCTAAATTTATGTCATTGCCTAAATGACAACCCAAATAATTAAAATTCTGAACTTGGTCTATAATTACACTGTTTATCATTATGTTTGTTCTTATTGCACATTTTCCTTTCAGAGCTAATATTTTTGTTTTAGATGTAGATATTCTTAAATTGTATTTTAGAGAGAGAGAGAGAGAGAGAGAAAAAAAAATTCAATAGCTTAATTTCTTTTGAATTCTCTAAGAACTAAGAACTAGTATGTCAAGATTACTTGAAGATTCGAAGTTTTTAAAAATGAATAAGGATCATTTTTCATTGAAATAACATATTTCAACATTACTGACCTAAGCTTAAGCTCTTCTTAATATCAAGTTCCCAGATTTCACGCTCTAAGAACATGATGATAATATAGCGTAGGTCAAGAGAAGTAGAAAACGAAAGGCTACAGAACAGGGACTTGTGTTGGCAGCGTGATAAATTTAAAGATGTATTGTCCAAATGAAGCTCCGCCTAGAGAAAATGAACATAGCAGTATTATGATCGCCCATCTCGGGACTACATCATTTATCCGCTCTCATTCATATAATATAGAAATTGTCTTTGGCGACTATTATAACAATCAGCGACGCTTTAGTTCGTAGTTACTAGGCAACAAAAAATACTTTATATTCTAACAAAACACAAAACAGGCTATCAAAACATAAAATAGGTTAGATTAGATTAGATTAGAGTAGATTTATTTAGAATATATTTATTTAGCCTGGTGGAGTTAAGGCCACGTGGCCTTCTCTTCCACTCACCAGGACAAACATATATTACTTCAGAATATAACAATCTCAATTAACTCTAATATTAAATACTAAATAAAAATTTGATCAAAAAGATAATATCTATTATATTACGATCTATAATACAACCAGTTAATGTTAGTTGAAATTAAGACTAAAACTAATAGTAAAATGTATACAAGCAAGACATATTAAATTGTCCCTGTCTAATATATATATATATATATATATATATATAGGCCTAAAACAACTGAAAATTATGAGATATAGAAAACTAATTTTACGATTATACAATATTTAAAACAAAACAAAAGAAAATATTTGTTAATCTTAATATTATTTTCATAAATAATTAAATTTATTAATTGGGTTCAACAAAAACTTAATAGTATATTACGATGCGAGGTTGGGAAGTGGTTTTTAAAGAATCGAGGAAATGTTTAAAAACCGAGCGATAGCGTTTTTTAATTCCCGAGATTTTGTAAAACACTTCAAAAACGTACGTTGTACATAATTTTTTGCACGAAGTTTTTTAAAAAGTAATGTATATACACACACACACACACACACATATATATATATATATATATATATATATATATCCGGTTTTCAGAATGTTGACACATTTTTCCGGCACCAATGATTTGACTTTAATTTCGTTTTATAATTTTCTTCCGTCTCTATTATAACACAGTTCTTCCTGTATTTCCTATTCCTTTAAAGTTTCCCTAATCCCTTAGATCCACGTGAGATTTGGTCGTCCTTTTCTTTTAGTTCCTGATGGTGTCCATTCAATTATTTTTTTTTGTAATCTTTCATCCTCCATTCGCTTAATATGCCCGTACCATTTTAGTTGCATTTCTTGGATAAATTCTAAAATCGAATTTTGTAAATTCATGTTCTCTTTGGATATCATTTCTAATTTTCTCTCTCCTTGATATCCTAGCAGATCTTCTCCAATAGTCCATTTCTGCTACCATCAGTTTTCTTTTCATCTGATAATTTATAATAAATAATAGTAAAATAATAGCAACTTTGTTGGAAATGTTGCGTTCATTATAAATAACTAACATTAACAGTGCGGCCAATATTTATACGGTAAATGTCGAAAATAATTTAGTTGAGTATACAGCAGGCCGTGACACCAATCAATCATAAAATGGCGGCAAGTCAGAATTTATTGTTTTATATTGTTTCAAATAAAGTTCAGTTCATTTAAAATGCAGTGCTTTGTTTCGTGTAATGTATATTGACACTACTTTTTTTATATATTTTTGTATATACATTGTGCGTAGTATACATAAAGGGCAGTGGTTTTACTTCTCGCACGAGGTAGGTAATATGTAATATTACAGTATAGTTATTTAGGTTGGCAACTCCGAAATGTAGGAAGTTGAACTTTCAACCATGGTTGAAGTACGACAAACCAGACACTTTAATGATGATTTCATAAATACACTTTATTTGACTTTTCTGGAAGAATATTAATAGTTGCATCTTGGACTGCTTTTACATTTTTACCTGATGAACCGTGAAAATCACCTTCTCTGCTCTCATTTTTACTTTAAATTCACATATGAAACCAGCGCCAAAATTGCAGAATATAAGTTAAGAACAATTTTTGTTCATTTATAGTGTCTTTTTTTTAAAGTCCACATTATCCCTTCTCTAAACATATCGTTTCCGCATTAAATAAAGTTCATTAAATATACTAAATCAACAACATGTACTAAAACACTCTGAACGTAGATAAAATATTGTAGACAACACGTTACACAATTAGGTTCAGTAACTCGCTGCTCTTACAACATCTCATTCATTACTAAACCTTTGCTTTTATAACTTGTCTAAATAACTATTTACTTATTTTGATTGTTAGAAAATGTTTATCATAAGTAATGCCACGAGTGATTTCCAAATTATCCATAAATTCACGTCTCACGAAGTGAGGAGTGAATTTATATAGACTATTTGACTCATGCCCCAAATGGGAGTCAATGACCAATCACGTTTCAATGATTTCTGTTTTACAACCAATCAGAGTCGTGTTTCACGAAATATTTATCAGTGTTAAATTTACCATATTAAAGAAAGCTCCTCCTTTTTAATATTCTGAACAGGTCTGACCATTATTTTGCAGTGGCTGAGCCTGTAAGAAATACGGCTACCAGATTGTATATATAGTGCATAGATGTCAACACATAGCGCTTGCAGAAGTTAATATAAAAACATTTGTAGCAATTTATTATACCACCAAAAAAAGAGACCACTGTTTGCACTTTCTTAAATGTATTTTTTCCCAGGTAACAATCCAGAAAAACATAATTGTCATATTTACATCATACGACATCAGAAATGAATTAATATACAGTTTGATGTGTTTCATTTTTATTGCGTTCCTTTGGCAATAAATAGTATGATCTGGTTGCAGTGATGGACAAAATAAGCAGATTAAGCGTACCTATCGTTTCTGATTTGTTTTCAAACATCGCCGTTTACATTAAATATATAAATATTTTAAAATAACTATAGTTAAAATAATGATTTGTGAGTAAACAGCTTAATTTTATTCGTTAAATAGTCCTAACAAATGCCACTCTTGATTTCCGAATTCTCTAGATAAATTCACTCCTCACGATAATTTGGAAATCACTCGTGGCATTACTTATGAGAATTTGGAAATCAAGAGTGGCATTTGTTAGGACTACTTAACGAATAAAATGAAGCTGTTTACTCACAAATCATTATTTAACTATAGTTATTTTAAACTATTTATTATATTTAATGTAAACGGCGATGTTTGAAAACAAATGAGAAACGATTGGTGCGCTTCATTTGCTTCTTTTGTTTATCAATGCAACCAGATCATAATATTATTTATTGCCTAATGATCGCAATGTTGTAAGAATGCATCCAAGTGGAGAAATTTATAACCAACGTTATAGGTATTAATTAATTTTATGTCCTATGATGTACATATGTGAATTATATATTTTTTGCAACGTCATTCCCTAGAAAATAATTCGTTTAAGAAAATGTAAACAGTGTTTTTTTTTTTGTGGTATAATCAATTGTTACAAATGTTTTTATATTATCTATAACATGCGCTTTCTGCTGACATTCATGCACTATATATACAATCTGGTAGCCGTATTTCTTAGGGGGTCAGTCACTGCAAAATAATGCTATGACCTATTCAGAATGAAAAAAAAAGGAGATGCTTTCTTTATTATGATAAACTTTAGTTGGTAAATTTTAGGCGAAACACGACTGTGATTGGTTGTAAATAAAAAATCATTGAAATGTGATTGGTCGTTGACACCCATTTGGGGCATGAGTTACATAGTCACTGTAGTACAATTTAAATTATGCTGATGATCTAGTGTTATATGCGAAAGTGAGGAGATACTAAGAGCCAACACGCACACACTATTGAGTAACACTAAGAAATTGGGACGAGAATTAAAATAAATATATGGTCACACATAGAAATACATTATATAATGGAAATGGGCAGTTAATGACAAATAAGGGAAATTTTAAAGAAGTGGCTGAATTCAAATACCTAGGAACAATGTTTACAAATAGGAATGAGATGCACAAAGATATTAAACATAGGCTCAATTCGGAAATACAAGCTATTATGTATTACAGGGACTCTTGTCCCAACTTCTCTAAAAAAAAAAGTATAAAGTTAAACTGAAAAAAATATAAAACTCTTATTCTCCCAGTTATATCACATGGATCCGAAACATGGAATCTTACTTTAAGGGAGGAGAAAATATTACGAGAAATTGAGAATAACGTTCTTAAAAAAACTTTCTAGATCAAAGAGAGATGAGCAGATAGGATAATGGAGAAGACTACATAACGATAAGCTATTATGAGCTTTATAAGAAACCAGATAGGCTTATAATAAGAACAGTTAAGTCTCGTAGACAGCGATGGACAGGGCATGTGGCACGAATGGGGATTGAAAGAGCAGCATGAAAACTACTTAGGAAAACCAGAGGGGAAACCCCAGTAAGTAGATCAAGATTGATGTGGGAGAATAACATTAACCATGATGAGGTAAGTAAATTATACAGGGGGTGATTGGAAAACATTGGCTCAGGATAAAAATGCATACAGAGCTTGTGTCCGCACGGCCATGAACCTATGGGTTCGATAGTGCCAGTGAGTTAATTTGTACAATTTCAAGATATTACAAAATTCCTTAATTCTTTGAAGTCTTATCCAGTGCCACCAGGTTATCTTAATGATATTTCTGGCTTTCTCTCCTGGTCCTGGCAGAATTGTAACCCATTTATGAGGTTGGGGCGCCTGGAAGGAGGAGTTATGTTACTCTGATGATGTGATGGATGATAAATGATAATGAATCATCAGAAGAGTCCTTAATTCTAGAGGTAAAGTGCTCCCTCTACAGGCCTTAGGAGGTCCTTAGAGTAGTGAGAAACTAAGACATCCTTCCTAGACTATCAGCACAAGGTGCTAGCCAGTGTATCAGCCCTGGACGATGCTGCTTTTACATCCATAAGAAGCGTCTGGTACTCATTTCAGGTATAGGATGAAATTCTTCCAGGACCATTGAGCCCTGCCTCATACATTAAGAAAGTCTCGGAAAACATTTTGCAGAGACTATTTAACTCATGCTCCAAAATGAGAGTCAATGACCAATCACTTTTCAATGCATTTTGTTTTACAACCAATGACAGTCGTGTTTCACCTCGATATTTATCGAATTCTGTTTACCAAAATAAAGAAAGCTCCTCCGTTTAAATATTCTGAACAGCTCATAGTATTATTTTGCAGTGACTGACCCGAGCAAATACGTTGAATATAGTAAATAATAAACAGATTCCTTCGAACTACACATTTGATAATTGTGTGTTCAATAATTGTGTTTTTAAATAATAATTTTACTGAGTTGTTTCCTAAAAAAAAACTATTAACCTATAATGTTGGTTATAATATACAGATTGATGTGTTTCATTTTTCTCCACTGGGGTGCATTCTTACAATATTGCGTTCCTATTTGGCGATAAATAACATGATCTAGTTGCAGTGGATGAACAAATGAAACATAACCAAACATTTCTCATTTCTCAATTGCCGTTTACATTAAATATATAAATATTAAAAGAAACTTTTAAAAATCGATTTGTGAGTAAACAGTTTAATTTTATTCGTTAAATAGTCCTAACAAATGCCACTCTTAATTTCCAAATTCTGTAGATAAATTGGAAATCACTCGTGGCATTACTTATGGTTATGATAAAGTAATGGAAAAAAAAATAAATAAATAAAAAATAAAAAAAAAACTGTGTATTGGCGATTATGATGACCAAATGATGTTGCAGGATTATTTAGAACTTATAAGTTTCCTGAATTTGTGTCATACATGAAGGAATTCCCGGAATACTTGTCACAGAGAAAATAAAGTAAAGGTAACACTGTGTATTGGAAATTATGATGACCAAATGATATTCGGAGAATTTCATAAGATTAGTCTCACAGGCGAGGAAATCCCACTAAAATATATATTCTTTATTTATGTTAATTTATTTTAAAAACTTCAGTGAGTTAAGGTCTTTAGGCTTTCTCTTCCACCCAACCACAACTTATAAATGCTACATTTTATCTTGTAGCTAATGGATTTGCAACTTACAGAGTTGCTTAAAATATACATTAATTAGAACTTACACACAACTTCACGTTGAACTAATCTGGAAAATTACAGAATATAAATTAATAATTTGATAACACATGAGCACATTAAAAGAGAATGGAAGGGATAAGGAGGGAGGAGAAGCGATACACAGAGAGAGAGTGATAAATAGAGTGAGGAAAGAGGGAGAAATATATAAAGAGAAAGAGGGCAATAGAGAAACAGGAAATCAAAGATAATGTGAGAGAGAGAGAGAGAGAGAGAGAGAGGAAGAGAGAAACAAAGATAATGCGGGAGAGAGAGAGAGAAGAGAGAGAAAGGGGTAGAGATGAACAAATATAAAGAGGAAAAGAAAAACAAAGAGAACGAGGGACAGAAAGAGGAAGACAAACACAAAAAAAAGAGGAAGGGAAAAATCAAGGAGGATGAAGGAGAAAGAGAGAGAAATAGATGAGAACAAAAAGAAAGAGGGAGGGAGAGGGTGAAAAAGGGAGACAGAGGAAGGAAGAGGAAAACATGAAGCGAAAACAAAGAGAAAGAGAGAGGGACAGAGGGAAAGAAGAAGAGAGAAACAGTGAGTATGTGGGACAGGGTGAGATGAAAAGGAAGTGAAAAACAAAGAGAAAGAAAGGAGAGGGAAAGAGAAATAGGAAGAGAGCAACAATGATAATGAGGGGGAGGAAGAGAGAAATAAAGAGCAAAGAGTAAAATAACTAGAAGTACGGAGAGAAAGAGGAAGTTAGATAAAGAGAAAGTGATAAATATGGCAGAAACTGAAACGAAAAGAGTAAATTTACACACAGACTAAAAATAGATGACGAGATATTTTAATATTCGTGCTTAAAATTGCTGAATCACGATAACAAGGCATTTCTCTGTGAATGAATTACGTAACATTGGTTTGTTTGAACGAGACACTCGTGTGAAAGTAATTATGCGTGTTTTGCAGGTCAATGTGTACTTTCCAGCAAGAAGAATCCAGGAAGCTTGATATGTCTCATCTATTCAACTTAATTCACTGAAAATAAGTTAATTCTGTAATTGATAGAAAGTCCATGATAGCTACGTAAACTTTCCCATAACGTATAACCCTTAAAACTATAACATTAATAATAATAATAATAATAATAATAATAATAATAATAATAATAATAATAATAATAATAATAATAATAATAATAACAATAATAATAATAATAATAATAATAATAAATTAACAATAATAACAATCATGACATAACAATAACAACTACAATAATAATAATAATAATAATAATAATAATAATAATAATAAAAAAATTAACAATAATAACAATCATGACAATAACAATAACTACAATAATAATAATAATAATAAATTAACAATAATAACAATCATGACAATAACAATAACTACAATAATAATAATAAAATTAACAATAATAACAATCATGACAATAACAATAACTACAATAATAATAATAATAATAATAATAAAATTACCAATAATAACAATCATGACAATAACAATAACAACTACAATAATAGTAATAATAATAATAATAATAATAATAATATAATAATAATAATAATAATAATAATAAAATTAACAATCATGACAATAACATAACAACTACAATAATAATAATAATAATAATAATAAAATTAACAATAATAACAACCATGACAATAACAAGAACAACTACAATAATAATAATAATATAATAATAATAATAATAATAATAATAAAATTAACAATAATAACAATCATGACAATAACAACTACAATAATAATAATAATAAAATTAACAATAAAACAATCATGACAATAAGAATAACAACTACAATAATAATAATAATAATAATAATAATAATAATAATAATAATAATAATAATAATAATATATTAATAATAATAAAATTAACAATAATAACAATCATAACAATAACAATAACAACTACAATATAATAATAATAATAAAATTAACAATATTAACATCATGACAATAACAATAACAACTACAATAATAATAATAATAATAATAATAATAATAATAATAATAAAATTAACAATAATAACAATCATGACAATAACAACTACAATAATAATAATAATAATAATAATAATAATATAATAATAATAATAATAATAATAATAATAAAATTAACAATAATAACAATCATGACAATAACAATAACAACTACAATAATAATAATAATAATAATAATAATAAATTAACAATAATAACAATCATGACAATAACAACTACAATAATAATAATAAAATTAACAATAATAACAATCATGACATTAACAATAACAACTACAATAATAATAACAATAATAATAACAATAGTAACAATAATAATAATAACAATAATAATAACAATAGTAACAATAATAATAATTTAATTATTCTTGTATTGGTGATATCCTTGAAACTTACTACACAAGAAGGAAACGAATACAGATTCTCTCTCTCTCTGTTTGTTTCTGCTTAACCTTCCCCGCCATAGTGCACTTGGTTAAGGCTACAAGCCGGAAGGTCATTAGTTTGATTCCAGAAGCAGTCAGGACACTGAAAACTAAAGGTGTTTAACTACAAACCTTGGTCTTCGGTAACGGACCACAGCGAAAACTCTATTTGTTTAATTATATAAGGCCTAGACCTGTGATTCGAACTTGCCATTCCTTGATAATGACATCTGGGATCATGCCCAAATGTCGGAATCAGTGGCCATAGGCCGAACTTGAATCCAAGACGCGGAAAACTCAAGGAAACTTTCTTATTCATACTTATATCCGCGAAAATCTGCAATATAACATATATATATATATATATATATATATATACTATGGCCACTGATTCCGACATTTGGGCATGATCCCAGATGTCATTATCAAGGAATGGCAAGTTCGAATCACAGGTCTAGGCCTTATATAATTAAACAAATAGAGTTTTCGCTGTGGTCCGTTACCGAAGACCAAGGTTTGTAGTTAAACACCTTTAGTTTTCAGTGTCCTGACTGCTTCTGGAATCAAACTAATGACCTTCCGGCTTGTAGCCTTAACCAAGTGCACTATGGCGGGGAAGGTTAAGCAGAAACAAACAGAGAGAGAGAGAATCTGTATTCGTTTCCTTCTTGTGTAGTAAGTTTCAAGGATATCACCAATACAAGAATAATTAAATTATTATTATTGTTACTATTGTTATTATTATTGTTATTATTATTATTGTTACTATTGTTATTATTATTGTTATTATTATTGTAGTTGTTATTGTTAATGTCATGATTGTTATTATTGTTAATTTTATTATTATTATTGTAGTTGTTATTGTCATGATTGTTATTATTGTTAATTTTATTATTATTATTATTATTATTATTATTATTATTATTATTATTGTAGTTGTTATTGTTATTGTCATGATTGTTATTATTGTTAATTCGAAAACTCTATTTGTTTAATTATATAAGGCCTAGACCTGTGATTCGAACTTGCCATTCCTTGATAATGACATCTGGGATCATGCCCAAATGTCGGAATCAGTGGCCATAGGCCGAACTTGAATCCAAGACGCGGAAAACTCAAGGAAACTTTCTTATTCATACTTATATCCGCGAAAATCTGCAATATAACATATATATATATATATATATATATATATATATATATATATATATCCATCCATAGTAAT
>JASPKZ010008900.1:17500-132500 GCA_030220185.1 Diploptera punctata
ATCTGGCTTCCTATAAAGACCATGTAGTTCATTGTTATGTAGTCTTCTCCATTCACCTGTCTGTTCATCTCTCTTTGGTCCAAAAATTTTCCTAAGAACTTTATTCTCAAATACTCGTAATCTCCTTTCCTCCCTTAAAGTAAGAGTCCATGTTTCGCATTCATATAATATAACTGGGAGAGTAACTGTTTTATATATTTTCAGTTTAACGTTTTTTGAAAGGAGTTGGGACTACCAGAGTCCCTGCAATACATAAAAGCACGCATTTCCAGAATTGAGCCTATGTTTAATTTCTTTGTGCATCTCATTCCTCATCATCATCATGAACAAATTCGTTTTAGGCCATGTGGCCTGTACGGTAAACCTAGCGAAGATGGTCTTGATCTTTCCACCGATGTTTTGGTCTTCCTTGGTCCCTATGTCCAGTTGGGGTATATTGGAATTCCTATTTGTGATAATTGTTCCTAAAATCCATTAATATTGTTAAAATGTGTTTGGCAATTATATGGTCATATATAGAAATGCGTTATATAATAGAAATGGGCAACTAATGACAAACGAGGGAAGTTTTGAAGAGGTGGCCGATTTCAAATATATAGGAATGATAATTACAAATAGGAATGAGATGCACAAATAAATTAAACATAGGCTCAATTCTGGAAATGCGTGCTATTATGCATTGCAGGGATTCTTGTTATCCCAACTCCTTAAAAAAAAATTTAAACAGAAAATATATAAAACTGTTATTCTCCCAGTTATATTATATGGATGCGAAACATGGACTCTTACTTTGAGGGAGGAAAGAAGATTACGACTATTCGAGAATAAAGTTCTTACGAAAACTTTTGGACTAAAGAGAAATGAACAGACAGGTGAATGGAGAAAACTATGTAACAGTGGGCTCTACATAGTTTTTATGGGAAGCTAGATATAATGAGAACAGTTAAGTCTCGTAGACTGCGATGGACAGAACATGTGACACTAATGGGGAATGAAAGAGGTGCATGGAAGCTTCTTGTAAGAAGAGGAGAGGGAAAACGCGCAGTTGGTAGACCAAGAATGAGGTGGGAGAATAGCATTATCCATGATTTGAGAGAAATAGATTATACAGGGATGATTGGAAAACATTAGAGGTTATGTTCGCGCGGCCATGAATCTACCTGTTCGATAGAGCTAGTGAGTAAGTTTTTTATTTTATTATTTCAGGATTGTTTCTGTTATTTACACAGGTATCCTGAACCAAAATATACAATGTTTTTCTTCTACACTTCCCGGTATTGCGTGTCTGCTTGTCATATTTTTCTTCTTAATGTTGTCTTGAATTCCCTTTATCCACGTTGGCTTTGGTCTACCACGTTTTCCTTTTCCAAGAGGTATCCATTTCAATACTTCTTTGTTTGTTTCTGTGTCCCTTCTTCTCATTATATGTCCATACCACCTTAGTTGGATTTCTTCAAGCTCTTGTACAAAATTATTTTCTACATTCATTATTTCTCTTATTGTATTATTTTTTATTTTATACTAGCTAATACCCGGCGCGGCGTGCGCTGCTACTCATAAATAAATGCTAATATGTTTTTACCACCAGCCATGCACTGTTCGGGAATCTACTTATCACGATATTCTTGGCATCAATGAAAGACAAAAATGGTTATTTTGAGTTATCCGTAGAAGATAAACATATGCTGTCGCGGGCTTTTTTGTAGATTTTTGTGACATATTCAATTCTGTGTACATTAATTTGGTGTATTTGTTATGGTTTAGGCAGCGTAAGCCATTTAAGCATCAAAATAGGGATTTTATTTAACGTTTTTTCACTACAAAGGGTGATTTTTAGGGGTGAAGGGGTTGAGTATTACAACTCTCTTATAGCCTATGTTCATCCCGGGAATCTTCTGAACATTTTACAAAAAAAAACATCAAAATCGGATCAACGGTATGGCTGCGCATAGAATACGAACAAACAAACAAACATTGATTTTTATATATAAGATAATTTTGATATTCTTGCCGGTCTTCTTAACCCTTAAATTCGTAATGTATCCTTTTGGATACATCAGTTGGTTTAATTAATTTAATATTTTAAACGAATTAAAACGAAGAAAAATATACCACTTAAATGTGTGTCTAATTATACAATATACATAATAATAACAGTTACACAAGATTCCGTTTTCACTGCGGTCCGCCACATTCAAATAACTAACAGAAGAAATTTGTGTTTTGCCAATTTAAGGGTTAAAAAAGTCCATTTCTGCGACTAATTATTTATTTCTGTGAATTAGTCTGGTAACTAAAAATCAAAGATTTTTTTTTGTGCTACGTTTTATTGTTTGAGAGGCCTCTCCACCTAATTGTTCCATCACCAGCTCATAAACCTGCTAGAATCACAGTTTAATATTGAATAAAAAGAAAATAGAATGATTTAGTCTCCATGTAATCGATATTTAAATGGTAAAGGGGAAGATGAGGAATAACATTATGATTTACAGAGCACGTTTATATTCATTGGTTGTAAAGGATGTTCTAGTACTCCCACCGGCACGATCTCAGCACAATTCTTGTAAGTTCACTTTTATTAATGATTCTCGTGTCTTCGAAGCATCTGACCTCACGACACAACGACCTCGGGATGCGCCATCTTGATTATGAGATTTCGAAAGTTGCTGCAGCATCATCTTTATCATCGCATTGACTCTTTAGAGAAAAAAGTACTTTCCATTGTTTTAAATGGGCGGTGCCAATTTATTTAAAACATGTCAGCCTAGGAGAGAATAACCAAACTAGGGGTGGACAAAAATAATTGAAAATTATGTGTGTGAATGGCCAACACACGCACTAATAAATTGGGACTGGAAGTAAACATCGATAAATTAAATATATGTTTACACATAGAAACAAAAAATTATAATGGAAATGGACAGTTAATGACAAATGAGGGGAATTTTGAAGAAGTGGCCGAATTCAAATACCTAGAAAAAATAATTACAAATAGGATGAAATGATTCTTGCAAGATGGATCGGAACGGAATCACCATATATCCATTTTCACCTTATTTATTAAGCTAAGATTAATTTAAAAACATAATGAGTGGATTTTTATTTGTGCTAAAAGTTAGGATTGCTGCATAGTAATGATAGTAACACTTTTTTCCTTCAATTGGTTTGAAATAATGTGTTTTTAGCTATCTTGGTACTTACATTTTGCAGATGATCAATTGTTAATTGCACAAAATGATGAAGATTTAGAATATATGACTAGAAAATTAATAGAAGAATATGAAAAATGGAGATTAAATTTGAACATGAAAAAAACAAAATATTTATCAATTGGTGAACCAGACCAAATTTAATTTTAGAGTTTGGAGAAACAATAAAATCTTGTAGTGAGATCACATATTTAGGAATAAAAATAAATAAAAATGGGAGTTATGAAGAGGAAAAAAGAAATAGAAATAATAAAGGAAAATTTGCAATTTCTTGCCTCAATGGAATATTGTGGGATAAAAATATGAGTAATAAAAATAAAATGAATATATATCAAATTATTGTTAAAACATCATTACTTATGGAGCAGAACTTTGGCCATTAACAACAAAAACAAATAAGTATCTTTTGGCAACGGAAATGGATTTTATACGAAGAGCAGCAAGAATTTCAAGAAGAGAAAAAATTAGGAACTCAGTTATAACGGAGAAAATGAAGATTGAAGACACTATTTTAGATTACATTAAAACTCAGCAATTAAGATGGTAAGGATAATGTTCAGTGAATGGAAAAAGATTGGCATCCAAAATGTGTTTTTGGAATGGAAACCTGAGGGAAGACAAAGCAGAGGAAGACCTAAAACCTCCTGGAGAAAGGGAATATGTTTATACATGAAGGAGAAACATCTACAACCAGGAGATTGGATGGACCGACAAAATTGGCTATTAGGAATCGGACGATGTCAAAGACATTAATCGACCGATTATCTATCTATCTATCTATCTATCTAGCTATCTTGGTTCAGATATAACATATAGCTATGATTGTGATATACATAATAAATTAAACCGATATCAAATGATATGTGGCGCCATAAGAAGAGCCCTCCGAAAGACTCGAAGAGAAACTCAGCTCAGGTTTTATAAAATTATGGCTGTTCCTGTTCTTTTATATGAATCTGAATCTTGGGTACTTAAAAAAAAGATATCTCACACATTCAAGCCACCGAAATGAAATTTTTAAGATCCGTAAAAGGATGTACACGCATGGATAGATTACACAATGAATCAATAAGAAATGAACTGGACATAGTCGATAAACTAGAAGAACACAAATACCAATGGAAAGAACATTTAGGTAGAATGGACAATACAAGATTACCCCAAAAGATCAAGACCTACAAACCATATGGAAAAAGATCTTTGGGGCGGCCAAGGAAACGATGGACTTGAGACCGGAACAAGTCATATTGACCTAATCCTGGAAAGGAAGAAGAAGGATGATTGGAAAACATAAGCTCAGGATAGGGATGTATAGAGAGCTTATGTCAGCATGGCCATGAATCTAGCGGTTCGATAGAGCCGTGAGTTAGTTAGTTTGTAGTTATATTTTTGCCAGTGAATGTAAATTTGGGATTTTATACAATCTCGACTGGCTTCAATCGGGATTCCACCGCCTAAATGGATGCCTGACAAATCTGGTATGTGTGTAAATACATTTTTATTTCGACCTCGAGTTTTTAGGTTCTAATAATGCAATTCGACACGTCTAAAAAGCTTTTAAAATTGTAAGTAGGTTCTAAAATATTAGCGTGGGTTCGATCTCCAGTCGGGAAAAGTTTCCTCACTTTTAGAACAAATCCTGAAACTTTAAGGCTCAAATGGCGAAGGGCATCAAGAAAAATCAAGAAAGGAGAAACAACAGAATCAGAAAATTAGAGAAATAATGAATCTTAAACATAATATTATAGAAGTAATAGAAATGGTATGGACATCTGAAGAGGATGGAGAATAATAGAATCCCAAGAATGATGCTGGATTGGAATTTTGAAGGCAGGAGGAGGAGGGTGAAACCCAGAGAAGAGTGGATGGATGAAGTGAGAAGAAACATCAGCAGATACCTCAAAGAAGAAGATGCCGAGGATAGAAATCTGTGGCGAAATAAAATATATTTGGGCTGAAGAATAACTTCTGTATTATAGAGAAAATCCTTAATAAAATTATTATTATTATTATTATTATTATTATTATTATTATTATTATTATTATTATTATTATTAGATGTGAAATAGTAGATTATATAAGGCACAAACAATTAAATTGGTGTGGGCATGTACAACAAATGCAAGAAAAAAATTATCTAGAAAAACATTGGAATGGTGTCCACCTGGAAGAAGAAGGAAAGGAAGATCTCGAAACTCGTGGATGCAAAAACTGGAATGAAAACAAGAGGTCTGGAGGACATGGAGTGGATGGATAGAGACGAATGGAGAAGGAAAATACCTAAAGTTTTGGGCACTGAAACATGTGTAAACATTGAAATTCTGTATACATATAAATAGAATAAATTATTATTATTAATGTTATTATTATTACTATTATTATTAAGAACCAGATCTTAGGGGCGTTTCCAGGGGGTAAAAAGGATGCGCGAACATCCCTTATATTGAATTCGCACCCCATCCCTACAACTCAATGGTATTAATAAGCTGTTAGTTTATGCTGATGATGTAGTACTATTGGCCGATAGCGAGGAAATACTAAAGGACAACACGCACACACTATTGAGTAACACTAAGGAATTAGGACTGGAAGTAAATATCAATAAAACTAAATATATAGTCACACGTAGAAATGCATTATATAATGGAAATGGATAGCTAAAGACAAATGAGGGAAATTGTGAGGAAGTGGCTGAATTCGAATACCTAGGAACAATAATCACAAATAGGAATGAGATGCACAAAGAAATTAAACATAGGCTCAATTCTGGAAATGCGTGCTATTATGCATTGCAGAGACTTTTGATGTCCCAACTCCTTTCAAAAAACGTTAAACTGAAAATATATAAAACTATTATTCTACCAGTTAGGCTATATTATATGGGTGCGAAACATGGACTCTCACTTTAAGGGAGGAAATGAGATTACGAGTTTTTGAGAATAAAGTTCTTAGGAAAAATTTTGGACCAAAGAGAGATGAACAGACAGGTGAATGGAGAAGGCTACATAACAATGAACTACATGGTCTTTATAGGAAGCCAGATATAATAAGAACAGTTAAGTCTCGTAGACTGCGATGGGCAGGACATGTTGCGCATATGACGAATGAAAGACGTGCATGGAAGCTTCTTGTAGGAAAGCCAGAGGGAAAACGCCCAGTTGGTAGACCAAGAATGAGGTGGGAGAATAACATTAACTATGATTTGAGGGAAGTAGATTATACAGGGAATGATTGGAAAGCATTAGTTCAGGATAGGGATGTATGGAGAGCTTATGTCCGCGCGGCCATGAACCTACGGGTTCAATAGTGCCAGTGAGTAAGTAAGTATTATTATTATATTTATTTTCAGCCTTCCTGCACCCCCAGTTTTCAGATCCTAGCGACGTCACTGCCAGATCTACTCGACACCACTATATGAATTGGCACACGTACAAGAAAGAATGAATATTGCTGTCAACAATGAAACACCACGGATACGTCATATCGCACGGGCCAAGTTGAATATTTCGAGTGTAGCCTACATTTCCCTTGCCACTAACAGAAGCCTTGCTGACGTTTGTATAAGATAGAAAAATTTTCCCAGTTTTAACTATCTGTAGGAATTGGTTTTAACTATAGATTCGTATTAGTTTAGAAGTTACAGCTACTTATTTTATTATACTTATAATAAGCAAAACATTCTGTATAAAAATCATATAAAAATTATATGAACCGACTCACCTGTTCAGTGCGGTCTTTACAAATCTTGATACAAAAAATAGAAACACTTCAATTAAATTTACGAAGAAAGAAATATTGTTTGTATAATCGAGATCATATTTAAAGGTCAACACAAATACTTTCACTATCTACAAAGAAAACAAAATTTATAAATTATAATTTATTTCGGTAGAATGTAACGCGCCACACTTCCTTTAGCGGCTAAAAGCAAAGCTGCACTCTCCTGCCACCTAGCAGCTGGTATTGGAAAAGAAAATATGACTGGCGTTCACGTTTTTCAGTGACTAAAAACAAAACTGCACTCTCTTGCCACCTACAGCGTATATTGGAAAATAAAATATTACGGGCATCATTTCTTTCAGCGGCTAAAGCGAAACTGCACTCTCCTGCCACCTAGCATCTAGTATTGGAAAAGGAAATACGACTAGCGTCGTTTCTTTCAGCGGCTAAAGCGAAATTGAAATTCTCCTGCCACCTATCTGCTAATAATGGAAAAGAAAATATGACTGGCGTCGTTTCTTTCAGTGGTTAAAGCAAAATTGCACTCTCATGCCACCTAGTAGCCGATATTGAAAAGGAAAATGTGGTTGGCGTCCCTGCATCGCTACAATAGTAATACAGAATCGCCAACTAATTTTTCTCCGCTAAATCTAATTTTCAAGAAAACTGCACTCTCCTGCCATCTAGGACCTAATTTTGAAAAGGAAAATATGATTGGTGTCCCTGCACCGCTACAATTGTAATAAAGGATCACCAACATATTTTTTCCGGCTAACACTATTTTCAAGGAAATGTATTTTGGAGGGAGAGTAATTCAACCCGGGGGTAAAAGAAGCTAACCTATTTCCATATATATAAAAAAGAGGCAAATGATAGAATTTAAGAGCTACTTTTAAAATGAAAAGAATAACAGGACTTCAATCAAACTTTTAGGAACAATCGATCATACCGAGACGATAATTTTGTTAAAGAAAATGTGCTAAACATGATTATGTGTTCTACCTATCAAAATACTTCCCTTCAGGATTCAAACATTGGATAAAAACAGTTAAATATTGTTCTAACTCTAGTATTGTAACCAACTCACTTGGCACTATTGAACCCATAAGTTCGTGGCCGCGCAGAGATAAGCTCTCCATATATCCCTTTTCCAAACATCACTTGTATAATATATTAACTAGGCTTTCACGACTAGAGTTCATATTATGACCTGGTAGAAGATTTTCGGGCTGTTGGTTGTGGTCTTGAGGTTTGAAGTTCCCCAACGTTTTACCAGAAACTATGTCTGGCATCCTCAAGGGTTGTCTTGAGACTGGCAATTTAGCTTATCTATCGCAGCAGGAGAGTTGAGTGCGGCCTGCTAGGACGGCTACAACGTCCCTTTTGGGTGGCTAATAGATTTTATTAGACACCCGCGGGTTCCAAGGGTTTCACCTTTAAGCCCCGCTAATTTTGAAAAGAATGCCGAAAAAACATATTCAAATGTGAGAAGTTACTGTTGATTACCATGGCAGACTTGGGTTAAATCCCTCAGGAGTCCTCATCTAGGGGATATGTGGATGGCGACCACAAGGTGCCCAAGCTGAGCAAACCATTTCTTCCACTTACTTGTGTTTTGCACTCTTTTAACTTTACTATCTAAACTCTCTTGGTTAACTCTTGTTTTTTCGACCCCGACGCTATTAGGGCATCCTTTATTTTCTTTTCTTCTCCAGAAAAGCCTGACCAGAGGCTATAAGATGGCAGCCCCATCACTGGTTTTGCCTTCCTTTGGCCAGCAACCAATCGAAGGGACTATTATTATGCTTTCAAGTCTTATACAAGAATAAAATATGTCTCCAGAATAAAATTTTAGAGAGATCTAATCAATTTAAATATCTTGGATATTATCTCTCTATCTGGGATGAAAAGGATATCCCTGAAAAAATTACTAGTTATAATAAAAGTTTGGGAATTATTAATCAAGTTATGAAACCATCCCTTGTACAGAAAGCACCAGATTACGTTTATATAACACTTTGGCTAGACCAGTGTTGACCTGTGGTAGTGAAGCATGTACACTAAAAAGACAACATGAAAGCAGAATAACGGCTTGTGAAATGAGATTCATGCGCAGAACAGCCGGTAACACCAGATGGGATCAGAAAAGGAACACCGATATCTTAAAAGAATTGAAGACTACGCCAATTTTGGAATATATTAAACAGTACCAACTAAATTGGAAACACCATCTAGAAAAAATGAGTTCAAATCGGATCCCCAAAGCTGTTTATAATTATATACCAAGAGGACGAAGATCACTGGACCGTTCTATGAAACGCTGGAGGGAAAATTTTCTATAGGATCGTAACAAGCCTTGGCCTAATACTTGGAAGGAAGAAGAAGAAGAAGAAAACTTGTGTTAAATGTTGAATGTAGAGTTTGACATTGTGTCTCGGAGCGGTGAGCAGTTATGTGTTATAATTTATTATGTAGATGTGAGCCCAAAGAAAACAGGTTGGCACCCGAGCAGTAATGTTATGGTACAAGGGTTGACTGCCTGCCTTATTTATACTGTTAACCGCATATTGAGAAAACATAACCTATAGACGCATGTTGCTTTTATTGATTTTGAGAAGGCATTTGATCGTGTTGATAGAGATAAGTTATGGAAAATTATGGAAATACATGGCTATCCCGCAAAATTAATTTATGTGATAAAAAGTTTTTATGTAAAATCTCAGATTATAATAAATATAGGCACATCAAAGACCGAAGCTATTTTAATAAATAGAGGTATAAAACTTCACTCTAGGCCAAAGTATAAAATAAGAGATAAATTCCCGCTTGTAGCCGTTCAGGTTGATATCCCCACCCTAAAATTAAAAATAAAGTAGGAATTAAACTTCTCTCAAAAAATAAGTAAAAAGTAAAAAATCTTATTCTTCTGAAAGTACAAACCAATAATAATAATAAAATAATAATTATAGAATCTCTTCTTGTTTTATTCTTTAATGTTTTATGCATAGTTCCACATATCATTTGTAATTTCGACAGTTTCATATTTATGTCTGCTTCAGTTTTTGTGTTTAGAGTAAAATTACAACCCTAATAATTAAAATTTGTTACTTGTTCTAGAGATTTGTTGTCTATTATAATTTTTGATCTTATATGTTCGTTTCCCCAAAATGCCATTATTTTTGTTTTTTCTTTTGATATTTTAAAATTATATTCTTGGCATAACTGATTTAATTGATGTAAAGAGTACTGCAAGTTATTTTCATTTTCTTGAATAATAACCACATTGTCAGCATACTATTTTTACCATTGAAATAAAACCATCTTATGAAGAGTTGAAGGAAATATGGGCAGAACTGCTGAATAGATGCTTACATGAAGGACATTATCAAGAGATATGGAGAACTCCAATCCTCAAAGTTTTATACTCAGGATCTTGTCCAGTTCTCGGTTAGAAAGGTTAGTTTAATAAAACAAATAGAACAAGTTAATGAGCTCACTGTTTGAGAAAAAATCCATATTCAAAAGCTATGAAAGAAAAATTAATGAATTTTGAAATTCCCAGGGAAGTTGATTTGATTGTCAGGTTCATTATTCTACCAACAGATGGAGTAAGAAGCAGTGCTCCTGGATGACAGAACATCAGTCATGTAACTACTGAAGATGTAACCACGAAGGTTATGAAACCGGTCTAATTAGAAGACAGGATATGAGGTGAGGTGGAAGGAATTTTAATTAAAATTTTAAATTAAATCTCATAGTGATATTTCCTACAATAGTTCAAAATAAATAAATTTTTTACTCACAGTTGAAGTTGTCTCCTTTGTGCATTCTGTGGAGAAATTTGGACATCGTGTATTATATTAAATGAAGTCTATTTTATGATCTTGATAGGTTATGATTTAATATTCTGATGGCGGAAACCTGAAATAAACGCAAAGTTATTTTTTGTATTTAATATAATAATTAAAATAAATGTTGAGGGTTTAAAAATTAATGCAATCTATGATAAAAATTTGGCCCTAATTTGAAAATGTTACAATTAAATTAATTTTAGAATTAAAATTTTCAACCCCGCCGAATTATCAGATATGGGTCTGCTAGTCAGGAAGCAGGAATTCTATCACATGAACTAGCACAGCACACCACATAAAAAATGTAAAAATGGTTATATTATTAGGTTATATTATTTTAAAAATTAAGTTTCACATATGTGTGTAGTATCGTATCACTACAATGGAATATAATAATAATAATAATAATAATAATAATAATAATAATAATAATAATAATAATAATAATAATAATAATAATAATAATAATAATAATAATGACAAAATAATAATAATAATAATAATAATAATAATAATAATAATAATAATAATAATAATAATAATAATAATCCATAGTAATTCTGCCCGAGGGCAGGTCTTTCACTGCAATCGTAGCATTTTCATGCTATGCTTTGCAGCTTTACTAGGGAATTGTAAGTGTGGTAGCTTCCCGTTTCTTTTCACACCGGTGAAGGATGATGATGATGGCCATATGATTTCGGGGACTGTTTGGGCCTTAAAGTTTTTCTGACATTTGTCTTACAGGTGAGGAAAAACCCCGATAAAAACCTTACCCAGAAAAACTGCCCCGACCGAGGATCAAACCTGGGCCTGCTGCGTGACAAGGCAGCACGCTACCTCGAGACCACAGTGGTGGACAATAATAATAATAATAATAATAATAATAATAATAATAATAATAATAATAATAATAATAATAATAATAATAATAACAACAACAAAATACTAGTTATAATAAAAGTTTAGGAATTATTAATCAAGTTATGAAACCATCCCTTGTACAAAAAAACACTAGATTACGTTTATATAACACTTTGGCTAGACCAGTGTTGACCTATGGTAGTGAAGCATGGACAGTAAAAAGACAACATGAAAGCAGAATAACGGCTTGTAAAATGAGATTCATGCGCAGAACAGCGGGTTACACCAAATGGGATCGGAAAAGGAACACCGATATCTTAAAAGAATTGAAGACTACACCAATTTTGGAATATATTAAACAGTACCAACTAAATTGGAAACACCATCTTGAAAGAATGAGTTCAAATCGGATCCCCAAAGCTGTTTATAATTATATACCAAGAGTACGAAGATCACTGGGCCGTCCTATGAAACGCTAGAGGGAAAATTTTCTATAGGATCGTAACAGGCCTTGGCCTAATACTTGGAAGGAAGAAGAAGAAGAAGATAATAAAATAAGCTATTAATTGCAATCACTAAAGAGTACATTTATTTTTATAGCCAAGAAAGGCACCCAGACTATCCATACTTTCATACATGGCTTATCTTTTAGTGGCCCTTTCTAAATAACAAAACAAAATTTAAAGTACAGTCCCTAATTATATAATTTTGTAATCAATTGAGTTGGTGTTTACTTGATGAAAATCCATATTTATTAATTAAATAAAAATAAAACGTAGTTTTATTTGATTTTCATATTTATTATATAATTCAGTGACAGCTGTTTCGGTACACTGTACCTTCTTCAGACATGTTAACAAATTATGAATTGTGTTCCAACTGATCTAAGCAACAATACAACAATATTTATTTAAATTTTTATTTAAATTTTTATTTAAATCCCGTTTGTTAAATTAAAAAATTTAAATAAATATTGTTGTATTGTTGCTTAGATCAGTTGAAACACAATTCATAATTTGTTAACATGTCTGAAGAAGGTACAGTGTACCGAAACAGCTGTCACTGAATTATATAATAAATATGAAAATCAAATAAAACTACGTTTTATTTTTATTTAATTAATATATAATTTTGTAATCTAATTTAAATGTTATAGGAACTTTGATCTTCTGATCGATATAACATCAGTCGACGAGAAATTACTGAAGATGAAGCTGCCAAGCTTTGAAACTGCAGTATAATTGGAGGGTCTGATGCCAAAGTGAACCAACTACGTTTTTAATGTTTTTCACAATTCAACTTTAAAGTATATTTTGAAATATAAAAATGAATAATGGCTGATCTTTTGTATATTTCAAAATATATTTTAAAGTTGAATTGTGAAAAATATTAAAAATGTAGTTGGTTTACTTTGGCATCAGACCCTCCAATTAGAAGACACAATATGAGGTGAGTGTATCAGGGTTAATTAATATTTATTTTTGATAAAGATAATCTCAAGGTGTTTGGAGCTATTCTTCTTCTTCTTCCTTCCAAGTATTAGGCCAAGGCCTGTAACGATCCTATAGAAAATTTTCCTTATGGGAAATTCTCGTATAAGACTTGAAAGCATAATAATAGTCCCTTCGATTGGTTGCTGGCCAAAGGAAGGCAAGACCAGTGATGGGGCTGCCATCTTATAGCCTCTGGTCAGGCTTTTCTGGAGAAGAAAAGAAAATAAAGGAAAGGAGAAATGGAGGAAAGGAAGGACTTCCTAGCCCTCGGATGCCCTAATAGCGTTGGGGTCGAAAAAACAAGAGTTAACCAAGAGAGGTTAGATAGAAAAGTTAAAAGAGCGCAAAACACAAGTAAGTGGAAGAAATGTTTTGCACAGCTTGGGCACCTTGTGGTCGCCATCCACATATCCCCTAGATGAGGACCCCTGGCTATTAAATTAAGTAATTTATTGTTTTAAAAATATTAATAATAGCTTAAGGTAGAATTTTTTATCACTCACCTCATATTGTTCTTCTTATTTGACTATAAACTAGTTTCAGAACATAGTTTCTGTTCCATCCTCAGTACCGTCATGGCCGTTGTTCTGTCGTCTTGAAGAGCTGTCCTTCGCTTCTTCCATTGGCTGACTGAAAAACCTCGAAACCAGGTCATTCTCACCTGGAATTTCAAAGTTCATCAATTTCTTCTTCTTGCTCTTTTGAATGTAGATCTTTTCCCAAACAGTAAGTTCTTTTGGTTTTTCTATTTGTTTTAATAATTTAGCTTCTTTCTTGATAAGATGTTATTCAGACCAAGCATGGGCAGCCACTGCAGATTTTTCTACTTCCCCTTTCTTGAAATTCCTGAGATGTTCTTTCACTCTAGTTTTCAAATTTCTCTTAGTTTCTCCTATGGAGAATTTCTCACATTCTTCACATTTAATCTGATAAACCCCTGACTTGTTTTCTTCTTTTATCTTCTCATTTTTATTAGGTCTAATCAATCTACTGATGCTGTAGTCATTTTTGGGTGCTAACCTTACGTTGAAATCTTAAATTTTTTTTTTGAAAATTTGGTGTTTTAATGGATGATATGTGAATTTTACATTTTCTTCTTTTACTTTTAGAAGAGTGCTTTGATTAATAAATTTTTGTCTTTTGAACTTGTTTATTTTCTTGAGTATCATTCTTACTGCAAAATCATTTTAAGTAATAATAGCTTATTAGTAGTGAAATGTTAATCGTCAAGTAGCATATCTAGTTTTATGAAGTATTTTAATTGAATCTTTTATAGGAACTATTACTTAATTACTTACTCACTGGCACTATCGAACCCGTAGGTTCATGGCCGCACGAACATAAGCTCTCCATACATCCCTATCCTGAGCTAAAGCTTTCCAATCATTCCCTGTATAATCTACTTCCCTCAAATCATAGTTAATGTTATTCTCCCACCTCATTCTTGGTCTACCAACTGGGCGTTTTCCCTCTGGCTTTCCTATAAGAAGCTTCCATGCACGTCTTTGATTCCCCAAACGTGCAACATGTCCTGCCCATCGCAGTCACCATGCAGTTCATTGTTATGTAGTCATCTCCATTCACCTGTCTGTTCGTCTCTCTTTGGTCCAAAAATTTTTCCAAGTACTTTATTCTCAAATACTCGTAATCTCATTTCCTCCCTTAAAGTAAGAGTCCATGTTTCGCACCCATATAATATAACTGGTAGAATAATAGTTTTATATATTTTCAGTTTAACGTTTTTTGAAAGGAGTTGGGACATCAAGAGTCTATGCAATGCATAATAGCACGCATTTCACGCATTTGCAGAATTGAGCCTATGTTTAATTCCTTTGTGCATCTCATTCCTACTTGTGATTATTGTTCCTAGGTATTTGAATTCAGCCACTTCCTCAAAATTTCCCTCATTTGTCATTAGCTGTCCATTTCCATTATATAATTTATTTCTACGTGTGACCATATATTTAGTTTTATTTTTTAACAAACTAATTCCCCAAGACAGATAGCTGGATATATTTTACAAGATAAAAAATATAGCAAAGATATTAGGAATGAGTCTAGCATGTTGAGCTTAACGATAAAATTAAAAGATACAGACAAAATGGCTACAAAGTTGAGAATTACATTGTAAATATGAGATTGAGGAATTGGAAAATGAAAGCTAAGGATAGGCTAATGTGGGAGAAGCTAAGGTTCATTAATAAATTACATTAGGAAGTAACATTATGAGGTTCTACTTAACAAATAGGATGAATCTGGTCGTCTTACCTCATAAATTGTTGTGATCTATTTGTACACAAACATGAACTGAGTCTGGATGATGGTACGCATGACATATCGAAACATGTTCAAATAGAACACAACAATTTATGAGATAAGATGATTCCATTTTCACCTTATTTATTAAGCTAAGATTCATTTAAAAACATAATGAGTGGATTTTTATTTGTGCTAAAAGTTAGGATTGCTACATAGTAATGATAGTAACACTTTTTTCCTTCAATTGAATTGAAATAATGTGTTTTTAGCAATTCTATGCAAGGTATCCATCCATCTGTGAACATTGCAACAGAGAACAAGTGACTGCTAGTGTTACTACTCTTCAATTTATTTATCTCTACAGCCTCCAAAAGATCTAACTTCTTACCCTCATCACAAACATGTAAAATTCAAAATTTGGATCAAAACAATAATTAAATTGGAAAAGGTGATTAGCATATTTTGAATATTCTAAATATATGAAAATCAAATAAAACTATGTTTTATTTTTATTTAATTAATAGATATGAATTAAACTGGCTAGACCATGTAAAAATAATGGATAATTCAAGAATTCCAAAAATTATGATGCAATATAAACCCAAAGGACATTGTTGACCAGGAAAATGTTTTAAATGGCTGCTAGATGAGGCCGAAACAGGTCTACAAAGGCTTAATTCATGGCGGATGATGATGATGATTTTTAATTAAACCTCAGAGTAATATTTCCTACAAAAATCTGAAAAGACTAGAAATTGTCAAAATTACCTACCTCCGGAGAGTACTTAGGGTTTCAAGATCAACGAGCTCCTGAATCATATATCATCTAACCAAGATTGACTTCTTCATCATCAACAACAAGGATTAAGCCCAATGGCCTGTTTTGATCTCATTATAGGTCGAATTGGTCCTTCCATCTCTTCAATGGTCTTCCCAAAAAACTTCTTCCTTTTGCTTTATAATTATACATTATTCTTGGTATGCGCTGTTCATTCATTCATAATATGCGCTGAAGGTAAGCATTTTGATAGTATTTTATTCTTTCACAGATATTAAATATATTAAGTTCTGTTCTTGTATCTTTGTTTTTCTTTTTATTGGTCCTTTCGTATCCTGCTATTGTTCTCAACATCTTCATTTCTGCAGCCTCTATTTGTTTACTATCTGCCTTTGTTAATGTCCAGGTTTCACATCCATAGATAAGAGATGGAACTGCCAATACTTTGTACAATTTTAAAGTAGTTTCTTTTCTAGTTTTATTCAATAAAGTACGTTTAATTGTGCCACATAGATAATTGAATCGTTGTATTTTAGTGGACTGACTTCATCAGAGAAATAGTGTCAAAATACAATTTAACGTGGATTATCGATTACGGGACAGATTCCTCTAAATGGACTAAGATACCGCCAAATTCTTTAAGTTTCAAGTCCATAACTATTACTACTCCAGTATAAATTTTTAATTCATAAATAATAGGGTATCTAATCCTAGTTTATTAATTAGATTTCATAGCCTCATCAAAAATAATTAGAAATAAATTAAAATTTAAATTTCACCCAAAAATTTACCTTTTAAATCCCCAGCTCAAAGATTAACTACTAACTAAAAATATTTACTTACATTCCACACACCCCAGCCTACGAAGCACGCATAAGAGAGAGATCAGAAAAAGCAGAGGATATAGACAGAGGATTCTTCCTGACCCCAGTGATGAATTCTGAAGAATGGAAGGAACCGAACTTCTCCCTGAGACACGTGTTCACGAGGACCGCCACATATGTATTCCACTACAGAATATGTACAAAAAAATGGTTCCACCTCGCATCGAACCAGTGCCTCTGCAAGCCATGTGACCAATACCACCTAATTGAGTGCACAGCAAGAAGAAAGCCTCTAACATTCTAAGCATTTTATAATAACTTTCAATAATTGCATCCTAATGTACACAGTGTGTTTAATAAATCTTTAAAAAAGTATTTCCTATAATAATCAATTGAGTTGGTGTTTACTTGATGAAAATCCATATTCATTAATTAAATAAAAATAAAATGTAGTTTTATTTGATTTTTATATTTATTATATAATTCAGTGACAGCTGTTTCGGTACACTGTACCTTCTTCAGACATGTTAACAAATTATGAATTGTGTTCCAACTGATCTAAGCAACAATACAACAATATTTATTTAAATTTTTTAATTTAACAAAGGGGATTCATTCAAATCAAGTTGAGAATTTAACAGTTTTTTACTACTTTTAAATTTATTAATTTCTACAGCCTCCAAAAGATCTATCACAAATATGTAAAATTTCAAAATTTGGATCGAAACAATGATTAAATTGGAATAGGTGGTTAGCATATTTTGAATTTTCTAAATTTCTGTTATATGCTATCATGTGTTCCTTTATCCGAGAGATAAAAGGTCTACCAGTGTGTCCTATATAGACATTGTCACATGTGCCACACTTCAATTTATATACACCTGATAATTTTTCTTTTTTTGTTTTGGTTTTTATTTTGTTGTTAACATGTCTGAAGAAGGTACAGTGTACCAAAACAGCTTTCCTACAATAGTTCAATTTAAAAGGTTGCTCAAATATTTTTATGGGGTCTAGCAATTTTAGTTTGGTATTACATATCGACCATAGGCAATGAAAATCTCGTCACTGAAAACCACATAACTCCAGTAGCCAGCACAGAAATATGTGATGCATAACCTGTTGAGAACACAGACTTCAAATTTATTAATAACTTGACTTGTATTCTGTAGTAAAATATGTGGGAACAATTGATGTATCAATTTTCATAATTATTTAAAACAGTTATTTGTTTCTCCTGTAAAATTTACCAAATTGGAGTTATGATGTTTTCATTGCCCACCATCGATATGAGACTTTTATAGTAAAAACAGAATATTAATTAAATAAAAGTAAAACTTAGTTTTATTTTTACACGCTTTATATTAGCTTGACCTTATCTATCTATCTATCTATGTAACGGAATCTTTCAATGCGATTTTCACCCACTTAAAATCATTGGATCGATTTGAAACTTTGTATACTTGTAAAGAACCCGTGACAATAATTTTCATATTTGTTGCTAACATCCTGGCCAGAATCATCAGAAAATAAAAAAAAAAGTGTCTTTGTATCTATGTAACGGAATCTTTGAACACGATTTTCACCCACTTAGAAACATTGGATCGACTTGAAACTTTGTATACTTGTAAAGGACCCGTGACAATACAATAATTTCATATTTATTTTCTAAAATCCTGGCAAAATCATCAGAAAATAAAAAAAATATATGAAAACTGGTATAATAGATTGCGGACTTGTCGACTTTTTAGTCAATCGTTGTAAGAGCCCAGTTGGTAGAGCGGTGAACTCTAGTGGTTTATAATTTTAGTAATCCATAGGTCGCTGGTTCAAATCCGGCTGGGAGGGTTTTTTTTATAGAAGAGTATTACTTTTAGCTCATACTACAATAGTATTCAATTTAAAGATTTTACATTTTTATCTTATTTTGTAAAATATTAAAACTAAAAAATAAAAAATAAATAATAGTTTTAAAAAACTAAAACAACACGCTTTATTAGAAAACCAAACTAAAAAAATGAAAAATAATTTTAATTTCCAACACACGTGGGATAAAATTAAAGTGGTCAACAAAAAAATCATCTCCAACACATATAGAATAAAACTAGAGTTATCAACAAAAAGAAAATCATTTTACCATCAAAAGCGTGGGGTGCTTTTTATGGTTTCTTTTTATGCTATATTCTTAGAGACTTTACTTTTACCAATATCTGTTTATTATCAAATATATTAATTGATATAGAGCACCCCACGCTTTTGATGGTAAAATGATTTTCTTTTTGTTGATAACTCTAGTTTTATTCTATATGTGTTGGAGATGATTTTTTTGTCGACCACTTTAATTTTATCCCACACGTGTTGGAAATTAAAATTATTTTTCATTTTTTTAGTTCGGTTTTCTAATAAAGCGTGTTGTTTTAGTTTTTTAAAACTATTATTTATTATTTAATTAATGAATATGGATTTTCATCAAGTAAACACCAACTCAATTGATTAAAAACAGAATAATTATAGTCCTATTCTCCATTTATATAAACATTATACTATCTCTGTTGTAATCCTAAATTTTAGCACATAATGATCATAAAAAAGAATTACAATCCAAAGATTAATGAAACAAATGCATTAATCATTCACAATACATTTCCTATAAGATCATTTAGGTATATTTTTTTATTGAAACATTAATACTATTTCATTTAAGTTAAAACTACTTTTTTGTAACAAAAAAACAGATGAAGTACAAAGTAGTTATATACAAATATAGTTATTTTTAGCACAAAAAGATTGTATCTTCTACAAAACAAAATCACATCCTCTTCAGTCCTGAAATACAATTATGACAAAAGAAGAAAACTTTATTTGCCAAAGTGATGGTGCTTCCATTGACAGAAGTTGCGATCACAAGGTAACATTAATTTACAAACAAGTAATGGCTACAATGAATTTAGCTTTATAATCTTAACTTCTATAAGTACCAGGGCATTCAATAAGTAATGGCAAAATTTATTTAATTTTCGCAGGGAAAGAACATTATGAGGTTTAATTTAAGAATTAAATTAATGTTTTTATTATCTCACCTCATATCCTTTTTCTTCTATACTGCAGTTTTGGAGTTTATCTCCATCTTCACTAGCCTCTGGTCGACCGGTGTTATGTCGTTTCTTGGCGGTTTCTTCTTACTTCTATCGGTGGACCAATGAACCTCTGGATCAGGTCAAAATTGAAGGAACACCTTAGAAATGTAAAAAAGGGTGAAGTGGATAAGTGAGCTGTAGCAGCCCATGCTTGGTCTAAAAAGCATTTAATCGATACACACAGATAAACTAAAAGAACTCACAGTCTGGGAAAAAATCCACATCCAAAAAAACAAGAAAAATAAACTTATGAATTTCGAAACTCCCACAAAATTTTGACCTGATCCAGAGGTTCATTGGTCCACCGATAGAAGTAAGAAGAAAACTGCCAAGAAACGACATAACACCGGTCAACCAGAGGCTACTGAAGATAGAGATAAACTCTGAAACTGCAGTATAGAAGAAAAAGATATGAGGTGAGGTAATAAAAACATTAATTTAATTCTTAAGGCAAAATTGCGATCCTAGTGGTGACCATTGTAATCTTGTAGTATGTTGTTGAACAGTCTTTCTTGTATAAATCCGTAATATTGAAAGTCTTGAAATAGCAATATTTTGTGAATAAATTTACTGTTTCTCACAGTTAGTAAGTAACACTGCTCTAAAAAAGATGTTGAATAGAATTTATTTAGAAGGTGAAATTGGGAAGTACTCGAACATCCACCAAATTCACCAGACACGAGCCCTTGTGGCTATAACTCGTTCTCAAAGATCATAGAACCTCTATGAGACATTTGATTACAAACAAGAGTTCATATCCAGAATGCTCTAGATCAATCAGATGAAAGAGATATCAGGAAATAGTGCTGCAGATAAAGTGTGCCATCATCCAAGGATTTAGCAACATATAATAGAATGTTTAATTAAGAAGGTTCATTACAAAAAAGCAATTAACAAAGTTTTTCCTTTACCCAAAGAAAACATAAAGAAATATGTTGTAATGTCATACATAGGCCCACTTTCAAATAAAATATCTAAACACTTTAAAAAGTTGAACATTAATGTGGCATTTAAAACTAATAAAACTCTACAAAATATAATAAAAAACAATAAAACAAAACAAAAAAAGAAAAATTATCAGGTGTATATAAATTTAAGTGTGGCACATGTGACAATGTCTACATAGGACAAACTGGTAGATCTTTTATCTCTCGGATAAAGGAACACATGAGAGCATATAACAGAAATTTAGAAAATTCAAAATATGCTAACCACCGATTCCAATTTAATCATTGTTTCGATCCAAATTTTGAAATTTTACATGTTTGTGATAAGGGTAAGAAGTTAGATCTTTTGGAGGCTGTAGAAATTAATAAATTGAAAAGTAGTAAAAAACTGTTAAATTCTCAACTTGATTTGAATGAATCCCCTTTGTTAAATTAAAAAATTTAAATAAATATTGTTGTATTTTTGCTTAGATCAGTTGGAACACAATTCATAATTTGTTAACATGTCTGAAGAAGGTACAGTGAACCGAAACAGCTGTCACTGAATTATATAATAAATATGAAAATCAAATAAAACTACATTTTATTTTTATTTAATTAACATATAATTGACTTGGCAAGAGACTAAAAATGAAGTTCGTTATGTCAAAAGTGACAAATATTTTTTTTTATGTTATAGCAGTGTTGTCATTACTTATCGAATTCCCTACTGTATTGATGATTGTTTTAATATGAAGGAGGCCTAATGCTTGTCCACATTATATATACAACCTTTGAAAATCAGATCATATAATTTCAGTATTTGAAATGTTATCTTGGCTCCTATTGGAAGAAAGGCAAAAATATACATTCTCACTGCTTCTTATGCAACACTTTGTCCACCTTTTATATTTGTACTTGCTTCCATTCACTATATACATTTTTGAGAGGAATTTTACGAAAAATAATAAAGACAAAATTAAAAACAGCGATAAGATGAATGAAAAAGTTATAGAATGAAGTAAAATATATTGGTATGGACATGTTATGTGCATGAGAACAGAATAAATACAAAAAAAATGCTTCTGATGAAACCAACAGGGAAGAGACCAAGAGAAAGACCCAGTACTAAATGATCAGACCAGATTAGGGAAGATACTGCAGTTAGAGAACAGAAATGGACAGAGATTTATAAATGAGTTGGATAAAATGATTTTACATCTCACCAAAAAAGTTCCATGTTTTCACGGTACCGGTTTCAAAGGCCATTGGCATTTGTTTTCGAAAATGTCATTTAATAACTTCATTAATTTTTTTGTTATATTTTCGTAATTTTAATCCAAGTTACTTTATATAAAAAAATGACATAAATAAGCAAATTCAACAATATGTCCAATTATTTTAATGGTAATGAGGCTCCTTTCTCCAGGAATTTCAAAGTTCATAATTTTCTCCTTGTTCTTCTGTATATAGATTTTTTCCCATATTTTTCCCATAAAATCTATATACAGAAGAACAAGGAGAAAATTATGAACTTTGAAATTTTTCCCATATTTTTTCCCATAAAATCTATATACAGAAGAACAAGGAGAAAATTATGAACTTTGAATTTTTTCCCATAAAATCTATATACAGAAGAACAAGGAGAAAATTATGAACTTTGAAATTTTCCCCATATTTTTTCCCATAAAATCTATATACAGAAGAACAAGGAGAAAATTATGAACTTTGAAATTTTTCCCATATTTGTTCCCATAAAATCTATATACGGAAGAAAAAGGAGAAAATTATTAACTTTTCCCATAAAATCTATATACATAAGAACAAGGAGAAAATTATGAATTTTGAAAGTTTTCCCATATTTTTTCCCATAAAATCTATATACAGAAGAACAAGGAGAAAATTATGAACTTTGAATTTTTTCCCATATTTTTTCCCATAAAATCTATATACATAAGAACAAGGAGAAAATTATGAATTTTGAAATTTTTCCCATATTTTTTCCCATAAAATCTATATACAGAAGAACAAGGAGAAAGTTATGAACTTTGAATTTTTTCCCATAAAATCTATATACAGAAGAACAAGGAGAAAATTATGAACTTTGAAATTTTTCCCATATTTTTTCCCATAAAATCTATATACAGAAGAACAAGGAGAAAGTTATGAACTTTGAATTTTTTCCCATAAAATCTATATACAGAAAGAACAAGGAGAAAGTTATGAACTTTGAAATTTTTTCCATATTTGTTCCCATAAAATCTATATACGGAAGAAAAAGGAGAAAATTATTAACTTTTCCCATAAAATCTATATACATACGAACAAGGAGAAAATTATGAATTTTGAAAGTTTTCCCAAATTTTTTCCCATAAAATCTATATACAGAAGAACAAGGAGAAAATTATGAACTTTGATTTTTTTCCCATATTTTTTCCCATAAAATCTATATACATAAGAACAAGGAGAAAATTATGAATTTTGAAATTTTTCCCATATTTTTTCCCATAAAATCTATATACAGAAGAACAAGGAGAAAGTTACGAACTTTGAATTTTTTCCCATAAAATCTATATACAGAAGAACAAGGAGAAAATTATGAACTTTGAAATTTTTCCCATATTTTTTCCCATAAAATCTATATACAGAAGAACAAGGAGAAAGTTATGAACTTTGAATTTTTTCCCATAAAATCTATATACAGAAGAACAAGGAGAAAGTTATGAACTTTGAAATTTTTCCCATATTTGTTCCCATAAAATCTATATACGGAAGAAAAAGGAGAAAATTATTAACTTTTCCCATAGAATCTATATACATAAGAACAAGGAGAAAATTATGAATTTTGAAAGTTTTCCCATATTTTTTCCCATAAAATCTATATACAGAAGAACAAGGAGAAAATTATGAACTTTGAATTTTTTCCCATAAAATCTATATACAGAAGAACAAGGAGAAAGTTATGAACTTTGAAATTTTTCCCATATTTGTTCCCATAAAATCTATATACGGAAGAAAAAGGAGAAAATTATTAACTTTTCCCATAAAATCTATATACATAAGAACAAGGAGAAAATTATGAATTTTGAAAGTTTTCCCATATTTTTTCCCATAAAATCTATATACAGAAGAACAAGGAGAAAATTATGAACTTTGAAATTTTTCCCATATTTTTTCCCATAAAATCTATATACAGAAGAACAAGGAGAAAATTATGAATTTTGAAAGTTTTCCCATATTTTTTCCCATAAAATCTATATACAGAAGAACAAGGAGAAAATTGTGAACTTTGAAAGTTTTGCCATAAAATCTATATACAGAAGAACAAGGAGAAAGTTATGAACTTTGAAATTTTTCCCATAAAATCTATATACAGAAGAACAAGGAGAAAGTTATGAACTTTGAATTTTTTCCCATAAAATCTATATACAGAAGAACAAGGAGAAAGTTATGAACTTTGAAATTTTTCCCATATTTGTTCCCATAAAATCTATATACGGAAGAAAAAGGAGAAAATTATTAACTTTTCCCATAAAATCTATATACATAAGAACAAGGAGAAAATTATGAATTTTGAAAGTTTTCCCATATTTTTTCCCATAAAATCTATATACAGAAGAACAAGGAGAAAGTTATGAACTTTGAATTTTTTCCCATAAAATCTATATACAGAAGAACAAGGAGAAAATTATGAATTTTGAAAGTTTTCCCATATTTTTTCCCATAAAATCTATATACAGAAGAACAAGGAGAAAATTGTGAACTTTGAAAGTTTTGCCATAAAATCTATATACAGAAGAACAAGGAGAAAGTTATGAACTTTGAAATTTTTCCCATAAAATCTATATACAGAAGAACAAGGAAAAAGTTATGAACTTTGAATTTTTTCCCATAAAATCTATATACAGAAGAACAAGGAGAAAGTTATGAACTTTGAAATTTTTCCCATATTTGTTCCCATAAAATCTATATACGGAAGAAAAAGGAGAAAATTATTAACTTTTCCCATAAAATCTATATACAGAAGAACAAGGAGAAAGTTATGAACTTTGAATTTTTTCCCATAAAATCTATATACAGAAGAACAAGGAGAAAGTTATGAACTTTGAAATTTTTCCCATAAAATCTATATACAGAAGAACAAGGAGAAAGTTATGAACTTTGAATTTTTTCCCATAAAATCTATATACAGAAGAACAAGGAGAAAGTTATGAACTTTGAAATTTTTCCCATATTTTTTCCCATAAAATCTGTATACAGAAGAACAAGGAGAAAGTTATGAACTTTGAAATTTTTCCCATATTTTTTCCCATAAAATCTATATACAGAAGAACAAGGAGAAAATTGTGAACTTTGAAAGTTTTGCCATAAAATCTATATACAGAAGAACAAGGAGAAAGTTATGAATTTTGAAATTTTTCCCATAAAATCTATATACAGAAGAACAAGGAGAAAGTTATGAACTTTGAATTTTTTCCCATAAAATCTATATACAGAAGAACAAGGAGAAAGTTATGAACTTTGAAATTTTTCCCATATTTGTTCCCATAAAATCTATATACGGAAGAAAAAGGAGAAAATTATTAACTTTTCCCATAAAATCTATATACATAAGAACAAGGAGAAAAATTATGAATTTTGAAAGTTTTCCCATATTTTTTCCCATAAAATCTATATACAGAAGAACAAGGAGAAAGTTATGAACTTTGAATTTTTTCCCATAAAATCTATATACAGAAGAACAAGGAGAAAGTTATGAACTTTGAAATTTTTCCCATATTTTTTCCCATAAAATCTATATACAGAAGAACAAGGAGAAAGTTATGAACTTTGAATTTTTTTCCCATAAAAATCTATATACAGAAGAACAAGGAGAAAGTTATGAACTTTGAAATTTTTCCCATATTTTTCCCATAAAATCTATATACAGAAGAACAAGGAGAAAGTTATGAACTTTGAATTTTTTCCCATAAAATCTATATACAGAAGAACAAGGAGAAAGTTATGAACTTTGAAATTTTTCCCATATTTTTTCCCATAAAATCTATATACAGAAGAACAAGGAGAAAATTATGAATTTTGAAAGTTTTTCCCATATTTTTTCCCATAAAATCTATATACAGAAGAACAAGGAGAAAATTGTGAACTTTGAAAGTTTTGCCATAAAATCTATATACAGAAGAACAAGGAGAAAATTATGAACTTTGGAATTCCTGGAGAAAGGAGGCCTCATTTACGAAGTATTTTGGAAAACATGTACAGGGACGACAACTTGAAAAAAAAAAAACAGTTTGTGACAGCTGCAGATGGAAGCAAATAGCGTTGAAAATGATCGTCCAACAAAATAAACATATGAGGTAAGAATGTTAAAAAATACAAACTCAAATATGTCCAATTATTTTTCATTTTAATTCTATTTTATCTCTTTTTAATTCCTTTCCACACTTGCCCATAGATTTTGTTTTGCCAATGGAAATTTTCATGATATATTTTTTATCAATACTATATAAATGAAAATATTGCTGTTTGTAAATCATCATCTGATGTGGCTAAGATAACTAAACTAAATCATCTGCATACAATCATGTACAGTTTACAGATGAAGTGAATGAAAGAATGGGATGAGGTATGAGAAGGGAAATCCAATCAAACACACACCCACAACTACAGGAACATAATATGCCATCAATCCATGTTGGTTGATTTCAGCGATTTTCTGCTGATTATCGGTTTTGTATCAGACTTGGAAACTTAGCACGCCCGCTGAGCTATTGGAAAGGTTCCAGATAGTACAATCTCTCATGGCGTGATGGTTTGCATAAGACATTTCCTCTTGGTTGGCGTCTTCTGAGTTGGTGGACATGCCAAGGGATAGCTGAAGAGGATAGAGGATAGAAGAGAGTTCTTCAACCTCACCACTATTTAATTGTTAGTCTATATACATTTAATTCAGTCTCACATTCCTGTATAACCACCAGACTGCAGTCTCACTGCACTGTTGATTCTAAACAGTTTTCATTATAAAATAATGTCATCTTTTTTTGTTGATTGTTGATTTTTTGAGTTGTTCTTTGTCTATGTAAGAATATAATTAACATAAAACTTCAGATTTTTATAAAATATTCTAAAAACTAACTATTTAATAACTTTGAAATAAATTATTTTATTTTTCTACACTATGATCTATGATCTATGATCAATTGTTGTTTTAACCAGGAATATTTTTGTGTGATTTCAATTATATATTAAAATTTATAGATAGCTTACTTGAAACAAATTACTGACTGCAGAAATGGACTTTTGGCATGGAACTGCAAAGAAACAAAGAAGGAATAAGTTATAAACAAAAGAATTAAGGTAAACATACCGGTATGAACTTTATTCTCAAATACTAGTAATATCTTCTCCTCCCTTAAGTAAGTCCACATGTTTCGCCTCCATATAACAGGGAGAATAACAGTTAAATAAATAAATAAATAAATATATATATGTATATATATATATATATATATATATATTTATATTTTACTTTAATTTTTTTTGAGAAAAGTTGGGACGAGAGTTTCTGCAATGTATGATAACCATTTTCATAAATGAGGCTGTTTTTAATTCCCTTGTGCATCTCATTCCTATTTGTAATTATTGTTCCTAGGACAGGACATGTGGCACGAATGGGGAATGAAAGACGTGCATGGAAGCTTCTTGTAGAAAAAACCAGAGGGAAAACGCCCAGTTGGTAGACCAAGAATGAATGGGAGAATAACATTAACCATGATTTGATGGAAGTAGATTATACAGGGGATGATGGAAAACATTAGCTCAGGATAGGGATGTATGGCGAGCTTATGTCCACGTGGTCATGAACCTACGGGTTCGATAGTGCCAGTGAGTTAGTTAGTTAGGTATTTGAATTCAGCCACTTCTTCAAAATTTCCCTCATTTGTGATGAACTGTCCATTTCCATGTTATAATGTATATAATATATATTAATTAATTAAATAAAAATAAAACTTAGTTTTATTTGTTTTTCATATTTATTAAGATATAATTCAGTAATCGCCTTTGTTAAATTAAAAAAAAATTATTGTTGTTTTGTTGCTTAGATCAGTTGGAACACAATTCATAATTTGTTAACATGTCTGAAGAAGGTACAGTGTACCGAAACAGCTGTCACTGAATTATATCTTAATAAATATGAAAATCAAATAAAACTAAGTTTTATTTTTATTTAATTAACAAATATAGATTTTCATCAAGTAAACACCAACTCAATTGATTGTTGTATAATATATATTTAGATCCACCGCTGTGGTAGCATGCTGCCTTGTCACGCAGCGGGCCCGGGTTCGATCCCCGGTCGGGGCAGTTTTTCTGGGTGAGGTTTTTATCGGGGTTTTTCCTCACCCGTAAGACAAATGCCAGGAAAACTTTAAGGCCCAAAAAGTCCCCGAAATCATATGGCCATCATCATCATCATCATCCTTACCATTATATCATCACCATCATCCTTCACCGGTGTGGAAAGCAACGAGAAGCTACCACACCTACACAATTCCCTAGTAAAGCTGCAAAACATAGCATGGAAATGCTATGATTGCAGTGAAGGACCTGCCTTCGGGGAGAATTACTATGGATGGATGGATATATTTAGTATTATTGATATTTACTTCTAGTCCCAATTTCTTAGTTATATTCAATAGAATGTACGTATTGGTCATTATTAAGTCCTCGCTACCGGCTAATTATTACCACATCATCAGCATATACCAACAGCTATTACTACATGGTTTTTATTCAATAAACATTTGACACGTTTTATAAAAATATTTCCTGGTTAAAACAGTTTGATTCCAGTCTAAATAACCCAAGCTACTCGACTGACTCTTTCTGTGGTTGAAGTAGCAGTCGTACCACCAAATCCAATACCTGCACCACCACTGATACCAACTACACTAACCCCTATACCAGTATTGGGACCACCTCCTAATCCCCCACCTGGAGCATGGATGTCAACCGGATACGCGGGTCAGTCCGGGTCATAGCGGCAGTCCACCCTGAGCACGGCAACAACTACCACAAGCGTGAGGGCCGACAGAGCCAGATGTACCGCAGCGAGCACCGCTAAGTTGGGACTCGTAGAGGTCGCAGAGGTCAGGTGATCCATGTAGGGAGCTGCAGAAGTCGAACTGGTGACAGCAAGAGTTCTAGCCGCTTGGATTAGGACTGCAGCATGCAAAGAACATGCCATGCCCCATAGCATCGCTAGAGGTCCTGCGATTCTTGCAGATGGGCCAAGGAATCGAAGCATCGACCATGGAGATTCTGGTGAACACGTTGAAGGTCTGTAACCTCCAAAACCTCGACTTGTGTGGATGCTCACAGCTGGAAAAATACAACAAATGCAAATTGTAAAAATGTTTTATTATTTTTCTAATGTCTAGTACATGACATTTTCAATCATTGGTCACTAGGAAACAAGAAAAAGGCGAAAAAAAACACAAAAACAATTAAAGTAATTGAAACTATTTGATGAACATCAAACGCTTAAATGGTATGGCCATGTACAGAGAATGGAAAATGAAAGATGGCCAAAAAATATATACCAATGGTCACCCCCTGGAAGAAATAAACGTGGCAGAGCAAGATGGAAATGGAAAACCTACGTCAGAACAATAATGGAGGATAGGAATTTGGAAGAGGGAGATTGGAATGATAGAGATAAATGGAAACTGAAGACGGCAAACCTATAAGTGGGGGAAAGCCGAAGAAGAAGAAGAAGAAGAAGAAACTATTTGAACTCTGGCTTGCCAGTAGCAGTCGACTTCTTTGGAGACATTTAGAGGAGGACATTTAACAAGATGTCATCTATTCACAATATTTTTTTGCACAAAATGCGGGGTAGCGATGTTAGAAAAACAAGGCTCTTTAATCTCCTGGGTTCAGAGAATTTCCCGAGTTCTTAATAAATCCCTATCCTGTGCTAATATTTTCCAATGATTTCCTCTAGTCATGGAAAGAGAAGACAGAAAATAAGAGAGGGCGAAGAACTTTGAAAAGAGTTCGCAGATCTGAAAGAAAGAAGAAAGCGAGCAGAAATAATTTTTTTATTCAATGCCCCAAGTTGTCATTTCGACATTTCTGGTGTTCTCTTCTGACATTGGCTTAATTGTAAACCACTTCCGAAGTAGGGGCACTTGGAAGATGCAGTTACGCTATCCCGATGATATGATGAGTAATAAATGATAATGTAGCGCCAGGAGAGTTCTTAAACTAAACTTAACCTAAATTCCTGACCATGGGCAACTACAGGGATGATTCCCTTTAAGGAAAAATTCCTATGGTTTGACTGGGAATCAAACCCGGGATCTCATGAACAGTAGTCAGAAATGCTGACCACTAGCCCATGAGACTGGTCTGAATGATTCAAGCAGCATATTACGTCATGTTGAATTGTACTAACTAATGCCGTGTCTAATGGACAATCCTCAGCAGAATACGTCCGAAATAAACCGCATTGATCCGTGACGGTTAGTAGAGAGAGAAAGGAAGATATATTGAGGTAGAGAGAGTGGGGGAAGACAGACAGAGAGAGAGAGAGAGAGAGAGAGAGAGAGAGAGAGAGAGAGAAGATAAAGGTAGCAAGAGTATGGGAAGGCGGAAGGAAGAGAGATGAAACTTAGTAGAGAGAAAAGGAAGGATGGAAAGGAAGAGATATGATCTAGAGAGAGTGGAGAAAATACTGGAGAGATAGAGAAGGAGACAAAGGTAGAAAAAAGAATGAAAAAGCGGGACGGAGGGAGAGGGAAGTTATAAGAGAGAGAAGGGAAGAAGGAAAATGACGAGATTTTGAGCTAGAGAGAGGAAGAGTGTAGAAAATGGAAGAGAGAGATAGAGAGAGAGAGAGAGGCAGAGAGAGAGAGAGAGAGAGAGAGAGAGAGAGAGAGAGAGAGAGAGAAAAGTAGATACAAGTAGAAAGGGAGGGGAAAGGCTGGATAGAGGGAAACGGAAGTAAGGAGAGAGAGAAAGGATGAAGGAAAAGGAAGAGATTTTGAGCTAGAGAGAGGGAGAGTGGAGAAAACGGGGGGGGGGAGAGAGAGAGAGAAGGAGATAAAGGTAGAAAGAGATTGGGAAGGCTGGATAAAGGGAGAGGGAAGTTAGACGAGAGAGAAAGGATGAAGAAAAAGGAAAAGATTTTGAGCTGGAGAAAGGGAGAGTGGAGAAAACGGAGGGGAGAGAAGGCAAAAAAGGAAATAAAGGTAGAAAGAGAGTGGAAAGGCTGGATAGAGGAAGAAAAAGTTAGGAGAGAGAGAGAGAAAGGAAGAAGGAAATTGAAGAGATAATAATGAGTAGAGTGAGTAGTAACAATGGAGGGGAGAGAGATAAGTAAATAAAGGAAGAAGGAAAGTGGGAAGATGGGAGAAGGAAGTTAATAGTGTGTGTGTGATAGAGAGAGAGAGAGAAAGAGAGAGAGAGAGGAAGATGGGAAAGGAAGATATTTTGAGTATAGAGAGTGTGGGGAAAACAAAAACTAAGGGGGCAGGGGAGAGAGAGAGAGAGAGAGAGAGAGAGAGAGAGAGATAGAGAGAGATAGAGATATAGAGAGATAGATAGAGAGAGAGATAGAGATAGAGAGAGAGAGGGAGAGAGAGAGAGAGAGAGAGATAGAGAGAGAGAGGAGATAAAGGTAGAAAGAGAGTGGAAAAGAGGTAGAGAAGAGCAGAGAGGAAAAATGAAATGCGATTAAGAGTATAGAAGAGGGAATAGTGAGAAAATATAAAATAAAGTTTGCGAGAGGAAAATAGAAAACAGAAAAAAAGAGTGAGCAAGCATAGAAAGAGAAGAATTGCGGATGAGAGAATAGAGCGGCAAAGGAGGGAATGAGAGGAAAAAAGGGAGGAAGGAAGAAAGAGACAGACAGATGAAAAGATAAATCAATAAAATTACTGTCATATTTTTTAATATTCTATGCTTATAAATTTCTACTGTGCAGCAGGAAACAATAATAACGTAGCGTTGAATGGAACAGTTATTGAATTGGAGTTGTATTAAATGGGCCATGAATTATTGCCTAGCTATTATGATCCCGTATAATTAACATGGCCGATATGATTATGATTGTTTTATGTCGACTATTACGTCACTACGCCTGGAATCTATCAAAGCCAAGTCAAACAAATCAATGAAATGTCAATACATTTTACCACTGAACTCGAAATGTATTAAGCAAACATTGAAATGAAAATAGAAACCTTTATCACGGAGAATATTGATGTGACAGTTGGTATTTCAATGTGAAATGATCATCCATTATACTAACATGAAGTGGGCTTGATTAAAATGTACGAATGTGGGATTCATTTGTAAATACACGTTCCAAAATATTGTCATATAACATACCCAAATACTATACTAGCCGCATAGAAAGAATAAACTAATCTATCATTGCATATGCCAACAAATACGTTGAATATCCTTTCAAAAAAACGTTAAACTGAAAATATATCATCATCATCATCATCACTCCAGGGATTAGGCAATTGCCTGTTCCGACTTCATAATGCATCAGCCCAACGTCTTCTAGGTCTTCCAACATCACGTCTTCCTCTTGCTTGATAATTTCTTGCTAACAATGGATATCTCTCCTTACTCATTCCATCCATGTGATCAATCCATTTTTGTCTGTAATTCGTGACTTTATCCAATAAAGGCTGTACTTTCAATCCTTCTCTTATATCCTCATTTCTCATTCTATCAAGTCTTGTACATCCCTTTACTTGTCTCAGGAACCTCATCTCCGCCGCCCGCATTCTATCCTTCTGTCTTTTCACTGGAGCCCAAGTTTCACATCCATACAATATTGTGGGAACCGCCATAACATTATACATTTTTATCTTGGTTTCTTTTCTAATTTTATTTTTGAATGTTCTCTCTATTGTTCCACACACCGTCTGAAATTTATTTATTTTGGAGTCAATATCTCTTTCCACATTGTAGCCAACATCACAGCCCAAATATTTGAAACTAGACACCTGTTCTATACTTTGATTTTCTAAAATAATGTTGGATCTCACTGGATCTCTTCCTCTAAAAGCAATGGTCTTCGTTTTCCTTACAGAAAGCTTTAGATCGTATAATTTACATATTTCATTTAATGCATGCATTGATTTCTGTAAGTCGTCTTCATTTTCCTGAATTATGATTACATCGTCAGCAAATAGAAGATTATTTATGCACACTTTATTCTCCATTCTTATTCCTGGATTCACTAAAACTTTCAATTTATTTAAAATATCGTCTATATATATATATATATATATATATTAATCAAAGTGGGTGATAAACTACATCCTTGTCGTAATCCAGTATTTGTTTTGATTGCATCTGTTATTTTGAAAATATATACAACTATTATTCTACCAGTTATATTATCTTCATGTAAGCCTATGTTTCCCTTAACAGAGATTTAGGCGCTCTCCCCCTACAGGGAAGAATTTGAACCATACTAATTTAGTTACACTTGTTTTCGTATAGATGTCATTTGAGTGGTCCGTGGTCAGCGTTCCGCCTCATACTGACATCTAGGAAACCAAGGTAGTACTAGAACGGGAAAATTCGGTAAATTTTGCTTATAGGCCTTTTCATTCAGGCTTAAGGATCTTTTACGAGCCTGAAAATCTTCAGACTCGGGACCCACGGCTTAAAGTCCCTTCCGGGACTTGCTCCTTGGATTTTTCCATTCTAAAAAATCCATCGACCCCGGCCGGGTTTGAAACCGCGACCCTCGGGACCAGAGGTAAGGAGCATAAGCACTAGTCCACCGCGGCACCAGTTATATTATATGGATGCGAAACATGGAGTCTTGCTTTAAGGGAGGAAAGGAGATTACGAGTATTTGAGAATATAGTTCTTAGGAACATTTTTGGACCAAAGAGAGATGGACAGACTGGTGAATGGAGAAGACTACATAACAGTGAACTACATGGTCTTTATAGGAAGCCGGATATAATAAGAACAGTTAAGTCTCGTAGACTGGGATGGGCGGGACATGTAGCACAAATGGGGAATGAAAGACGTGCATGGAAGCTTCTTGTAGGAAAACCAGAGGGAAAACGCCCAGTTGGTAGACCAAGAATGAGGTGGGAGGATAACATTAACTATGATTTGAGGGAAGTAGATTATACAGGGAATGATTGGAAAGCATTAGCTCAGGATAGGGAAGTGTGGAGAGCTTATGTCCGCCCGCCCAATGAACCTACGGGTTCAATAGTGCCAGCGAGTAAGTATAGCAAGTAATCAACAGATTTCTTCAAACTACACATTTGATAATTGTGTGTTCAATAATTGTGTTTTAAATAGTGATTTTACGGAGTTGTTTCCTAAAAAATAATTAATAACCTATAATGTTGGTTATAATATTCATTTTTATGTGTTTCATTTTTCTCCACTAGGGTGCATTCTTACAATATTGCGATCCTATTTGGTAATAAATAATATAATGAAGTTCCAGTGGATGAACAAATGAAACATAACCAAATATTTCTCATTTATTTTCAAACATCGCCGTTTACATTAAAAATATAAATCTTTTAAAATAACTATATTTAAATAATGATTTGTGAGTAAAAAGCTTAATTTTATTCCTTAAATAGTCCTAACAAATGCTACTCTTTGATTTCCAAATTCTCTAGATAAATTGAAAATCATTCGTGCGATTATTTATAATAAATCAATAAAACATTCGCAATTAATTATATACGTTTTATATTTTCCTGAAAACGTTATTTCAGCAGTTGCATTTCAATATTTCAAATAGTCCTTGATTTATTATAAGTAATCGCACGAATGATTTTCAATTTATCTAGAGAATTTGGAAATCAAAGAGAAAGGTCTGTATGAACTTAACAAAATTACAGAAGAATATGGATTAAAGATATCTACAGAAAAAACAAAAATTATGGCATTTCAAGGTGTAGATCCTGTCAGAAGTAAAATTGTACTGGACAATAAAATTTTGGAGCAGGTGAATAATTTTACATATCTAGGATGCAATATCTCATATGAAGAAGAAAAAGATGTAAATGCAAAAATATCTAATTTTTTAAGAATTTTAGGGTTAATAAATTTTATCTTCAAGCCACAGTTAGTCCAAAAGCATTCAAGACTGAAAGTGTATAAAACACTGGCTCTTCCAACTCTTTTGTATGGTAGCGAAGTATGGACGTTGAAGCAGAAGGATATACAGAGACTTAGATCTGCTGAAATGAGATATCTTCGGAGGACTGCAGGATACACACTGCTAGATCACAAAAAAAATGAAGACATCTTAGAAGAATTACACATGGAATCTTTAGAAAACAAAATTTCTGATTATAAGTCAAGATGGATACAACATGTTCTTCGAATGGAAGATCACAGAATACCCAAACAAATGTTAAGATATCAACCTGCAGGAAGAAGAAGACCAGGACGTCCACTGAAAATACTTCTGGATGGTGTTTCTCTTGAGGCCGAAACGGGTCAACGAATGGCCTGAATTCGTGAATGTACTATGATGATGATCAAGGACTATTTTCTGCGCTTTAAACACAATAGATGGAAAGATTACACCGGTCGACAAAAATGAACTTTTTTCTTTCACAAGAATAAAAATATGAGATTTTAGAAGTATTTTTCATAAGTAATGCCACGAGTGATTTCCAAAATATCGATAAATTCACGACTCACGAAGTGAGGAGTGAATTTATCTAGAGAATTTGGAAATCAAGAGTGGCATTTGTTAGGACTATTTAACGAATAAAATTAAGCTGTTTACTCACAAATCATTATTTAACTATAGTTATTTTAAAATATGTATATATTTAATGTAAACGGCGATGTTTGAAAACAAATGAGAAGCGTTACGTACGCTTCATCTGCTTCTTTTGTTTATCACTGCAACCAGATCATATTATTTATCGCCAAAGGAACGCGATATTGTAAGAATGCTCTCTAGTGGAGAAAAAATGAAACACATCAAACTGTATATTAATTCATTTCTGATGTCGTATGATGTAAATATGACAATTATATTTTTCTGGATTGTTACCTGGGAAAAAATACATTTAAGAAAGTGCAAACAGTGGTTTCTTTTTTTGGTGGTATAATCAATTGCTACAAATGTTTTTATATTAACTCCAGCATGCGGCATGTGTTGACATTCATGCACTATATATAAAATTTGGTAGCCGTATTTCTTGTTTGTTCAGTCACTGCAAAATAATGGTCATACCTGTTCAGAATATTAAAAAGGAGGAGCTTTCTTTAATATGGTAAATATAACACTGATAAATATTTCGTGAAACATGACTGATTTGTTGTAAAACAGAAATCATTGAAACGTGATTGGCCATTGAGTCCCATTTGGGGCGTGAGTTAAATAGTCATCCTGAATTTAAATATCATATCAGTTTTTTTCCTATCATGCAAGAGTTTTCTGTGATATTCATTTACATTTTTTATAATTTTTAATAAAATCCATCTAATTCTAACTCATTCTGACTTACCTAGAAAGTGGTAGATAGTGATTTTCGGGCATATTTTATGTAAGATCATTTTTATTTCCATCTGAATCATTTTCAGTTTGAACTAGGTCAAAATCAGAGTAATGAGTTAAGGTCATATCTGCATATACTGGCACAGGGAACTCTTCATATAAGGTAAATGTTCCTATGACAGGTCAAAGAAAATGCTAATATCAATTTTAAAAAAGTAGTCACAAACAAAAGAACTGATGGAAAAATGCTGACTACATAACGGCAGCTATTCCTACCCAACACCTGCGCATATGAGACAACAATGCAAGAACTACAGGAGAAGAGGAATGATATCTGCAGCGAATTCTACACAACAGGCTATGTGTACGAGAGAGTGGACACGACCAAACTACGAGATGAGGCACATCCTAACACGGTATGCAATCCATGGCTTTCACCACAAGGTTTGCAGCACAAAGCGATTCCACGAGCCAAACCAAGAATGCATATGCGAACTGTGCAACAATCCATGTGAACGATATCACGTCGAGAAGTGTGTGGAAAGACAATTATCGTTTAACAAGTTTTGCTTAGACTAACAAGTTGCACATTTGTGCGTATTTACTTTCATTCAATGCTCACTACATATATGAATTCAGTATGAAGAAATGCACTAGATTCACTAATCAGATTTCTTGTGAAGAAATCCTTGTCGACCAGTGTAAGCGGGTTTTGTTTACTTCTACATTATTCTTTCGCTGTGGCTAGTATTTTTTTTATTATATACAACTTTCCTCATTAGAGGATTGCCTCAAGGACAAAGTGATACAGGCAATTAATTTTTGTAATCAATTGAGTTGGTGTTTACTTGATGAAAATCCATATTTATTAATTAAATAAAAATAAAACGTAGTTTTATTTTATTTTCATATTTATTATATAATTCAGTGACAGCTGTTTCGGTACACTGTACCTTCTTCAGACATGTTAACAAATTATGAATTGTGTTCCAACTGATCTAAGCAACAATACAACAATATTTATTTAAATTTAACAAAGGGGATTCATTCAAATCAAGTTGAGAATTTAACAGTTTTTTACTACTTTTAAATTTATTAATTTCTACAGCTGTTAAATTCTCAACTTGACTTGAATGAATCCCCTTTGTTAAATTAAAAAAAATAAATAAATATTGTTGTATTGTTGCTTAGATCAGTTGGAACACAATTCATAATTTGTTAACATGTCTGAAGAAGGTACAGTGTACCGAAACAGCTGTCACTGAATTATATAATAAATATGAAAATCAAATAAAACTACGTTTTAATTTTATTTCATTAATTAATTTTTGGAATTGATGAAATACATTTAAAAAATTCAAATTGTAGGCCTAATTGAAATATACATACTATAAAGTAGACATTTTGTAAATATGGTTTCCTAAAATTGAGCTGTTTACTCACAAATATGCTCGTGATTATATTGATCATGTGTGTGTGTGTATTAAGGTTTAATTTCTTACTATTAGTTAATACAATGTACTTGTTATTATTTTATTTTATTGCAATATACCAAATGTAGAACTACATAAATTCCTTACATACATTTCTTTTGAATCCCCATTTCCTTAATTTTTCGGCTATGGACTCGTTATATAGTCCTAGCAAATGCCGCTCCTGATTTCCAAATTCTCTAGATAATTTGTAATTCACTCGTGGCATTACTTATGAAAAATGTATATTATAACAAGTCAATAAAAGACCAAAATTACCAAAATATAATTCAAAAGAGCCAACTAGTTTCAATAATTTGTCTTGAAAATAATAGTTTCGCTATTAAAACTAGTTGGCTCTTTTAAATTTGGTGATTTGTGTCTTTTATTTACTTCTTATAATATCCTATTCAAGTTCGATGCTCACGTGTTTGTTCTTTTAGTTCTTGTTTCTGTTACTACGATTAATAGCGCACCCATTAATTAGTTCAGATGTTTATAGATGGCAGAATGTTCATTCATATTTACCGAAACAGTTATTGGTAAATTGTGAGGACGAAAGCGTAAGAAATGGTTAATTATCTACTTTTTTATGATATCAAAGTACTTTGTATTAATGGGATGGAAGAAACGCCTGAATTTATTGTCACGGAATCACATATTTCAACGTATTTTTATGAATTTACTAACTATCGAGTTCTTTTCTCAGTTTTATATATGATATACAACAGTCTTCTCGGTTTGTGTTTTCACATCGTCTGGAAAGAAAAACTATTTTTGGATTGGATTTTAGGTTCTTACCTTAAAATCGATAAATTTGTATAATGCCAATATGTATAAGGTAATTTTAGACCTTCCGACTAGCACAAACAATTTTCCAATCCAGTTTATCCAGGAATTCTTATAGTTCAGAGAATTTGTAAATAATGAATCCTAAACTATTTTGTCTAATGCCACCAGGTTGTCCTTTATTACATTTCTGGTATTAACACCTGGCTTTGGCGGAATTATAATTAATTTCTTAAATTGGGGCACCAGGAAGGTAAAGTTACGTCATCCCGATGATATGATGGGTGATAAATGATAATGAAACGCCAGGAGAGTTCTTAAACTAAACCTAAATTCCAGACCATGAGCAACTACAGGCATAATTCCCTTTAAGGAAAATATCCTAAGGTTTGACTGGGAATCGAACCCGGGGCCTCATGAACTGTAGTCAGAAACCCTGACCATCAGCCCATGAGGCTGGTCTATTTTCGATTATTTAACTCCTGCCCCAAATGGGAATTAATGACCAGACTCGTTTAAATGAATGTTGTTTTACAAACAATGACAGTCATGTTTCACCTTATCGCACCTTATCGAATTCTCTTTACCACTTCCTGCTTTTGTGATAGAGAAAGATCCTCCTTTTTAAAAATCTGGACAGGCCGGAGCATTATTTTGCAGTGACTGACTCTCTAACAAATATGTTGAATGTAGCAAATAATGAATAGATTCCTTCCACCTACACATTTAATAATTGTGTGTTCGTTAATTGTGTTTTTAAATATTGATTTTACTGAGTTGTTTCCGAAAAAAAGTGAATTAATAATCAATAACGTTAGTTATAATATACAGTATGATATTTCTTTTTTATTCTCTACTGGGATTCATTCTTACAATATGGCGATTTTATTTGGCAATAAATAGTATGATCAAGTTGCAGTGATGAGGAAATTAAACATAACCAAACATTTCTCATTTGTTTTTACAAAAATCACGTTTTCATTAAACATATACATAAATTAAAATAATTATATTTAAATAATGATTTGTGAGTAAATAGCTTAAATTTATTCGTTGAATATACAAATCCCACACTTGATTTCCAAATCCTCTAGATAGATTGTAATTCACTCGTGGCATTACTTATGAGAAATAATGTAAAAGGGTCCTTACACAACAATGTACGGGATATGAGACACGAAAGTGGAATGAAGAGAGAGACATGGAAACTTTTTGGAAAACCAAAAGGAAAACATCCAATAGTTAGGACAAATATGATACGGGGTAACAATATTAACCAATATTTGAGTTGGGCGAATTACACAGGAAACGTTTGGAAAATATTAAATCGCAATAGGGATGAATGGAGAGATTAAGTCCGCTCAGGAATGGATCTCCGGGTCTGATAGTATCAATGAGTTAGTGCTTATAGAAAGAGTAGCTTGTACTATTCAATTAATATGATAGAAGGATGTTTTTGTTGATACATTTATATTATAAGAATTCAATAAAAGACCAAATCAGAATTTAAAAGAACCAACTTACTTTCAATAATTAGTCTTGAAAATGATAGCTTCGGTATTGAAACTAGTCGCCTCTTTTAAATTTAAATTTGGTGATTTGGGTCTTTTATTTACTTCTTATAATATACTATTCAAGTTCGATGCTCGTGTGTTTGTTCTTTTAGTTCTTGTTTCTGTTACTATTATTAAAATCGCACCCATTAATTAGTTTAGATGTTTATAGATGGCAGAACGTTCATTCATATTTACCGAATTAATAATTGGTAAATTGTGAAGGAGAAAGCGTAAGAATTTGTTAATTATCTACTTTTTTATAATACCTAAGTACTTTGTATTAATGGGATGAAAGAAACGCCTGAGTTTATTGTCACGGAATCTCATATTTCAACATATTTAATGAATGTACCAACTGCCAAGATGTATTCTCAATTTTATATATGATACAGTCTTCGCAGTGCTTTTGTGTTTGCACACATGTTGAATAAAACAATTTTTGGATTCGATTTTAGGTTCTTGCCTTAAAATCGATAAATTTCTTTGACACAAGTAGTTAATTGTTGGAGAAGGACCATTACTTGTGTAATAGATTTACTTAAGATAATTATAGGAGATGTTCGCAGCTAGCACGGTTACTATTCCAATTCAGTTCATTCAGTAATTCTCACAGTTTAAAACATTTATTAACAACGAAACCAAAACTTTCTTTTCTAATGCCACCAGGATGTCCTTTATGACATTTCCGGTGTTCTCCCCTAGCTTTGGTGGAATTATAATCGATTTCTTAGGTTGGTGCACCTGGAAGGCGAAGTTACATTAGCCCGGTGATATGATGGGTGATAACTGATAATGAAGAGCCAGGAGAGTTCTTAAAGTAAACCTAAAATCCAGAACGTGAACAGCTACAGGAATGATGATCTTGATGAAGATTTTTGGGGCTGTAGACCGTGGTCGTGAGGCTTGTAGTTCCCCGACGTTTCGCCAGAGACTGCGTCTGGCATCCTCAAGGGTCTCTGGTGAAACGTCGGGGAACTACAAGTCTCACGACCACGGTCTACAGCCCGAAAATCTTCATCAAGATCATCGTAGCAACTCCGGCCGTGAAAGTCTACGTGGATAAACTACAGGAATAATTCCTTTTAAGGAAAAATTCCTATGGTTTGACCGGGAATCGAACCCGGGACCTCAAGAACTGTAGTCAGAAACGCTGACCACTAGGCCATGAGGCTGGTCTATTATCGACTATTTAACTCCCGCCCCAAATGGGAGTTAACGACCAATCACGTGTTATTGAATTTTGTTTTACAACCAATGACAGCAGTTTTTCACCTCGCACTTTATCGAATTCTCTTTACCACCTCCTACTTTTGTGATAAAGAAAGGTCCTCCATTTAAAAAAAATCTGAACAGGTCAGAGCATTATTTTGCATTTGATGTAGCAAATAATGTAACAGATTCCATCGACCTACACATTTCATAATTGTGTTTTTAAATACTGATTACTGATTTACTGAGTTGCTTCGGGAAAAAGTGAATTAATAACCTATAATATTGGTTATAATATACAGTTTTATGCGTTTCTTTTTTTTTCTCTACTGGGGTGCATTCTTACAATATTGATTTTATAGTTTCTATTAATTTTTTTATAATGTTAGAATTGATTAAAGTTTCCCATATCATTTTTTGAGGAATACTGTCATATGCCTTGGTTAAATCGACGAAAAACTAATGTAAATCTCTGTTAGTAGCTCTTTTTTTTCTATCATTTGTGTTATGCAAAATATATTATCTGTGCATGACCTATAATAATAATAATAATAATAATAATAATAATAATAATAATAATAATAATAATAATAATAATAATAATAATAATAATAATAATAATAATAATAATAATAATAATAATAATAATAATACTAATAATAATAATAATAATAATAATAATAATAATAATAATAATAATAATAATAATAAAGTGAAGTGATCCCACAACAGACCCGGAGGCCCTTGCGGTAGTAGGAGGTTAAGGCTCCCACTTTTTCTAGACAATCGGCACTTTTATGTCAGCCGGGTTGTCAGCCCTGCGTGATGGCCGCCTTTACCCCTAGAACAAGCGTCTGGTACTCATTTCCGTTAGAGGCTGAGTCGACCCCAGGGCCATAGTGCCGCCAGAGGGTTTGGGTCAGTTTAAAAATCCTGACCCCAACATAATAATAATAATAATAATAATAATAATAATAATAATAATACTTATATACTCACTGGCACAATCGAACCCGTAGGTTCATGGCCGCGCGGACATAAGCTCTCCATACATCCCTATCCTGAGCTAATGCTTTCCAATCATTCCCTGTATAATCTACTTCTCTCAAATCATAGTTAATGTTATTCTCCCACCTCATTCTTGGTCTACCAACTGGGCGTTTTCCCTCTGGCTTTCCTACAAGAAGCTTCCATGCAAGTCTTTCATTCCCCATACGTGCAACACGTCCTGCCCATCGCAGTCTACGAGACTTAACTGTTCTTATTATATCTGGCTTACTATAAAGACCATGTAGTTCATTGTTATGTAGTCTTCTCCATTCACCAGTCTGTTCATCTCTCTTTGGTCCAAAAATTTTCCTAAGTAATTTATTCTCAAATACTTGTAATCTCCTTTCTTCCCTTAAAGTAAGAGTCCATGTTTCGCACCCATATAATAATAATAATAATAATAATAATAATAATAATAATAATAATAATAATAATTAATAATAATAATAATAATAATTTTTTATTTTATTATTCCGGCTTTTACAATGAATATACATTTTTCCGGTACCCATGTTCACAGTTAACTACACATTTGTTTCAACACATTTTTCTATCCCTCTCTGTTCATCCATATATCTTCTTCTATTTCCCATTCCCTCTTAGCTTCATTGATTTCCTGAATCCACGTAATAGTTAGTCTACCCTTCTTTTTCCTTCCCTGTGGTTCCCAATCCATGATTATCTTAGGTAGTCTTCCTTCATCCATTCTTCTAATGTGTCCGTACCAATTTAATTGTTTCTTCTTTATAAAATCTAATATTGAATATTGTACCTGCATTTTTTCTTTTATATATGAATTTCTGATTTTATCCTTCCTGGATATTCTTGCAATAATAATAATAATAATAATAATAATAATAATAATAATAATAATAATAATAATAATAATAATAATAATAATAATAATAATAATAATAATAATAATAATAATAATAATAATAATAATAATAATAATAATAATAATAATACTACTACTACTACTACTACTACTACTAATAATAATAATAATAATGATACTACTCCTCGAAGCATTGTAACGAATACACAAAAACGCACCTAGAAGTGATGTTAACAAACACAGAGAACATGGATGTAAAATTCTAATTAAACTTGGTGTTGTGATGTCGATATAATTCTAATTATTGTGATTATGAAGCTCTTGTATGTCAATTAACAGCCTCTGAAGGGGTAACGAAATGACGTCACAAACTCATTTCTATGGAATCCAGTTAGTTGATTATAGAAAGACGGAAAGAGACACAAGTACAAAGAAGTATTGTCAAGAGACAAGCGATTCTGTAGGAAGCAGCGATAAAGAGGAGGCAAGAGAACGTGTTTCCATTAGCAAGAACACAGTTCTTAATTAAACTTTCTGAAGTATGAAACTTCAGTACATGACTTCAGTGGATAACGTGTCAACAGAACAAACAATAACCAGGGCTAAGATTTCTATGTTAATACATGTTTGTTATTCACTCACTCACTGGCTCTATGGAACTCATAGATTCATGACCGCGCGGACATAAGCTCTCCATACATCCCTATCCTGAGCTAATGTTTTCCAATCATTCCCTGTATAATCTACCTCCTCAAATCATAGTTAATATTATTCTCCCACCTCATTCTTGGTCTACCAACCGGGCGCTTTCCCTCTGGATTTCCTACAAGAAGCTTCCCATGCCCGTCTTTCATTCTCCATACGTGCCACATGTCCTGCCCATAGCCTTTGGCATGGGTTCCCTGAAGCAGTCCCCGCCCGGAGAACCGAATGGGGCACTATTTGACCTCCGGAAACCCCCTGTATAATCTACTCCCCTTAAATCAAGTATGCTGTTATTCTCTCACCTCATTTTTTAAATGCACCAGGTTTGTCCTTTTTTCAACATTTCTGGTGTTCTCTCCTGGCATTGGCTTAATTGTAACCCAGTTCTGAGGTTGGGGCGCCTGGAGGGGGGTTACGTTGCCTCAATGAAATGATGGGTGATGATGATGATAGTGGTGCACCAGGATAGTCCTTAATCCTAAACTTAATCTGAGATGAATATGAATGCTGATGATTACGGTGGCCATATGATGTTCGGGGACCGTTTGGGCCTTAAAGTTTCCTGACATTTGTCTTACAGGTGAGGAAAAACCCCGATAAAAACCTCACCCAGGAAACTGTCCTGGCCGGAGATCGAACCCGGACTCGCTGCGTGACAAGACAGCACGCTATCTCGAGACCACAGCGGTGGACCCCCGAATTAGAACATTTTTAGGATTAATAATTATCCCTTCAACATTTTGACTTATCCCTTCACGAAATTTCATTCTATGAAATTCTATCTCAAATATTCTCCATAAAGAGTATAAAACACTAATTGGATACAAAAATATCAGCAAAGGAAGAACATTTATTTTCATCTCATTATTTTCAATCACCTCATTCTTTGTCTACCAACTGAGAGTTTTTCCCTATGGTTTTCCTACAGGAAGCTTCCATGCACCTCTTTCATCATTCCATACGTGCCACATGTCCTGCCCACCGCAGTCTACGAGACTTAACTGTTCTTGTGATAAAATTGGCGAGTTAGTGTTAGATGGGTAATTTAGTGTTAATTTGGATAAGTTAGTAACTTTTTCTCTAAAGTGAGCCAATTTTTCTATATAATTCCTTTTATCTAAAATTGTATTGTATGAATATTTTCATTATCCATCTCACTGATTCAATAACACTGGTCAACATGATTTTTGTTTCATGAGTACCAATAGTTCTACTTACGCAGTTTTTTATCGTGTTTTCAAATATGTATTCGGAATTTCTCCATCACCCACAGATTTTTTATTTCAATTCCAATTAATGGATTTAAATAATTATTTTGTAATAAACGTTTTTTTTTCGTCCATTGTAAAATAAAACCAAATGAGCTAACTCAAATTGTTTCAGCTATGGAAAAGAGATATCAAGGCAAATGGAATCCTAATATGCTGGCCGATTAATGTTGGACCATCAAGAGGGATACTCCACAGACGAAATATAGCAGAAAATCGCCATTTTTTACTTTCTAGGCCAGTCCGAATGTTCGAATATTGTGTAGTTACGAATGTAGAAAATATTAAAGTGTTTGAAATTATAAATGCCTGTCTCTCGGAAACCTTGCGTGATGGAGAAAAACCGATTTCATATTTGAATTCAGGAGAAAAAATACTATCAGAATCACATTTTTTTCTTTTTGAGACAAGAAAAAAAGTTTCCCTTTTTTTTTTGCACAGTGTTGTACTGACGTCATTTTCCTCTAGTATCTATATTTATGTTATTTGATGTGCATACAGACATATAGAAAAACTTCTTCTTCTTCTTCGTCAGGCTCTACGACTTCCAGTGGAATGTCTTGGCCTTCTAAACCAGTTTACGCCACTTCTTCCTATCTTGTGCAGTGGATTTCAAATCAAAAATCCCCATCTCTCTCAAATGTTCAATTACGTCATCTTCCCATCGATCCTTGGGTCTTCCCCTTGGTCTTGTTCCTTGTGGCTTCCAATTCAAAATATCATTCGGCAATCTTCCCTTTGGCATTCTTAGTGTATGTCCAAACCATTGTAATCTTTTGGATTTGATGAAACTAACTATATTTTCTTTATTATTCTTGAGGTATAATTCGTCATTCCTTCTCAACCTCCAATTTCCATTTTCCTTTACTGGACCTAGCACTCTTCTAAATATTTTCCTCTCAAACGTTAATAGTCTTTGTTTATCTGCTTCTTTTAGTACCCAGGTTTCAGCTCCATAACATATGATTGGTCTTATTATTGCTGTATATAATTTGAATTTAACATTTTTTGATATTAATTTGCTTTTGAATATATCGAAATTAGCAAAATATGCTTTATTCCCTTGCGATATTCTTGTTTTGACCTCTTCTTCAACAGTATTATTAATATAGAAAAACAGCGTATTTTAAAATGTAATTGGAATATAAAATAAAAAAGAATGTAAATAATAGCATTATGCATAATATTTTTATCATAATTTATTGTGAAAATAGAAATGCAGGGTCCATGAAATAAACATTAGTCTTTTTTACATATACTGGCAGGTATTCTCATTAATATATAGTAGAGCATGTGAATCCGATTGCGTTTCTATGGCTACCTGCAGAATAAAAGAGCAGAGGTCGCGAACATGCAGACAAATTAAGGGAGGAACGAACGCACCACCACTCCGTCTATATTAAACACGAAATTATGTAATGGCTCTTATTGAATACAACAGCTGTTACAGATTGCTGTGATTTGAAACAGCAACTGGCAGAGTGTAATGCAGAGGGAGGCCATGATTGCACTGGAAAGAGAAATACAGAAACTAATAGTTAACCATTTTAATTGAAGAGGATGGTATAAAACCGATTTTTTCTCCTATTTTATGTATCATTCCAGTATCTAGAATATATTTATTTAGTCTGGTGGAGTTAAGGCTATGTGGCCTTCTCTTCCACTCGCCAGGACAAACATGTTACATTTCAATACAAAAAATACAATAATAGTACATACTAAACAATTAATTATCTGTCAAACCGAACAATAATGAAAATAATGTCTAATAATACAATTAAAATTAAACTAATGAAGGAATGTATACAGAAAGCAATAACAGCTCGAATCTACTGTACATAAAAAAGAAATGATAAGAAAACAATAAACTACAATGAATTACTCTATCGCTTGTATATAAAGCATTAGGTAAATATATTGACAAATCTTTTTTTTCCCCCAAATGCCCCAGGTTGTCTTTCGACATTCCTGGTTTCTCTCCTGGCATGGGGTACTTGTAACCCACTTCTGAGGTTGGGGTGCCTAGAAGGCGAGGTTACGTTGCCCCGATGATATGATGGGTGATGATGATGATACTGGTGCGCCAGGAGAGTCCCTAATCCTAACCTTAACGTAAGATGAATATGAATGATGATGATTGCGATGGCCATATGATTTCGGGGACCGTTTGGGCCTTAAAGTTTTCCTGACATTTGTCTTGCAGGTGAGGAAAAACCCCGATAAAAACCTCACCCAGAAAAACTGTCCCGACCGGGAATCGAACCCGGGCCCGCTGCGTGACAAGGTAGCACGCTACCCCGATACCACAGCGGTGGACATATTGACAAATCTTAATACTATTTTTTATTAAATAATAAACAAAATATGAATTGTTAAAAAAGTATTGTTAGTCATTTGTTTCTGTTAATTTTATTTTGAATTTGTTTCTGAATCATGATAGAGTTTGGCAGTCTCTGATGTAGGGTGAAGGGAATTCCATGTTCTAGCAAGGGAAACTGTAAAATATTTCGGGTAATAGGAAGTGTGATGAAGGGATATAAAGGACAATGTGTTGATGGGATCGGGTATTCACCACATTTGGGAAATTTTTAAGTTATTAAAAAAGTCTGTCACGCAGGAATTTCGTAAACTAAAAAATTTTCTCAGCTAATCGATATTGATTAGTTTGAAAACTACAAAAATGAAGTCTAAAAGGTTTCTCCGGGATTTATAAATGCAACAAATCCGGTCCATCTCCCAAATTCCACGATTGTATATTCCAAGCTATAGTCTTGGTATTTTATTAAAATGTGAAAATTTTAGAATTTTTTAAAACAGCAAAAATTAAATCTACAAGGTGTGGTCGACATTTTCAATGCAAAAAAGTCAGTCTATGTTCCTAATTTCCTGATTGTGGTGTTTTTCCAAAAAAAAAAAAGAGAAGTATTTAGTGACAGAAAAAATTAAATCTACAAGGTGTGGCCCAAATATCTAATGCAAAAAATTCAGTCTGTGTTCCAAATTCCTGATTGTATAATCTAAAGCTTGGTGTTTTAAAAAAAATCGAAATTTTTAGTAACAGAAAAAAAAATCTATAAGGTGTGGACGGAATTTCTAATGCAAAAAATTCAGTCTATGTCCCAAATTTGCCGGCTGGTGATTTTCCAAAAAAAAAAATAAAAAAAAAATAAAGTCTACAAGGAGTGAATGGAATTTCTAATGCGAAAATTCCGGTTTTTGTCCCAAATTTCCCGATTGTATATTCCAATGCTACAAGTATAGCATTTGTTTTTACAAAATACAAAAAAAAAATAAAATCGAAATTTTTAAAGCAGCAAAAATTAAATCTACAAGATGTGGACGGGATTTATAATGCAAAAATCCGGCCAATCTTCCAAATTTCCCGATTGTATGCCTATATTCCAAGTCTATAGTCTTGATGTTTTTACTAAAATGTCAACATTTTCAAAATTTTGAAAACAGCAAAAATTAAGCATACAAGATGTGGTCGGAATTTCTAATGCAAAATTTTAGGTCTATGTCTCAAATTTTCCGATTGTATAATTTCATTAGTTTACGGAATATATGTTTCTTTTGTTAAATTGGAGAAACTTAATTTTTGATGGCAACTTATTTAAACGTGTCGGACTCCAGAGATATTTTGAATATTGTAGTATAGTTTGACACATTTAAATAAATATTACTGATTAAATTGTCTGTTAGGGGCCTACTTTATTTTAAAAAATAAGTAAATTAAACTAATGTTTCTTATAGAATACACTAATTAATTAAGGCTTAATCAAATTGTATTATATACCGATATATTGTGACGAAGCAAACATGGCGGCTGCAAAAGCGATTATTTAATTTTGGTTTTCAGGTAAACCCCCATTTATAGTGATCGGATTTCCCTGATATTTAGAGAATACCTACTTTGTTTTATTTTAATAGCACACACTGAGTTTCATTGCAAAACATCTAAAACGGCGACCGCTAGAGCAACTTTTAAATTTTCGTTTCAGGTGAACTCGTACACCTAATGGTACGATTTTGCTGGTTAATAAACTCGACCTTACATTTTTAATTGATTGCTATATGCCAAGTTTGGTTCTGATAAAACAAAAATTGTGGCCGCTAGAGCGTTAACGGATATACTTACTTACTTACTCACTGGCACTATCGAACCCGTAGGTTTATGGCCGCGCGGACATAAGCTCTCTATACATCGCTATCCTGAGCTAATGCTTTCCAATCATTCCCTGTATAATCTACTTCCCTCAAATCATAGTTAATATTGTTCTCCCACCTCATTCTTGGTCTACCAACTGGGCGTTTTCCCTCTGGCTTCCCTACAAGAAGCTTGCATGCACGTCTTTCATTCCCCATACGCGTATTATCGCCTCACTATGATGCTTAACAAGCGGCTGGCTTTGTTTCCCGGCAGCTGTTATATGTTATTAAAATACAAAGATCCCGACTGCCGCGTCTACGACGATGTTGCCATATTGCTATTCTTCCCTCAGTTTCAATTAAAACTCGGAACGATGTGGAACATTCGATCCAGTTATAAAATTGTGTACCGTAATTAATGGTATAATTATCAGTGATTTATTGTGATGTGTAGCTGGAATAATAATACAATATCTACATATTATATTAGTTTAATATATAAGTGATTTCAACATGTGCCGGCCATGGGAAAATATTTCAGACCGAACAGTTAATAATAATAATAATAATAATAATAATAATAATAATAATAATAATAATAATAATAATAATAATAATACAGTTTTCAGACACTTTTGAAATCCAGAATGGGTTGAAGCAAGGAGATGCACTATCTCCTCTACTATTTAATTTTGTACTAGAGCATGCCATTAAATCTTTAGAGAATGAGGAAGGCTTACAACTGAATGGTATTAATAAGCTGTTAGTTTATGCTGATGATGTAGTACTACTGGCCGATAGCGAGGAGATACTAAAGGCCAACACGCACACACTATTGAGTAACACTAAGAAATTAGGACTGGAAGTAAATATCAGTAAAACTAAATATATGGTCACACGTAGAAAATACATTATATAATGGAAATGGACAGCTAATGACAAATGAGGGAAATTTTGAGGAATTGGCTGAATTCAAATACCTAGGAACAATAATCACAAATAGGAATGAGATGCACAAAGAAATTAAACATAGGCTCAATTCTGGAAATGCATGCTATTATGCATTGCAGAGACTTTTGATGTCCCAACTCCTTTCAAAAAACGTTAAGCTGAAAATATATAAAATTATTATCCTACCAGTTATATTATAGGGTGCGCGAAACATGGACTCTTACTTTAAGGGAGGAAAGGAGATTACGAGTATTTGAGAATAAAGTTCTTAGGAAAATTTTTGGACCAAAGAGAGATGAACAGACAGGTGAATGGAGAAGACTACATAACAATGAACTACATGGTCTTTATAGGAAGCCAGATATAATAAGAACAGTTAAGTCCCGTAGACTGCGATGGGCAGGACATGTTGCGCGTATGGGGAATGAAAGACGTGCATGGAAACTTCTTGTAGGAAAGTCAGAAGGAAAACGCCCAGTTGGTAGACCAAGAATGAGGTGGGAGAACAACATTAACTATGATTTGAGGGAAGTAGATTATACAGGGAATGATTGGAAAGCATTAGCTCAGGATAGGGATGTATGGAGAGCTTATGTCCGTGCGGCCATGAACCTACGGGTTCGATAGTGCCAGTGAGTAAGTAAGTATAATAATAATAATAATAATAATAATAATAATAATAATAATAATAATAATAATAATAATAATAATAATAGTAATAATAGTAATAATAATAATAATAATGATAATAATAATATTAATAATAATAACAATAATTTAAAATAATAATAATAACAATATTTAAAATAATAATAATAATAATTAAAAAATTAAAAATAATAATAATAATAATATTTTCAGCTATATTTTGTGTGGATATTAAATTTATGTAGAACTACAAGCTATATAATATTGGAATTAAATTATTTAATTAATAAATACGTATATAATTTTAATTTTAATTCTAAAATCTTACACAATACCAAATAATAACATAACAATTAAATAATAACATAAATAATCAATGTCTTCTGTCCTTGTGTAATAAACGCCCATAGCGCTATGAGAAACGTGACAACACCGCATGTTAAGCATTGCCGCGCGGCACCCGCTTTTATATAAACTGTTAACCATCGGTGTGAGGCAATAATAACATGTCCTGACCATCGCAGTCTACGAGGCTTAACTGTTGTTATTATATCTGGCTTCCTAGTTAACGGATATAAGTTAGCCTATATATTTTTGTTATGGTCATTTTCGGTGTTCACTGGATAGGGTCGGCGAAGACATGTAAAACTTTTTCAGAAATATTTTTATTACCTACCGTAAGTAGCTTAATTTCTTAGGAAATTGCTAAAAAGAAAGAAGCAACCATTGGAAAATTAAAGTGTAGAAAAATTCCAAATAAAGAAAAGATGTTAGAGAAAAATAATGATTATAATAATCTAACATTTTCAGAAATGAAGTTCGTTTAATAATTACAGAAGAAATTAAGTTGTTTATTTAACAAAAGCATCGGAGGAAATTGGAATGGATAAAAATCGAATTTTTCTTTCTATGGAGGAAGGGAAGGAAGACTAGATTACTGCGGAAACGAACCATCGGGTTTTCTAAAGTGATTGAATTTTTAGTTGAAATTGACTTTTATTGAATGCGGGAATTCGTCTTGGGATTAGGGACTCGAACTTATATTAGAGTTGTTCTAGACCGCATGGTTAATCAACGGTGATAATAATAATAATAATAATAATAATAATAATAATAATAATAATAATAATAATGATAATAATAATGATAATAATACTAATAATAATAATAATTCTATTTATGTATATATTTTCAATATTTACACATCTTTATGTGCCAAAAGTTTTATTTTCCTGCTCCACTCGTCCCTATCCATCTATTTCATGTCCTCCAGTCCTCTTGTTCTCAATCCAGTTTTTATTTCTTGTATTCCTGAGTTTCGAGGTCTTCCATTCATTGTTATTCCAGGTGGACATCATTTCAATGTTTTTCTTGCATTTTATAATAATAATAATAATAATAATAATAATAATAATAATAATAATATAATATAATAATAATAATAATAATAATAATAATAATAATAATAATGATTAATAATAATAATAATAATAATAATATAATGATAATAATAATGATAATAATAATGATAATAATAATAATAATAATAATAATAATAATAATAATAATAATAATAATAATAATAATAATAATAATAATAATAATAATAATAATAATAATGATAATAATAATGATAATAATACTAATAATAATAATAATTCTATTTATGTATATATTTTCAATATTTACACATCTTTATGTGCCAAAAGTTTTATTTTCCTGCTCCACTCGTCCCTATCCATCTATTTCATGTCCTCCAGTCCTCTTGTTCTCAATCCAGTTTTTATTTCTTGTATTCCTGAGTTTCGAGGTCTTCCATTCATTGTTATTCCAGGTGGACATCATTTCAATGTTTTTCTTGCATTTTATAATAATAATAATAATAATAATAATAATAATAATAATAATAATAATAATAATAATAATAATAATAATAATAATAATAATAATAATGATAATAATAATAATAATAATAATAATAATAATAATAATAATAATAATGATAATAATAATGATAATAATAATAATAATAATAATAATAATAATAATAATAATAATAATAATAATAATAATAATAATAATAATAATAATAATAATAATAATAATAATAATAATAATAATGATAATAATATGATAATAATACTAATAATAATAATAATTCTATTTATGTATATATTTTCAATATTTACACATCTTTATGTGCCAAAAGTTTTATTTTCCTGCTCCACTCGTCCCTATCCATCTATTTCATGTCCTCCAGTCCTCTTGTTCTCAATCCAGTTTTTATTTCTTGTATTCCTGAGTTTCGAGGTCTTCCATTCATTGTTATTCCAGGTGGACATCATTTCAATGTTTTTCTTGCATTTTATAATAATAATAATAATAATAATAATAATAATAATAATAATAATAATAATAATAATAATAATAATAATAATAATAATGATAATAATAATAATAATAATAATACTAATTCTATTTATGTATATATTTTCAATTTTTACACATCTTTATGCGCCAAAAGTTTTATTTTCCTTCTCCACTCGTCCCTATCCATCTATTCTATGTCCTCCAGTCCTCTTGTTCTCAATCCAGTTTTTATTTCTTGTATTCCTGAGTTTCGAGGTCTTCCATTCATTGTTCTTCCAGGTGGACATCATTTCAATGTTTTTCTTGCATTTTATAATAATAATAATAATAATAATGATAATAATAATAATAATACTAATACTAATAATAATAATAATAATAATAATAATAATAATAATAATAATAATAATAATAATAATTCATCCATAGTAATTCTGCCCGAGAGCAGGTCCTTCACTGCAATCACAGCATTTTCATGCTATGATTGCAGCTTTACTAGGGAATTATAGGTGTGGTTGCTTCCCGTTGCTTTCCACACTGGTGATGGATGATTATGATAATGATAAGGATGATGATGATGGCCGAATGATTTTCGGGGACCGTTTGGGTCCTAAAGTTTTCATGACATTTGTCTTATAGGCGAAGAAAACCCCCGAAAAAAACCTCACCCAGAAAGCCTGTCCCGACCGGGAATCGAACCCGGGCCCGCTGCCTAATAAGGCAACACGCTAACTCGAGACCACAGCAGTGGACATAATATTAATGATAATGATAATAATAATGATAATAATAATAATATTAATAATAATAATAATATTAATAATTATAATAATAATAATAATAATAATAATAATAATAATAATAATAATAATAATAATAATAATAATTTTATTATGTACGTATTTTCAATATTTACACATCTTTCTGTGCCTAAAGTTTTATTTTCCTTCTCCACTCGTCCCTATCCATCTATTCTATGTCCTCCAGTCCTCTTGTTCTCAATCTAGTTCTTATATATTGTATCCTTGAGTTTCGAGGTCTTCCTTTCATTCTTATTCCAGGTGGACACCATTCCAATGTTTTTTCTGCGTAACCTTTCTTCTTGCATTGTATGATAATAATAATAATAGTAATAATAATAATAATAATAATAATAATAATAATAATAATAATAATAAATAATAATAACAACAGTAAAGTAAAGTAGTCCCGCTACAGGCCTCAGGAGGCCCTTGGGGTAGTAGGAGGTTAAGGCTCCCACTTTTTCTAGACAATCTGCACTAGATGTCAGCCGGGTTGTCAGCCCTGCGTGACGGCCGCCTTTACCCCCAAACAAGCGTCTGGTACTCATTTCAGTTAGAGGCTGAGTCGACCCCAGGGCCATAGTGTCGCCGGAAGGTTTGGGTCAGTTTAAAAATCCTGACCCCACCGGGACTTGAACCCTCGACCTTCCGGCTTGTAGCGCAGTACCTTAACCACTACAATAATAATAATAACAATATTAATAATAATCTTCTGACCTTTATAAAGTATAGTAATAAAGTAACACACTTACCCGCTGCCAGTACAGTGGCGGCTCCGGCTGGAATGCCTAGACCCAAATTAAATTCGCCTCGTTCTTCTATAAATGCTACAGTACCCATCACCATCGCAGATATTCCACAGACAATCTGTAACATATTCAGAAACATCTCCTTAATCATCTCGTGCTCCAGGGAACGAGGTCAAGTTGCTCGGCTCCTGTTGGCGAGAGGCATCGGGTAGGGGGAGCAACATACAATTCATTGCAGAAAAATGACATCATATGAATTAATTTGTTATTATTATAGTATTGCAGTTTTATATTTTCATGTATATATACAGGGTGTAAATTAATTATACCGCATAAATTTAATTACGTATAGAGGGGTATTGTATAAGTATTTTGAGATAATGAACTAATGGTCTACGAATAAAAATGTCCATGTTATGATTCAATTTGTAAATTGGGTGCACGCCACTGACTATTTTAAATTAAAATGAAAATAATATGATACAGAGACTGTAACTTACAATAAGCATGCGCCTTTAGCTCAGTGGTTATAGCAGTTTAATAACTAACTAACTAACTGGCACTATCGAATGTTGGGAATATAGTGAATGGAAGCGAGTAGAAATATAAAGGGGTTATGAAGTGGAGCCGATCACTAGCAAAACATTAGAGTCCATCCTCGAAAAATTTTCAAGGTCCAAATATTTTCGAGGCGGTCCGTGTCTTACTGCACAAATTCTTAGACTTTCGTAAAGCTTTTTTAGCTCAAAACAGCCTAAGAAATAATGAAAACATATATTAAAACATACATTTAATTATGCTTAATTATACTGAATTAAAATATTTGCCAAAAATCATATATTTTCGGAAAAATTGCAAAAATAAATGACACATTTTACGAACGGTCACCCATCCCAATGCAATGGGATATACATTGTTTTTTGTTTTGAGGGTCTCTCCACTTTTCAGCGGTTACCCTGTATTCCCATCCGCCATTCTTGCCGATCACGCCATTCCTCCTCCTCCAGACCTCGGTCGTTCATCAATCTATGGATCTCTCCTCTCCAAGTTGTTCTTGGCCTGCCCCGTTTCCTTCTACCAGAAGAGTTTTGGGCCACCTATCATCCTCCATTCTCCTGACATGGCCATACCACTGAAGAGCTCGTCTTTCAACCCTTTCCACCACTGTCTCCTCCATATCCATCATCTGCCTCACTTCTTCATTTCTTCTTCTTTCCAACCTGGACACCCTGGCACTGCGTCTTATTCCATCCATCTCCACTGCCAAGATCTTAGTTTTTTGTCCCTCTACCGAAGTCCATCCCTCAGCACCATAAGTGGGATGTAATTAACATTCAAGAATGGTCACCCATACCAGCGCAATGGGATATAATTAAGAAAAACATACTATCCAACTAATAAAAAACATAATAGACCTAACTAGGTCACACACGAGCCAATCATCCGGAGCCCAAATATGCTACTGTACACAGCCATGGAAAGAGTGAATGGCGCAAATATAAACACAAATATTAATTACCATACAATATTATATTTATTCAAACCATTTTCAAAGTGTTTTATAACAATTCAAACTCATGGCATGGGGTTAAACGGCTCGGCCTTCGTACCCATGTCGACAGAACTGCATAGTAGCCGCCATAAAAAAGTCGCATTCTATGCAGACTTGTTGTTCGTTCGTTCATGACTGAACGAACATTGATTCTGATTCTGAAAAAGCTTTATATACCGTAAGATGCAGAGACAATGTATGTTTCGCCTATATTCCAATCGGAGCCAAGACAACATTTCAAAGTCTGGAAGTACGTGGACTGATATTTGTCGTGGTGGAGTGGCTTGCGTGCTTAAATGATCCTGAGAGCTATGCCGGCGGTAGCATTGCTGCCGATAGGGTTACCCATGCCGGACTGGTCGAAGGTGATAAGCCAGACGAAAAAAGTACCTTGGGCGAAAGAGTGACGATCTTTCACCGTAAAAATACAACCGTCAAGAAATGCGGACATGGGTTCATCTGGGGTAAAATTTTCCGGAGGTCAAATAGTCCCCCATTCGGTTCTCCGGGCGGGGACTACTTCAGGGAACCCAAGCCAAAGGCTCAAACATAGGGACATGTTCCTAGGAACATGGAATGTTAGGACTTTTCAATAGCGGGGCACTACAGAATAAAACGCCCAGTTGGTAGACCAAGAATGAGGTGGGAGAACAACATTAACTATGATTTGAGGGAAGTAGATTATGCAGGGAATGATTGGAAAGCATTGGCTAAGGATAGGGATGTATGGAGAGCTTATGTTCGCGCGGGCATGAACCTACGGGTTCGATAGTGCCAGTGAGTAAGTAAGTAAGTATGTGGGCTGATATGCGGAGGTCGCAAATGTAACGTGCACAAGCATTATGCCAATGAGTTAGTTAGTCCTATACAAATTCCTCCGGAATCCAATGGATACACCCGGTATAGTTATAGACATAACAAAGTATCAAAATATATTCATATATCGTGTGAATTAAAGATATGTGTAATTATTTTATTTGGTAATTGACTACAGTACGTTTTCAGAAGATAAAAACTGACCAAGCAGAATATAATAAATGCATTTGTTTGTGTAACTGTGCCATAACCATTCACAGATATTGCTCTTAAATTTCCAACTGGGGACTCATACAATTTACCAATTCCATTTGAAAAGGAAAACTTTTCCAATTGTGCCATTCTAATTTCCTGAATTACCTCGTGAATAACATTTCTGCTGTTTCTGTATAAAAGGAAATATCAAATTCACTCGAATGAAACGGCAATAAAAAGCGGAGGAGATGGCCGTTATCTAGAAAATAAAACAAGAAAAAATACAAGGGAAGTACCCCAAGTTGTGTTATTATTTTGAAGCCACATACTGGACATGTAGTTTGGATTAATGACAGATAAGTTAGAGAGTGGTATTAAAATTACTATCTCTGTTACTATTGATTAGGTAAAATTATTATTTTTTATCCTAACATGAATAATCCTTATTTGCCTTACGATATATCATCATCATCATCATCATCTGCATTCATGGATTAGGTCTGTTGACCCGTTCCGACTTCAGCCCATCTCTTTCTAGGTCTGCCCACATCTCGGGTGCCTTTAGGTTTGTATTTTGTTATTTGTTTTGGATATCTATCTTCATTCATTCTGTCTACGTGTTGCTTCCATTTTTGTCTATATGTATCTATTTTAACAGTGATTGCAAATATTTCAAGTTCCTGTCTTATTTCTGTGTTCTTGATTCTGCATTCCTTAGTACACCCTTTAAATTTTTGGACCAAAGAGAGATGAACAGACAGGTGAATGGAGAAGACTACATAACAATGAACATGGTCTTTATAGGAAGCCAGATATAATAAGAACAGTTAAGTCTCGTAGACTGCGATGGGCAGGACATGTTGCGCGTATGGGGAATGAAAGACGTGCATGGAAACTTCTTGTAGGAAAGCCAGAAGGCAAACGCCCAGTTGGTAGACCAAGAATGAGGTGGGAGAACAACATTAACTATGATTTGAGGAAAGTAGATTATACAGGGAATGATTGGAAAGCATTAGCTCAGGATAGGGATGTATGGAGAGCTTATGTCCGCGCGGCCATGAACCTACGGGTTCGATAGTGCCAGTGAATAAGTAAGTAAGTTAGTGCACCCTTTAACAGATCTCAAAAACTTCATTTCAGCCGCCGTTATCCTACTTAGATCTTGTTTTTTTATGTATCCAGGCTTCTGAACCATAGAGCAGTACCGGTACTGCCAACGTTTTACAAAATTTCAATTGGATCTCTCTTGTTGTTTTTTTATTTAGTGATCGTTTTATCGCACCACATATTCCCTGGAATTTTGCTATTTTATTAGTTATATCATTATCATAATTAAATTAAATGTCACATCCTAGATAATTGAGATGGTTCACCTGTTGTATGGTTTTGTTTCCTATTACTATTTTGGATCTGATTTGATTTTTCCCTTGGAATGCCATTATCTTAGTTTTTTCTATGGATATTTTGAGATTAACCTTACGGTATATAAGGGTTATATTTTTGTAGCATTTTTAAGTAATTATGGAAATAATGTTAAAAGGTTTCGGGGTTATGTGGCCGTGGTCTATAACTGGTGTAGACCAGTTATAGACCACGGCCACATAGCCCGGAATCTTTTAACATTATGATTATAGGCCGTGACGCAAAGGAAACATACTACATAGAAGATCTACGACTGAGAATGCTACTAGCCCTTACCAAGAACTTTTAAACAACAGGAGAGAAAAACAGAGAATGATAGGTGCTGATTTCTACACCTCAGGAGCTATGCTGGACAGAAACTGGACGAAAACCAACCAAGAGCTAAGACATGTTGTAACACGTTATGCGATACACGGCTTTCATCATAAGGTGTGCAGAATCAAGAAATATCACTAACGTAGTGAGAAGTGCGTGTGTGAATTGTGGTGGCGGACAGTGCGACCGATATCATATACCGAAATGACCAAGAAACACGAAATCGCTTAATGACTACAGCAAAGACTAAAGAACAATCAATGCCCAAAGTGTACCCCCGACGCATGTTTTCATAGTCCTACAAGACCTAGTGTGTATTCAATAATTTGTGCTGCCGCCAGAATTCGTGCAAGAAGATCTTCCTCCGACTCGACAGGTGTAGTACAATCCCTAGAAGTATGTAATAATTATTCTAAAATAAGACACACGATATCAGCCCATTGTGTTTCGATCTTCAAACTTATTCTACATCGAAATGGTAGGATTCCGGACATGAGTTCCTTATCAAAACTTTATCTACTATATATATATCCACCGCTGTGGTGTCGAGGTAGCGTGCTGCCTTGTCACGCAGCGGGCCCGGGTTCGATTCCCGGTCGGGACAGGCTGTTTTTCGAGGTTTTTCCTCACTTGTAAGACAAATGTCAGGAAGCTTAGGGCCTAACGGTCCCCGAAAATCATCCGGCTATCACCATTATCATTATCATTATCATCATTATCCCTCACCGGTGTGGAAAGCAACGGGAAGCTACTACACCTATGAGTCCTTAGTAAAAGCTGCAAAGCGTAGCATGAGAATACTATGATTGCAGTGAAAGACCTGTCCTCGAGCAGAATTACTATGGATGGATATAACTCACTGGTACCATCAAATATGTTGGTTCATGGCCGCGCGGACAAAAGCTCTCCATCGATCCCTATCCTTAGCTATTGTTTTCGAATTATCCCTGTATAATATAGGCCTACTTCCCTGAAATCATAGTCAATATTATTCTCCCTTCTCATTCTTGGCCAGCGTACCGGACGCTTTCTCTCTGATTTTCCTATAACGTTTCCATGCCCTTCTTTCATATCCCATTCGTGCCACATGTCCTGCCCATCGCAGTCTACGAGACTTCTGTTCTTATTATAACTGGTTTCCTGAATATATCATGTAGCTCACTGTTATTTCAGTCTTCTCCATTCGCCTGTCTGTTCATCTCTCTTTGGTCCAAAAATTGTTCTAAGAACTTTATTTTCAAATAGCCTACTCGTAATCTTTTCTCTTCTCTAGAAGTAAGAGTACACGTTTCGCATCCATATAACTGGGATAATGATAGTTTTACATATTTTCAGTTTAATGTTTTTTGAGAGAAGTTGAGAAAACATGAGTCCCTGTAATGCATAAAATCATAAATTTCCAGAATTGAGCCTACTTTTTATTTTCTTTGTGCATCTAATTCCTGTTTGTAATTAGTGTTCCTAGGTATTTAGGATGTGACATCAGCTATGGGTATGATGAAGATATTGAACACAAAACACATCAGTTTCAAGCTATTTGTGGTACAATAAATAGAACATTGAATAATAAAGCCCATAAACAAACAAAATTAAAATTTTATAAATCAATGGCTGTCCCTGTCCTTTTGTATGGGAGTGAATCTTGGATTACCACTACCAAACAAGAAAGTAAAATCCAAGCAGCCGAGATGAAATTTTTAAGAAGAGTAAAAGGCTGCACTAGAATGGACCAGATAAGAAACGAGGATATCCGTGAAGAACTGCAGATCTACTCCATAAAACAAAATATATTTAACAACAAGATACAGTGGAAAGAACATGTAGAAAGAATGGAAGAAAGTAGATTACCAAATAAAATCTTCTATTATTTTCCAAGAGGAAGAAGAGATGTCGGACGTCCTCGGAAGAGATGGTCTTAGATCTATTAGTGAAGACGGAACAGGCAATTCCTGCCTAAACCAGGAAGTGAAGAAGAAGAAGAAGGTATTTGTATTCAGGCACTTCTTCAAAATGTAAATTAAAGAAATTCTCCAGTTAGTTTTGGGAAATTAAGTTGGTAGTCTGATAAGATTTTAATGGGCTAGGCTATTAACTGTGTCAAGGAAGTGGCTTCCAATTTGTTTTTAACCTGATATCTCTATTTGATACCAACTTACAAAATGTTCTCAACTATAATTAACTTCATCCAACTTTGAAACAGAGTTCCCTCACCCCTAAAGTAGTCAGTTAGCACAGTTGTGGAGGAAAGAATAAGATACTGACTGAGAGAGACTTTCTCCTTCCATTTGAAAGTTATCATACACAGTAATAAACGAGCACTTTTTAGAGATATAAAAACTTTATAGTAGTTTAATTAATGTTATTTAAGGGGAAACAAATTATAAAACCATGACCTTTTCTTATTAAAAGCTGCAAACATTTCATTTTACGTACTTTTAGATAATCCTTACTCAAAAGCAACTCTTCAATCTGTCTGTCATCCATAGACACCTAACTCAAAACAATATTCTGATATGACAACAATGAGCAACAAAAAATACACTTTTTTTTTCAGAAAGAAAAATATGTGATTCTGATAGTATTTTTTCTCCTGAATTCAAATATGATATCGGGTTTTCTCCATCACGCAAGGCAGACAGGAATTTATAATTTCAAACACTTTAATATTTCCTACATTCGTAACTACACAATATTCGAACATTCGGACTCACCTAGAAAGTAAGAAATGACGATTTTCTGCTATATTTCGCCTGTGGAGCATCTCTCTTGATGGTCCAACAATAATCGGCCAGCATATTACTTACTTACTTACTCACTGGCACTATCGAACCCGTAGGTTCATGGCCGCGCGGACATAAGCTCTCCATATATCCCTATCCTGAGCTAATGCTTTCCAATCATTCCTTGTATAATCTACTTCCCTCAAATCATAGTTAATGTTATTCTCCCACCTCATTCTTGGTCTACCAACTGGGCGTTTTCCTTCTGGCTTTCCTACAAGAAGCCTCCATGGAAGTCTTTCATTCCCCATACGTGCAACATGTCCTGCCCATCGCAGTCTACGAGACGTAACTGTTCTTATTATATCTGGCTTCCTATAAAGACCATGTAATTCATTGTTATGTAGTCTTCTCCATTCACCTGTCTGTTCATCTCTCTTTGGTCCAAAAAATTTCCTAAGTACTTTATTCTCAAATACTTGTAATTTCCTGGATATCTCTTTTCCATAGCTGAAATCTGTTGAGTTAGCTCATTTGGTTTTATTTTACAATGGACAAATGGACGAAAAAGCGTTTATTAAAAAAATAATTACTTAAATCGATTAATTGAAATTGAAATAAAAAACTGTGGGCGATGGAGAAATTCCGAATACATATTTGAAAACACGATAAAAACTGCATAAAGTACAACTATTGGTATCATGAGACAAAAATCATGTTGACCAGTGTAATTAATAAATGTATTGAGAAGGTATATTTTGGATTTTCCGATGTTATGGACAATAAACTGAAGGAACACCCTATACTGCCGACTTTGAGATCCAATTCTATCTCTTATATCCTCTTACTTTGTTCGTGTTTTCTATATAAGCTCTCATTCTGTTACACCCTCACTTTTTTGCAATCTCTCTCTCTCTGCGTCTGTATTAATACGATGCAAAAACTTTTTACAACGTATAGGCCTATATCTTTCTTATAGAGAAGTCCATTATGGTAATGATACCTTAAGATGGAGGCAGGGATCTGCCGACGTAACTTATATTCAAAATACTATACCATTAAATAACCTTTGTGCGCAATAGTGCGTTTTGTCGTACGTACAGCAATGTCGACCATGATTGAAAGTTCAACTTCCTACATTTCGGGTTTGCCAACCTAAATAACTATACTGTAATATTACATATTACAAAACACGTGTGGGAAGTAAAACCACTGCCCTTTACGCATACTACGTACAACGTATATACAAAAATATATTCAAAATGTAGAGTTAATATACATTATACGAAACAAATCACTGCATTTTAAATTAACTGAAATTTATTTGAAATAATAATATCATCATCATCATCATCACTCCAGGGATTAGGCAATTGCCCGTTCCGACTTCATAATGCATCAGCCCAACGTCTTCTAGGTCTTCCAACATCACGCCTTCCTCTTGCTTGATAATTTCTTGCTAACAATGGATATCTCTCCTTACTCATTCTATCCATGTGATCAATCCATTTCTGTCTGTAATTCGTGACCTTATCCAATAAAGGCTGTACTTTCAATTCTTCTCTTATATCCTCATTTCTTATTCTATCAAGTCTTGTACATCCTTTTACTTGTCTTAGGAACCTCATCTCCGCCGTCTGTATTCTATCCTTCTGCTTTTTTTTGAAATAATAAAAAAATACGTACTTGCCACCATTTTATGACGGACTGGTACCACGGCCTGCTATAGTCGCAACTAATAAACATTGCCTACACGGTTAAGTTAGTCAGTTGTTTATAATGGACGCAAATATTTTCAACAAAGATGTTATTATTTTCCTATTATTTATTAGGCTATTTTGAAACACCATCGTGCAAAAAATAATGTACAACGCAAGTTTTGTGAAGTGTTGTACAGAATCTCGGAAATTAAAAACCTCGCTATCGCTCGGGTTTAAAAATTTCCTCACTTCTTTAAAAACCACTTCCCAACCTCGCATCGTATAAACCAATAACGCAATTTCATTCACTGTACACCTGTTGGCAATACCGTCCCTGTGGGCTAACGTGTATTGCATTTTTCGGAAAAGGGAGATAGCTGTTTCGAGACCCACCAGGTTTACAGCTTAAGACATAAAATCTGACCTCTCCATATTACCAAAGTCCACGTTCGGCTAACTTCGAGTAACGCGCGCTTCATACGCGAACGTACAGTAGATTCATACTTACAATAAATAAATTAAACAAATTGAGACATACAAATAGGACTATATACACTACAGAGAATATTAAATGATTTTTTGATGGAAATTTTAGGAGAAGATCCAATGAGAAGTACGATAATACAACAACAACTAATGCTTTGAAGAAGTACAACATTTCAACTATTTAGGTTGTGAAATATCTTATCTGAAGAAGAAAATCACCAAATTTACACAAAGTTTTATTAATGCCCCAGATTGTCCTTTTTGGACATTTCTGGAGTTCTCTCCTGGCGTAATTGTAATTCATTTCTGAGATTGGAGCGCCTGGAAGGCGGGGTTACGTCGCCCGGAAGATGTGATAATGATGATAGTGGTGCGCCAGGTAAAGATAAAGTGTTCCCACTACAGGCTTTAGGAAGCCCTTGGGGTAGTGGGAGGTTAAGGCTCCCACTTTTTCTAGACAATCGGCACTTTATAATAATAGCTTTATTTTACCTGGCAGAGTTAAGGCCTTAAGGCCTTGTCTACCACTCAACCAGGTTAAAAAAAATAGAAAAAAAAAAACAGTCTCAAATCTAAATTACAATATATATATATATATATATATATATATATATAAACGATTACAAGTTATGAAAACAATACAATTAATATTTATAATGTATTTTGATTTACTCTAAATTTAACGAATTAAATATATAATATGTCAGCCGGGTTGTCAGCCCTGCGTGACGGCCGTCTTTGCCCCCAGAAAAAACATCTGATACTCATTTCCGTTAGAGGCTGAGTCGATCCCAGGGCCATTGTGCCGCCAGAAGGTTTGGATCAGTTTAAAAATCCTGACCCCACCGGGACTTGAACCCTCGACCTTGCGGTTTTGTAGCGTAGTACCTTAACCACTACGCTACGGCGTGCCCCTGTGATTATACACAATGTAGAAGAAACTTATTTTATTACAGACAAAGATGACAACCAATTTTTATAGATAACTAAGTTTAAGTTGGGTTCAGGCTAGGTTGAGATTTGGTTAGGTTCTGTTTAGGTTCAGGCAAGGTTCACGTTAGGTTTAGGCTAGGTTCAAGTTAGGTTCAGGTTATGTTCAGGCTAGGTTCAGATTGGGTTCAGGCTAGGTTCAAGTTATGTTCATGTTAGGTTCAGGTTCAGTTATGTTCGGTTAGGTTTGGTTAGGTTCAGTAGGTTAGGTTATGTTAGGTTAGGTTCGGTCAGATCCGGTCAGGTTGAGTCAGTTTAGTACAGGTCAGCTCATTTAAGCGTCCAAAAAGCTATTTTTTTCACGTTTTTCAATACAAAGGTTGATTTTTAAAGGTGTAGGAGTTGAGAATCACAACTGGTAATAATCTTCTTCTTCTTCTTCTTCTTAAACTTAATTTGTAGGATTTCATCCTGTTTATTTCCAAAGTCACTCCTCGGAGGAAGACGCATTGGATATGCATTCGCTGTCTATCCATCTCTTGGCTGGTCTTCCTCTTGTTCTTCTCCCGTCCATTGGTCTATCTTCTTTAGCTCTTTTTGCAAGCCGGTTTTCTTCAATTCTTTCTATTTGACCCTTCCAATATTTTCGTCTATCTATAATAAATTTGGTTATGTCTTGAATATGGCATTTGTCCCTAATTTCTGAGTTGTGTATTTTATCAAATAATGTTTTCCCTGAATAGTTCTTAAGATTTTCATTTCGCACGTGCTTATTATTTGTTTACTAGGGCTGATACAACAAAAACTAAACAAATAATAAAAAACTGGTAATAATATAATAATAATAATAATAATAATAATAATAATAATAATAATAATATAAAAAGAATAATCCCGGGAATCTCATGAACATTAAAAAACCTTCAAAATCGGATGAACGGTACGGCAGCGCACAAAATACGAACAAACAAACAAAGAAACATTCATTAATTAAATAAAAATAAAACGTAGTTTTATTTGGTTTTCATATTTATTATATATGATTTATATATATATTTTATATATATATATTTTATATATATATATATTTATATATAAATTTTTATATATATAAATTTATATATATTTATATATAAATATGAAAATCAAATAAAACTACGTTTTATTTTTATTTAATTAATAAATATGGATTTTCATCAAGTAAACACCAACTCAACTGATTAAAGAAACATTCATTTTTATATATTAGATGTAGGAAAATGACACTACAAAATTATTTTCTTGAAAAATGGACTACCATCGTTTTTAGACGTCGCCCTTCAAATTAATTTGCTTGCAATTTCAACGCATCTAGGACTGAAAGTCACTGACGTTGGAGAGAAATCGATGAAGCTTAAATTATGCAACAGTTAATGTGTAAGAGCCTACATTCGGCAGGCTGAGACTGTTAAGATCCTCGTCACATTTCATCTGACTAAAACCCTTCCTCTGTAACTTGAGCAGTTGGTGGGCTACTTCAATCCCAGGGCAAATAAACCTTAGAGCTAATTATGGCTTTGCTGGGTTTACTTTGCCTCACACAGTGACAATGCTTCAGTCCTCTCAGCTTAACTTTGAACCCAACAAAGTAAGGATGTCATGCGCTGCCCTCGGGCAGAATTACTATGGATGGATGGATGTTTAGATGAATAAGTGCAAGGAAAAATAATTATAAATTTATATTTTTAGATACCCCGTGCCGATTATCCGGCGTTGCCGCGGAATCTACTTATCCCGATCTTCTTGGCATACATGAGCTGAAATACGAAAATGAATGTGTTTTATGTTTAGTTAAATAAATGAGAGGAACATTTTATATTGTAATTATTTTTAGATAAACCTTGATGTTTACTCGATGTTGCCCGGGAATCTACTTATCTCGATCTTCTTGACATAAATGAGCTAAAAGACAAAATTCGTTATTGTGAGTTATCCGCAAAAGAATACTCGCCATGTGCTGCTATGCTTGTGTGATAAAAAATAGTAGTAGTAGTAGTAGTAATATAGTAATAGGACTTTATTAGACTAAAAGTAAGATATATACAATATTATTTACAAATATGGGTAGCACGGGCAGTAAGCCGTACGTGCTGTTGACAGTCCGTTACAATGAAGTAATATTTAATCAATTGAGTTGGTGTTTACTTGATGAAAATCCATATTTATTAATTAAATAAAAATAAAACGTAGTTTTATTTGATTTTCATATTTATTATATAATTCAGTGACAGCTGTTTCGGTAAAAAATTTTGGACCAAAGAGAGATGAACAGACAGGTGAATGGAGAAGACTACATAACAATGAACTACATGGTCTTTATAGGAAGCCAGATATAATGAGAACAGTTAAGTCTCGTAGACTGCGATGGGCAGGACATGTTGCGCGTATGGGGAATGAAAGACGTGCATGGAAACTTCTTGTAGGAAAGCCAGAGGGAAAACGCCCAGTTGGTAGACCAAGAATGAGGTGGGAGAACAACTTTAACTATGATTTGAGGGAAGTAGAATATACATGGAATGATTGGAAAGTATTGGCTCAGGATAGGGATGTATGGAGAGCTTATGTCCGCGCGGCCATGAACCTACGGGTTCGATAGTGCCAGTGAGTAAGTAAGTAAGTACCGTAACTCGTAGCATGCCCGTCTTTCACGATTTGAATTTAGAAATTCTACCGCAATAACTGACGCCTCCAATATTCTAAATCGTTACATTTTCTTAATATATGTATCGCGTCTTCAAAGCTCCCGCACATTGGACAAATTCGCATATCGTGATCGTCGCTAATTTTTACAAATTTCCATGTCCCTAGCCTAAAACAAGCAAGTCGTGATATTTCTTTAAATCCTAGGCTGAGTATATACGATTCTTTTCCTCAAACATGTTTTAGGCCTCTTTGTAAAAACAGTAAGCGTTTTCCCGTACATTCGGCGAAAATATCTTGTTATAAAAAAGTAAGTATGTGATCCATAGCTAAAATCTCTCTCCCGACAGGTCCTGCCATCGTAAGTACCAGGTGTCATGTAACACGCAAATTTACCTATAAGGTGCTTATATTATTTACTTTGGGGAAATTTTATGTGCTAGATTTTTCTATTTAATGTAATCTTGATGTTTATTTAAGAACATATACAGTGGAGAGTACTAATTATTAATGCAGTTTAGAGTTAGTTATTTTCTTGAATATTGATTAAATATGTGCCAGCAGTCGCGGTTGCGTATCAATGAAATGGATGGTTTTTGTTTCCAACTTTTATTCTGATCCTACAACATACGATTTAATTATGATATCGCAGATTTGCTGTTATTTACTTATAATCTTTATTTGTGTTCCAAAATAATATCAATTTATAAACAGTAATTTATGGCACAAATGCGACATTCTGTCGGCCCTATCCCTATTTTTTTTACAGAATGCTGACGCCACTGTTTGCGAAGTAATCGCCACTGATCTCATGCACAGATTTGCAGTGACCATGTGTAAGTAACAACTTTGTTGGTTATCGCATGTCAGCCCTCGGCCAGTTCCTGAATTATCTCACTTTAGTAGAAGTTTCTCAAGGAACAAGTAGCCCTATAGCAAGTGTCTCTATTATCATAAGTAATGCCACGAGTGATTTCCAAATTATCGATAAATTCACGACTCACGAAGTGAGGAGTGAATTTATCTAGAGAATTTGGAAATCAAGAGTGGCATTTGTTAGGACTATTTAACGAATAAAATTAAGCTGTTTACTCACAAATCATTATTTAACTATAGTTATTTTAAAATATTTATACATTTAATGTAAACGGCGATGTTTGAAAACAAATGAGAAACGATAGGTACGCTTCTACTGCTTCATTTGTTTATCACTGCAACCAGATCATACTATTTATTGCCAAAGGAACGCAATATTGTAAGGAGGAGCTTTCTTTAATATGGTAATCATAACACTGATAAATATTTGGTGAAACACGACTCTGATTGGTTGTAAAACAGAAATCATTGAAACGTGATTGGTCATTGACTCCCATTTGGGGCATGAGTTAAATAGTCAGGGAAAGTTATCTTACAGCCTGCGTACAGCTATCACTGACAGCACGATATACTTACTTACTTACTCACTGACACTATCGAACCCGTAGGTTCATGACCGCACGGACATAAGCTCTCCATACATCGCTATCCAGAGCTAATGCTTTCCAATCATTCCCTGTATAATCTACTTCCCTCAAATCATAGTTAATGTTATTCTCCCACTTCATTCTTGGTCTACCAACTGGGCTTTTCCTACAAGAAGCTTCCATGCAAGTCTTTCATTCCCCATACGTGCAACATGTCTTGCCCATCGCAGTCTACGAGACTTAACTGTTCTTATTATATTTGGCTTCCTATAAAGACCATGTAATTCATTGTTATGTAGTCTTCTCCATTCACATATTTCTTCAACTCTCTTTGGTCCAAAAATTTTCCTAAGAACTTTATTCTCAAATACTTGTAATCTCCTTTTTTCCCTTAAAGTAAGAGTCCATGTTTCGCATCCATATAATACAACTGGTAGAATAATAGTTTTATATATTTTCAGTTTAACGTTTTTTGAAAGGAGTTGGGACATCAAGAGTCTCTGGACAGCACGATATAATCACAGCAAACTCGTGAACAGAGTAGGTCAAGTGAGAAAGAAAAATGAAAAGCTATGCGCATTGTTGATTACGTAAATATTATTTATTTGCGCTGTCAATCAGAAACATTTAAATAAAAATAATGTTACAGGATTCACAAACTCCACCTGATGTTCATTAATATAATTTATTTTTTATAATTACAAACAGGAATGAGTCGTAAAAATGAATTTAAACATAGGCTCAATTATATTATTATTATCTTATTCTTCTTCCTTCCAAGTATTAGGCCAAGGCCTGTTACGATCCTATAGAAAATTTTCCCTCCAGCGTTTCATAGGACGGCCCAGTGATATTCGTCCTCTTTGTTAATAATTATAAACAGCTTTGGGGGAGCAAATGGTTGGTACGGCCTCGAGAAGGGTACAGATGCCGACTATGTATACCTTAATAAATCTCGAGTAATGCCTCTGCGACTTTTTTAGCAGCTCTGCCAGCAAGTCCTAATCCTACGTTCTCGTCGTGCTCCCTGACTGCAGTCGTAATAGACTGTAGCTAACAGGATGGGACGAAAGGCGAGTTCTCAGCGCCTTAAAACTGAGACCTTTCAGCTAAGGGAGCAAACCCTAAAAAAAAACCAGGTCCGCCATGTCTGGGGATTAGGCGTCAGGCTGGCAACCTGGCCCTGGAAAAAGTATATCGCTACGTACTTCAGTAAAATATGTCAGCCGGATGGATTTAAATATGACAGACTTAAGCTACTAAAACGGACCTTTGCTATTGGCACATGGAATGTTCAAGGTTTGAACACTAAAGAACAAGAAGTAATAGATGAGATTACAGCAAGGAATGCAGATATTATTGTGCTCTCAGAAACAAAAAAGAAAGGGAAAGGACAGGAAAAATTAGGAAATTATACACATAAACAGCTTTGGGGATCCGATTTGAACTCATTCTTTCAAAATGGTGTTTCCAATTTAGTTGGTACTGTTTAATATATTCCAAAATTGGCGTAGTCTTCAATTCTTTTAAGATATCGGTGTTCCTTTTTCGATCCCATCTGGCGCAGCCCGCTGTTCTGCACATGAATCTCATTTCACAAGCCGTTATTCTGCTTTCATGTTGTCTTTTTAGTGTCCATGCTTCACTACCATAGGTCAACACTGGTCTAGCCAAAGTGTTATATAAACATAATCTGGTGTTTTTATGTACAAGGGATGGTTTCATAACTTGATTAATAATTCCCAAACTTTTATTATAACTAGTAATTTTTTCAGGGATATCCTTTTCATCCCAGATAGAGAGATAATATCCAAGATATTTAAATTATTTAGATCTCTCTAAAATTTTATTCTGGAGACAGATTTTACTTTGTACGGGGTCCTTCCCATGAAATGCCATAATTTTAGTTTTGTTAATTGATATTTCCATATTAAATTTGACACCTATTTTTTGTAAATTATAAATTGAAAGTTGCAAATCATTTTCGGAAAGTGCCAGAAGAGGTAAATCGTCTGCAAAAAGAATAGCATCGCGTTTGAGGTTCCTATTGATGGGTACATATCCCCGTTGAGATTTCCTTCATTCGTTTATTATTCTAATTATTATTATTATTATTATTATTATTATTATTATTATTATTATTATTATTATTATTATTATTATTATATTATTATTGCCATTAGCTCAGGATAGGGATGTATGGAGAGCTTATGTCCGCGCGGCCATGAACCTACGGGTTCGATAGTGCCAGTGAGTAAGTATTATTATTATTATTATTATTATTATTATTATTATTATTATTACCATCATCATCATCATCATCATCATCAATAAAAGAGGAAGTTGAGGATGCAAAAAAAAAATGGTTTGGGGAAAAAATATGTAGGCCTAGTCAAAACCTTGCAAAAAAACTGTAGTACTGACCTGAAATGGAGCATGCTGTATGAAATAAAAAGAGAACAACACATAACATTTCAAACAACTTCTCGATATATTAAATTGTTTGATAAAAAATAAAACAAGATGTTAGCAAACATATCTATGTAAACACACACACACACACAAACACACACACACACACACACACACACACACACACACACACACACACATATAATATACTCCTTTCATGTAGGAGACAAAAAACTGTAGAGTTAAATCAATAACAAAGGTTCGCAAATAGAGAAATAGATGGAGCTGAGGTAGATGAAGTGAAAACAAATGTGCAGGACAGCACTTTGAAGTAGGCTACATGTGTGGGTTTGTATCGAGCCTCAGGACACTGTACACTCCTCTGTAGTCACACCGTGGAAATGAACTGCTTGTGATACAAACATCAATGGTGTAATCTATTTCAAATAACATTCTAATATCCTCGCTAGAAATACCTTCTAGCTTGCATTCCCAAACTAAATAGTTTAATTGACAAAAGAATGATACAGTAACGAATTACATGAGGAACTTTTCAACTCTCTTGTCTATTTTCGTAACATTTTTTTGTAAAATGATTTAAGGTAGTTGGTCTCGGTGGTCCCTTGATTATGTTCCCTGGCTATGTTGCCGAGGGTCTCGAGTTCAAAGCCGGTTTGGATCGATGCATTTTTAGGATGGAAAAGTCCAATGCACAAGTCCTCCGGGAAAGACTACATTATATTATAGTGTATATATATAAATTTTGGTCATGTTGTTTTCGATGTCTACTAGATACGATCTATAATATATATATATATATATATATATATATATATATTTGTAGCATTAGTAATTCCTAGAATTACTAATTTGGCTATTATTTAGGACCACACAATAAGCTTTTCTTATGCAGTGGTTAACGGCAACTCAAGGGTTGGCAGGTACACGTACCTGGCTAAGTGAAACTAATGTTTATTATAAAAGTGTAAATTTGATTGACGTGTTGACAATACATTTTGTAAAAGAAATACTTGAGCCAATTTAAAACGTCCTTGGAAAATTAATATAGAAGGCCAAGAAATGTTATTGTTAACACAGTGTGGTTAGGATCTCAGACACACACACAGTGTGGTTAGTCGCTCTAATACGATCACAGTGTGTGGCCTTTTGCTCTTATACACACACGGAGTGTGGCTGGTGGCCCATACGAGTACATACAGTGTGGCCAGTGGCTACCTTACGAAAACAGAGTGGGTTAGTTTGTCATATTACTAGTATTCGGAGGAGTCTGATACTCCTATATTATTATCTAAAGTGTTAATCAATCGATCGTACGTAAATATCCTAGGAAGTCTAGATTTGCTCAAGCAGCCTTCAAGATAATATGAATTCATTATACATTGTGTTGTTCATAAGAAGTTCACAGAATAAACCCGTTTTAATTAACTACACTACTCATTGTTACTGATCATCGAATTCCTTGTCCATCTCATCGGCAGAACCCAGAAAGAAGCTTAATATAAAACACGCCCTGTAGAGACACTCATTTTCTTCCGGCTGCATATTATGTAGTAAATGAACAAGCTGCCAGCTTTCATGCGTAGAGGAGGAAGAAGGCGAAGAAGAAGATATATAATTTTATGAGAACAACCGAGGTTTGATCCTTGGAACTGCGAGCAATGTATAAGTGGGTTGCTAGCCCGTTTTCATGACGGGTTTATTATTCGGGGTTTCCTCCCTAGGCTGATCGCCTTCACCCAGCTCAGAGCCCAGCCTGCCCAGTTTTATTTCGGAGTTGTCTCTCCTAGATGGGTTGTCTTGCAGGACTAACGAACCCCATCTGCCCGTTTGTCAATCTACGAGGCAGTAGATGTAGAGTTGCCTCTTCCGTAGGGTACACCGTACCGAAGGACTCCTTCTCCGCTGTATGTGCCGTTGAGGTCTTCACCGTAACCCTGGGAAGGGGCCCTCACAAGGTACTATCAACTGGGCAAGCTGAATCAAGGTTTTTTTACGAGGCGTTACTACTCCCCCTCACCCTTTTTCAACCTGGCTTGGGGCAGGTTATGGCGGGAACTATTCAGGGGAAAACATTATTTGATAAAATACACAACACAGAAATTAGGGACAAATGCCATATTCAAGACATAACCAAATTTATTATGGATAGACGAAAATATTGGATTAGGTCAAATTTCGAAATTCCCGCAAATTTTGACCTAATCCAGAGGTTCATCGGTCCACCAACAGAGGGAAGAAGAAAAGTTTATTCCGATCGACATAACATCAGTCGCCAAAAAAGTACTGAAGATGAGACCGTTACGGTCTCGAAATCGCGATCTACTTAGAAGATTTATATGAAGAGAGGTAAGAAACATTTAATTTCACCATAGGTTTTGTTACCTAGTAACTAAGAACTAAAGCGCCAATTAATGTTATAATAGTAGATAAAGGCTATTTTATTTGGCTAAATCTAAATTTTTTAGTTCTTAAGAATTCCATGTTCTAGGTATAACTTATGAAGATGTGAAAGGATTTAAGACCACGAAAATACAAATGCTTTTTCCGATACAGATTTACAGAGCTTGGTTTTCGTATTTCTGTTTTACGTGAATGCAAAAGGAAAGATATATATGCAAGATGGCATTGTCAATAAAAATATATGACACGTTAGAGGATCTGAGAAATAGAATTCCATCTGCCTCCTCGGTTCTTGCATTTTCTAAAGCCAATCTTTCGCTTTTCCCTGAGGTTAAATCCGCTTGGGGAATTTGTTTCATGTCAAGGAAAAAAATCTCTCATCACAGCGGTTTCGTGAATGGAAAAAGTCAACTTCTCAACATTCTTGAATATATTGCATATTAAATAAAATTCTTTTTGAGAAGATAAAACATATAACGTTCCAGAAAAAAAAACTCTTTCTAAAAGAAATTCAACAAGTCTTTTTTTAAACTAATATGTTCAAACAAACAAAACAAGCAATAAATGCTTTAAACTCTGTTTGGTGGAGCAAAAAGTATTACAAAAAATAGAAAATTACAAATATATCAAACCATAATTCAGAGCTTTTTAACATATGGTGCTGAAGTCTGGCAAATTCCTACCGGGGAAATGAATTTTAACCCTTAAATTCATAATGTATCCTTTTGGATACATCAGTTGGTTCAATTAATTTAATATTTTAAATAAATCAGAAGAAAACGAACATAAAGGAACCACTTAAATGTTGGTCTAATTATACAATATACCTAATAATAACAGTTATACAATATTCCGTTTTCACTGCGGTCCGCCACATTCAAATAAGTAACAGAAGAAATTTGTGTTTTGCCAATTTAAGGGTTAAGTACAGAAATGGGTGTTTTAAGAAGATCAGCTGGAAAATCTAGAATGGATAGAATACAAAATAAAGAAATAAGGGAAATTATGGGTGTACAAGAGGAGCCTGACATCATAGACATTATAGAAAAGTAAATATTGCAGTGGTATGGTCATGTCAAAAGAATGCCAGAGCAAAGATTGACAAAAATTGTTATGGAATGGATCCCAATAGAAAGGAGGAAGAGAGGAAGACCGAAAAAAACTTGGATAGAAGGGGTGGAAGCAGCTATGAATATCAGATGAATGGAGGAAGATCAATGGATGGACAGAGAGGAATGGCGTTTGGTTTCCGGAAGACGACGGCAGCTGCCATGATGCCGGATGATGATGATGCTCAAACAATAAAGCAGGAGATTTAGGTATATATCTTTAATTTAAAAAAAATGAAAAATTTAATACTCTATAATATTTAATGTCCACCGCTGTGGTCTCGAGGTATCGTGCTGCCTTGTCACGCAGCGGGCCCGGGTTCGATCCCCGGTCGGGGCAGTTTTTCTGGGTGAGGTTTTTATCGGGGTTTTTCCTCACTTGTAAGACAAATGTCAGGAAAACTTTGAGGCCCATACGGTCCCCGAAATCATATGGCCACCATCATCATCCTTATCATTATCATCATCATCATCATCATCCTTCACCGGTGTGGAAAGCAACGGGAAGCTACCACACCTATAATTCCCTAATAAAGCTGCAAGCATAGCATGAAAATGCTATGATTGCAGTAAAGGACCTGCCTTCGGTCAGAATTACTATGGATGGATGGATAATATTTACTACTTGAGGGAAGTAGATTATACAGGGGATGATTGGAAAGCATTAGCTCAGGATAGGGATGTATGGAGAGCTTATGTCCGCGCGGCCATGAACCTACGGGTTCGATAGTGCCAGTAAGTAAGTATAATATTTAATGCAACATTTTAACTTAGTTTTCTTCTTCTTCTTCTTCTTCTTCTTCTTCTTCACGGTTTAGGCTTTTTTGTTAGCTTGTTCTGGCTCCAAATTGCTGCTGTTTCCCTCTGTTTGGTCTTCCCAAGCTTATTCTTTCTTGTGGTGAATATTTGAATGCTGGCTTTGGTATTCTGTCGTCATTCATCCTTGCTAAGTGTTCTTTCTAGTTTGTTCTGTATTTCACAATTGTTGTGTTTAATTCCTCTACTTTTAGTTGCTGTCTTATTTCTATGTTGTGTTTTTTTTATCTTTTTGTCTGTTTAACTTAGCATAGAATCTAGTCTAATATATAAAAATGAATGTTTGTTTGTTTGTATATTTGTTTGTTCGTTCGTACTTTATGCGCGGCCAAACCGTTGATCCGATTGTGATTTTTTTTTTGCAAAATGTTCAGGAGATTCCCGGGATGAATATAAGCTATAACTCCTACATTCTTAAAAAAAGCACCGCTTGTAGTGAAAAATGTGAAAAAGTCCCTCTCTTTTACCCTTAAATGGCTTATGCAGCCTGAAACCATAACAAATACACGAAATTGATGTACAGAGAATTGAATATCTCAAAAAACTCTACAAAAAAAAGTCCGCTACAGCATAATGTTTATCTTTTACATATAACATACAGTAGTCATTTTTGTCTTTCTTTGATGCCAGTAGATTCCCGGGCAAGCATGTGCTGCCACACCATTCATCCGATTGTCATGGGGCTTTTTGCAAAATGTTCAGGATTTTCCCGGGAAGGTTTTAGGTTATAAGAGAGTTTTAATGCTCAAGCCCTTCACCCTTAAAAATCACCTTCTATAGCGAAAAAAAAAAACGTGAAAAAATTTCGCTTTTTGTAAGCTTACGCTGCCTAAACAAAAATATACAAAATTAATTTACACAGAATTGAATATCTCAAAAAACTCTACAGAAAAGTCCGTGACAGCATATGTTTATCTTTTAAGGATAACTCACAATAACCATTTTTGTCTTTCATTGATGCCAAAGATCGTGATAAGTAGATTCCCGGGCAAGCATAGCAGCGCACGGCGGGTATTCTTTTATGGATAATTCAAAATAACGAATTCAGTCTTTGAGTTCATTTATGCCAAGAAGATCGGGATGCGTAGATTCCCGGGCAATACCGCATAACCAGCACGGGGTATCTAAAATAATAACGATATAAATTTATATTAATTAAATAAAAATTAAACGTAGTTTTATTTGATTTTCATATTTATTATAGAATTCAGTGACAGCTGTTTCGGTACACTGTACCTTCTTCAGACATGTTAACAAATTATGAATTGTGTTCCAACTGATCAAAGCAACAATACAACAATATTTATTTAATTTTTTTAATTTAACAAAGGGTATTCATTCAAATCAAGTTGAGAATTTAACAGTTTTTTACTACTTTTAAATTTATTAATTTCTGCAGCCTCCAAAAGATCTAACTTCTTACCCTTATCACAAATATGTAAAATTTCAAAATTTGGATCGAAACAATGATTAAATTGGAATAGGTGGTTAGCATATTTTGAATTTTCTAAATTTCTGTTATATGCTCTCATGTGTTCCTTTATACGAGAGATAAAAGGTCTACCAGTTTGTCATATATAGACATTGTCACATGTGCCACACTTCAATTTATATACACCTGATAATTTTTCCTTTTACTTATTAAACAAAATACAAAAAAAAAAATTATCATTTATTTAGGTGTAGCAGCGCACGGCGGGTATTAGCTAGTTTTCTTTATACATCCGCTTGTTGGATAAAAATAGGATCTCGATAATTAAAAAAGTCTGAACTATCAACCAAGAGGAGGAAAAAGAGATCGGGGACGCCCACGACAGAGATGGACACAGCAGCTATAATACTTGGAGCCAGAACGAACCAAAAATGTTCGATCCTCGGAAGAAGAAGAAAAGAAAAATCCATCCATAGTAATTCTGCCCGAAGGCATTTTCATGCTATGCTTGCAGATTTACTAGGGAATTGTATAGGTGTGGTAGCTTCCCGTTGCTTTCCACACCTGTGAAGGATGATGATGATGATAAAGATGATGGCCATATGATTTCGGGGACCGTTTGGGCCTCAAAGTTTTCCTGACATTTGTCTTACAGGTGAGGAAAAACCCCGATAAAAACCTCACCCAGAAAAACTGCCCCGACCGGGGATCGAACCCGGGCCCGCTGCGTGACAAGGCAGCACGCTACCTCGAGACCACAGCGGTGGACACAAAAGAAGAATAATTATAAAAATTATTAAAAAATGTCTTATAGATAAAGAACTAAACAATTATTCATGAAACTTATGTTAAACATCGATAAGTAATTCTTTTAAAATCTCGTTTTTATTATTGTTTTAAATAAATTAAAAATATACATTGTGTGGTTAAAATAGATGAAGTAAACTTAATTTTAATTGGCAGCGATAGCAATTAAAACTCTCGCATGACCAATTAAAATAGATATAACACGCTGAGTAGGAACCTACCAATAGGAATTAAGTATATGATCACGTGATTTAACACTTCTTTATAATTTACATATGGCGATTTTATCGTTCAGTAGCTTGATCTGGTAGGTTCCGAAGTTCATCTGGGACTATGTAAATTGATATACATTTGATAGATTAAACACAATAATTATGTTTATTAAATAACATAAATATAGAATTATACGATAAATAATAATGATACAGGATAATATAGTGCGGCGAAGATTATTTTCCACCGGCAAAAGTACGTTAAATTGGAAGAAGAGTAAATTTTAAGATAAATAAAATTAAGAAGAGCTAAAGAATATAGACCAATGGACAGGAGAAGAGCAAGAGGAAGACCAGCCAAGAGATGGGTAGACAGTAGATGCACATCCAATAGTCTTCCTCCGAGGAGTGATTTGGGAAATAAACAGGATGAAAATCCTACAAATAAATAATAAACATAGGCTCAATTCTGGAAATGCGTGCTATTATGCATTGCAGAGACTCTTGATGTCCCAACTCCTTTCAAAAAACGTTAAACTGAAAATATATAAAACTATTATTCTACCAGTTATATTATATGGGTGCGAAACATGGACTCTTACTTTAAGAGAGGAAAGAAGATTACAAGTATTTGAGAATAAAGTACTTAGGAAAATTTTTGGACCAAAGAGAGATGAACAGACAGGTGAATGGAGAAGACTACATAACAATGAACTACATGGTCTTTATAGGAAGCCAGATATAATAAGAACAGTTAAGTCTCGTAGACTGCGATGGGCAGGACATGTTGCACGTATGGGGAATGGGAGACTTGCATGGAAGCTTCTTGTAGGAAAGCCAGAGGGAAAACGCCCAGTTGGTAGACCAAGAATGAGGTGGGAGAATAACATTAACTATGATTTGAGGGAAGTAGATTATACAGGGAATGATTGGAAAGCACTAGCTCAGGATAGGGATGTATGGAGAGCTTATGTCCGTGCGGCCATGAACCTACGGGTTCGACAGTGCCAGTGAGTAAGTAAGTAAGTAAGTAATAGGCTAATAATAATAATAATAATAATAATAATAATAATAATAATAATAATGATAAAAAAAATAATAATAAGAAAAATCTCAAGTTATTTCATCATCATCATCATCATAGTACATTCACGAATTTAGGCCATTTGTTGACCTGTTTCGGCCTCAAGAGAAACACCATCCAGAAGTCTTTTGAGTGGACGACCTGGTCTTCTTCTTCCTGCAGGTTGATATCTTAACATTAGTTTGGGTATCCTGTGATCTTCCATTCGATGACCATGTTGTATCCATCTTGACTTATAATCAGACATTTTGTTTTCTAAAGTTTCCATGTGTAATTCTTCTAAGATGTCTTCATTTTTTTTGTGATCTAGTAGTGTGTATCCTTAACAAATATAATTTATTATTTTCGAAAAAAAATATCTATCGAAAAAATTTAATCCGCTGAAGAAAATCTTAAATTTGAACCCAGAGATAATAAAGCCTATACTTATTATATATATATATATATATTAGCTCTCTATACTTCCGTAATTTTTTTTAATGTCCCAGGTTGGTATTTTCGACATTTCTAGTGTTCTCTCTTGGCATGGCGTAAACATAATATATACAAATTTTTATAATATTCACTTCAGTGGTTCGGAAACAATTATTGTTGATATGCGTAAATATATCAGAAATTTTTAAAAACGTCGTTTTTTTAATATAAACGCTGAAGTTTGGATACAATTTATTAAATTTTCATAGAACATATTACATCAATTACTGTCACGTGAGTGGCTCACAACAATCACCAGAACATCCTGATAACGCTCAAATTAATTTAAAATGTGCTGCAAGCAATATATAATAGCAATTGTTATTTTTATGTTGCAAAACTGCATGGCTATTATATGAAAATAAATTTTCATTATTTTTATATAGATAAAAATAAACATATCAGAAACATATGTTAAATGCATCAAATTGTATGTCATTACCACTAATACAAAACCTCGTAACTGAATAATTTATATTTACTTAATTTGTATACTTACTCACTGGCACTATCGAACCCGTAGGTTCATGGCCGCGCGGACATAAGCTCTACACACATCCCTATCCTGAGCTAATGCTTTCCAATTATCCCCTGTATAATCTACTTCCCTCAAATCATAGTTAATGTTGTTCTCCCACCTCATTCTTGGTCTACCAACTGGGCGTTTTCCCTCTGGCTTTCCAACAAGAAGCTTCCATGCACTACTTTCATTCCCCATACGCGCAACATGTCCAGCCCATCGCAGTCTACGAGACTTAATTGTTCTTATTATATCTGGCTTCCCATAAAGACCATGTAGTTTATTGTTATGTAGTCTTCTCCATTCACCTGTCTGTTCATCTCTCTTTGGTCCAAAAATTTTCCTAAGTACTTTATTCTCAAATACTTGTAATCTCCTTTCCTCCCTTAAAGTAAGAGTCCATGTTTCGCACCCATATAATATAACTGGTAGAATAATAGTTTTATATATTTTCAGTTTAACGTTTTTTGAAAGGAGTTGGGACATCAAAAGTCTCTGCAATGCATAATAGCACGCATTTATAGAATTGAGCCTATGTTTAATTTCTTGTGATCTCATTCCTATGAATAATTTATATTAGCCGATAAAAAAATATTAAATTAAAAATGGTAAAATACGCAATTCCGATCCTTATCATGGTGGAATGGCTTGTGTGCTTAAATGACCCCGAGAACTATGCCGATGATAGCATTTTTACCGAAAGTGACGGGTTGAAGGCAATAAGCCAGACGAAAAAAAAGAAGATCGTCACTCAGATGTTTCACCCTAAAAATAAAACCGCCAAGAAATGTTGAAATGAGTTCTACTGGGGTAAAATTTTCCGAAGTAAAATAGTCCTCCATTCGGAGTAACTGTACGAAATTGGGACCGGAAGTAAACATCAATAAAACTAGATATATGTTCACACATAGAAATACATTATATAATTAAAATAGACAACTAATGACAAATGGGGGAAATTTTGAAAAGTGGCTGAATTCAGATATCTATGAAAAATAGTTACAAACAGGAACGAGATGCACAAAGAAATTAAACATAGACTCAATTAAGATAGAATATTTTTTATCACTCCCCTCATATTGTTCTTCTTATTTGATTATAAACTAGTTTCGGAACATAGTTTGTGTTCCATCCTCAGTATCGTCACGACCGTTGTTCTGTCGTCTTGAAGAGCTGTCCTTCTCTCCTTCCATTGGCTAATAGACTCAATTCTCCAAGTGCACGCTATTATGCATTACAAGGACTCTTGTCGTCCCAACTTCTCTAAAGAAACTATAAACTGAAAATACATAAAACTGTTATTCTACCAGTTATATTATATGAGTGCGAAACATGGACTCTTACTTTAAGGGAGGAGAATGTATTACGATTATTTGAAAATAAAGTTCTCAGTAAAATGTTTGAACCAAAGAGAGAAGATCAGACAGTCGAATGGAGGAAACTACACAATAATGAACACAGGAAACTTGTCCCAACTGGGTTTCGAACCCGTGCATATTGCGTTATGAGGCAATGACGTATTATAAAAATATAAAACTAAAATATGTGAAATAATTTCGTAAATAATATCTTACTTAAATATACTTCTGGAGGAAATGTAGGAGCCTTTACCTCCTACCACTTCAACAGTCCTTTAAGACCAGTACTGGAACCACTTTGATGATACGAGATATTCCTCAATGCAAGTTTTTCCACAATTTTGGAAATATCTCTACTTTTTCTACCTTTTCACTGCTGACATATTTCCAGCCTTTAAAACCCTCCTTGCTCAATGCAGGGAGAAATATGGAAAAAGTTTATTTAGGTTCCTAAGAGATGGCAGTATATGCCTGCTTAGTTTGAAAGCAATGCAATACGTATTATATAACTAGCAGGCGTTTGGAGTTGAGAATGGATGTACATGCCCATAGCACGGCAAGCATTTTCTTTGCCAACGCATATACCCGTTCGTAGCAGTGTAAAGGTTAAAAGCTCACTCAATTTATTTTATAAAATTATTTAGGATTGATGATCGGGGCAAGAGGTACTATACCAGGATTCGTAGCCAAATTTTGGAATTTCTTAGATTTGGACAGGGTGCATCTTTCTAAAATTGCCATCGCTGCCATTAGAGGATCAATTTGAATTTTAAGAAACCATATTTACAAAATTTCTACTTTATAGTATGTATACTTCAATTAGGCCTACAATTTGAATTTTTTAAAATGTATTTACAAAATGTATTTCATCAATTCCTAAAATTAATTGTCTGTATCACTTTGTCCTTGAGACAATCCTCTAATGAGGAAAGTTGTATAAAATTAAAAAAAAAATAATTCCACCATTGTGATCTGGGGATAGCGTTCGCTTTCTCGTACGCAGCGGGCCCGGGTTCGATCGCCAGTTGGGATAAATTACCAAGGAGATTTTTTTGGGGTTTTCCTCATCTGCAAGACAAATATCAGCAAAATTTAAGACCCAAACGCCCCCCCCCCCCGCAATCATCCGACCCTCATAATCACCATTATCATATTCGCCATGTTCGTATGATTGCGTGTGTGTGTGTGTGAATGGTGCGTTTTGTTTTAATATTGTGTTGTCTCGGATAAGCTGATCACTTGTGTGGTCAAAATATTATGTAATGTGATGCATAGTTAAAATCCCTCTCCCGACAGGTCTTGTCCGGGTGGCGTATGGCACGAAAAAGTACCTATAAAATGAAAACTTCTTCTTCTTCCTTCCAAGTATTAGGCCAAAGCCTGTTACGATCCTATAGAAAATTTTCACTCCATCGTTTCATAGGACGGCCCAGTGATCTTCGTCCTCTTGGTATATAATTATAAACAGCTTTGGGGATCGGATTTGAACTCATTCTTTCAAGATGGTGTTTCCAATTTAGTTGGTACTGTTTAATATATACCAAAATTGGCGTAGTCTTCAATTCTTTTAAGATATCGGTGTTTCTTTTCCGATCCCATCTGGTGTAACCCGCTGTTCTGCGCATGAACCTCATTTTACAAGCCGTTATTATGCTTTCATGTTGTCTTTTTAGTGTCCATGCTTCACTACTATAGGTCAACACTGGTCTAGCCAAAGTGTTATATAAACATAATCTGGCGGCTTTTTTTGTACAAGGGATGGTTTCATAACTTGATTAATAATTCCCAAACTTTTATTATAACTAGTAATTTTTTCTGGGATATCCTTTTCATCCCAGATAGAGAGATAATATCCAAGATATTTAAATTGATTAGATCTCTCTAAAATTTTATTCTGGAGACAGATTTTACTTTGTATGGGGTCCTTCCCATGAAATGAGAAGTTACACTGCGGTAATGGAGTGGAATAAAACTTTACAAACGAAAACAAATGTGTTTTTTAGCTGAGTATTATTTCAACCTGATTTCATTCATTAATTAAACACTTTGAATGATCAAACAACAACCATAGAGGGCTCTCTTGTCGTGTAATTTAACCAGAGTACTTCAAGTACATCCGAATACAACTGTCAAAATCATGTATTCTCTTTGTTCACCTACAGTTGATAATATGTACGCTAACGGATTTTTTAAATAATACATTTTCTGTAAATATTCGTTACTGGTTTTTGAATTTAATCATTATTACAGATTGCAACGAAAATAGGATTGTATACCAAAAAAACAAATCACAATCTTTCATTACTATTTGTGGTAGGCCTACATTAAATTCTTACATTTAATATCAACACTAATCTAACAAGAGGATGTGTTTTTCTGAAAAAAATCACGAGTGACAAAGCCGCGGAGTGATTTTGTTTAATAAAACTCAACGTCGTGTTGGATTTGGAGTGACTGTTTAGCGAATAATACATCAGAATCTAAAAATATAAAAATGAATGTTTGTTTGTTTGTTTGTACTTTATGCGCGGCCATACCGTTGATCCGATTGTGATGCGGCTTTTTGCAAAATGATCAGGAGATTCCCGGGATGAAGACAGGCTGTAAGAGAGTTGTGATACTCAATTCCTACACCCTTAAAAATCTACCTTTGTAGTGGAAAATGTGAAAAAAGTAGCTCTTTGGACGCTTAACTGGCTTACGCTTCCTAAACCATAACAAATACACAATACTAATGTACACAGAATAGAATATCTCAAAAAGCTCTACAAAAAAGTCCGCGACGACATATGTTTATCTCTTACGGATAACTCATAATAACCATTTTTGTCTTTCATTGATGCCAAGGAGATCGAGACAAGTACGTAGATTCCTGTGCAAGCATAGCAGTATATGGCGGGTATTCTTTTACGGATAACTCATAATAACAAATTTTGTCTTTTAGTTCATTTATGCCAAGAAGATCTAGATAAGTAGATTCCCGGGCAACACCGGGTAATCAGCACGGGGAATCTTAAAATAATTACGATATAGATTTATAATTATTTTTAATTTTACTTATTCAACTAATCATAAGAAGTACATTAATTTTCGTCTTTCAGCTCATTTATGCCAAGAAGATCGGGAACGCCGGGTAAACAGCACGGGGTATAAAAACATAATTACGATATATTTTATCGACTTATTTAACTAAACATAAAACACATTAATTTTCGTATTTCAGCTCATTTATGTCAAGAATATCGGGATAAGTAGATTCCCGGGCAATGCCGGGTAATCAGCACAGGATATCTAAAAATATAAATTCATAATTATTTTTCCTTTTACTTATTCAACTAACAATAGAAGCACATTAATTTTCATTTATTTAGGCGTAGCAGCGCACTTCGGGTATTAGCTAGTGTTTAATATTTACCAAATGTGAGGTTATGTATTTCAATCTTACTTCCGAGCGATTTCTAAGCCGACTGTATATAGTTATAAATAGCATATATTTACTGTTAAATCTCTTTGGGTGGGAAAAATCAATAACGTATGATGATATGAGAAATAACTATTAACAATAAAGCAGAGTAATTATACAACATTTAATATTTTTTACAGCAACAGAACTAGTTTTTTTTGGTAATTTTTGAAGTTTTCTTTTTGGCATTTCTTGTTGTACCATATCGGACGTACATTGTTGAATCGATATCCTTGTCAAAGAAGTTAATTTGCGGAGATATATCTCATTACGAACATTCAAGAGGAAATTTTATCAACAGGAAGAGGCACAATTATCGGTCTATGAGATAAATAGTCATCATAATCCCAAACACCAAACAAAATTTTATAAATTGCCAACGTGTTTCAATAGCCAAACTATCATTTTCTTCTTCTTCATTCTAACATTATAGGTTTAAACCTGTTCTTTCTTCAATTTTTGTTGCCACATCTGCCACATCTGGGATGTCGCTGTTGTCTTCTGCCCTTAGGTGGAATTTTGAGATTTTATTGCTTTCCATCCTGCTTATATGCGCATCCCATTCTTGTTTTTCCTGGCACTATTGAATCCGTAGGTTCAAGCTCTCCATATATCTCTATCCTGAGCTAATGTTTTCCAATCATTGAGCCTATGTTTAATTTCTTTGTGCATCTCATTCCTATTTGTGATTATTGTTCCTAGTTTTTTTTTAATTCAGTCACTTCCTCAAAATTTCCCTCATTTGTCATTAGCTGTCTATTTCCATTATATAATGTATTTCTATGTGTAACCATATATTTAGTTGTAAGGGGCGGATTTCTATGACCTAAAAACTGGAAAATGTGCATGCATTTATGACCTAAAAAAGGTTTAAATATGACCTAAAAAAGACAAAAATATGACCTTATAATTGAATGCATTTTTTTTACCCATACTATATTGATTGTTCATTCATACACATTTTTAATTGTATCATAAGAAAAAGGACATCTTCTTCTATTGTCCAGTGCAAACGATTGTTACATGTTAACAGAAACTTCGAAACAAGTGAACCGTGAAACTGACGATTTTTATACAGACACAATTTTTTTTAGGAAATAAACCCAATGAGTACAACTTGGACACTGCACACACCCAGTCCCAAGGTTGAGATTTTTTAAAAATACCTTACCCCGCCGGGAATCGAACCCGGGTCGCCGGAGTGGAAGGTAGGGACTCTACCGACTACGCCACAGCGACGGACAATACAGACACAATGTTGGTTAGTTCCAATCGCCTGATGACCAGGCTATTAAAATACCCAGAATATGACTTTATCATAGAAATAAGCAGAAGTTTGACCAAAGATCTGAAAAAGTGAGAAATATGACTTTTAAGACCCAATAAAACCACTTAATCTTAATAATAAGACCTATATAAATGTTTATACTTACTTGAAGCTTAGAATTTAGGCTTTGGTAAACATATGACATGTCATAGGAATGCGCCCCTTATTTAGTTGTATTGATATTTACATTAGTCTCATATACCTATATGAATTATTAACAAATTTATTATTTATTAATTATTTGGGTTAGGCCTATAATTTAACATTTCAAGATGAAGCTGATATATCAAAGAAAATCACAAATTTTACAAAAAACAACGGGGATAATTAACAGTATAATGAAACCATCTTTAGTACAGAAGAACACAATATTACGGCTTTATAAGGTTCTTGCAAGACCAGTATTAACATATGGTAGTGAAGCATAGACAATACGAAGAAGAGATGAGAGCCGAATAACAGCAAATGAGATGCGATTTATGCGCCGTACAGCAGGCTACACAAAGTGGAACCATCAAAGAAATGAGGAAATTATGGAAGAGTTTGGATGTAGAACCCATTCTTCACCATATACAAAACTACCAGAACAATTGGAAAGCCCATCTTCAACGAATGCCGTGTCATAGAATTCCAAAAGCCACACTTCGCTACTGCCCCCAAGGCAAAAGATCGCTGGGACGTCCAAAAAAGCGCTGGATGAAAAATTCCTCTTTGAGACCGTAACAGACCTGAAGAAGTAATTCTTTTCCCATATTGTGGCGATGTTTTGAAGCAGCTAACTCTCTTCATGCCCGATGTTGTACTAACATTTTGAAGGATTAGTGTCCCAAAAAGAATTACTGGTTCAGGTTGGGTTTGATTTTCGGTAGAGCTGGATTCTCTTCTCAAGGTCGAAGTTGGTACACAAGATAGAAAAACACTTTAAAAATCACTAATAACTGATTCTTGTAGAAATAGTTGTACATTTATTTACTATTTAATTTCCCAGCAGATCAAGTAAATATAGGTGGTATTATTCTTCACCGTCAATTAAAATTAAATTATTTTCTTTTCTTGAATCAACTATTCTTCTTGTATTAAATATCACATTTTATCAGGAGAGCTGATATTGCTTCTATCCTTGATGAAAGTTATATGCTGACTGATTAGTGCAATTCTTTTCTAATTTTAAAGAACATTATTACATCACATGATTTTATATTTAAATTCTATTGGTTAATGGTCCATTAAATACCAGGTTTAAATTTGATTTGTTAAATCAAAAAGTTAATTGTTTTAACATCCAATCAGAATTTAGTATTACTTTTATTTAAAAATATTAAGTTAAGCAGATGCTCTTATTACAGTTATAACAGAAAGCTTTATATTTCTTGACAACAATGACTTAAGACACAATTTTAAAAGCATTATTTAGAAAGACTGTTATATAATACAATTTCTTTAATTGTTACTGAGACATTTTTATTCAACAATGAACAACAATTAATTATTTAGATGTTTTTATTTATTTAAATTATATTTAAATATTGAAAGAATTTTAAAGTATAAAATTATTAACTTAAACTTTCATATTTATTATGATATTAAAATCCTGCTATAGGCCACACGGCCTAATACTTGCAGGGATGATGATGATTATTATTATTTATTAATCCATATCCACTAGTCAAGCTCAAAATATGCAGTTCATCTTATGACTCATAGGTGTGTCTTGTATTAACTCTGTAATATCTGGCTCCACTGAAAATAATTATTCTGACTACGCCACTGCTGTACATAACATAAGGTTTGGGAATGAAAAATGTAGTGTGTAATTTACAGATGGCGTGTTTTTAAAAATACACAACATGCATTAGGTAAAAGCCGGGGTTACGGTACGATTCCCAGCAGATTACCAGGCTCCAGAGCTACCAACATTCACAGGATTAAGGTAATGTGTTTTCATAATGCTGTGAGGTCATGTTACAACATCCTAGCAATGGAAGTAAAAGTGCATCGTTATTACTTTTTAACCCTTAAATTGGCAAAACAATCAGAATCAATGTTCGTTCAGTCATGAACGAACGAACAAGTCTGCATAGAATGCGGCTTTTTTTATGGCGGCTACTATGCAGTTCTGCCGACACTGTAAATTTTGTCGACATGGTACGAAGGCCGAGCCCATTAACCCCATGTGATTAGTTTGAAGTGTTATAAAACACTTTGAAAATGGTTTGAATAAATATAATATTCAACTTTTATAAGATTCATGATGTGTTCCGTTGAGGTATTATTCAAAATTAATATAAAATTATGAAATATTCACCTGAAAGGTCCGTCTCCTCAACTTAATTAATCATTTAACTGTAGCGCTTTCGGGACTTGTCCCATTATCGGCAGGATTCAAAACTGGTCTGTTTTGAATCCTGCCGATGATGGGACAAGTCCCGAAAGCGCTACAGTTAAATGATTAATTAAGTTGAGGAGACGGACCTTTCAGGTGAATATTCCATAATTTTATATTAATTTTAAATATAATATTGTATGGTAATTAATATTTGTGTAGAATATTTGCGTCATTCGTTCTTTCCGTGGCTGTGCCCAGTAGCATATTTGGGCTCCGGATGATTGGCTCGTGTGTGACCTAGATAGGTTTATTATGTTTTATTTATTAATTGGATAGTGTATTATTCTTAATTAAAACCCACTGCGCTGGTATGGGTGACCATTGTTGAATGTTAATTATTTAAATTATTTTAACATTAATTTCTCGTGTCAATTATTTAAATGAGGCGGACCGCAGAGAAAACGAAATCATCCGTAACTCTTATTATTAGCGGCACGATAGACACAAACGTCCCAAGGTGATTATACACACACAATAACAACACAACACACTACAAAACATTAGTAACTATGCGCACCCCGGAGCCGCGAATTGATAATAATTGTTAATTTATAAGATTGGAATTTTCAGAACATCCGGCAGTAACGGCAAGGAGCCAAGCCGTATTCCCAGGGGTCCACTCTAAACCGATATCACGCTGGAATCAAACTCCAAGAGATGTCATTACAAAATCTACAGAGTGCACAGTGTCAGAAGAACAAAATAAAATCAATGTTTGGAGACAATTAAGAAAAAAATATATAAACTCTTCAAAAATGTCAAAAATGCTCAAAATGTTATGTAATTATGTGCTATAACTCTGTAAAATTTACAATTTATTATGTTTAATAAATGGTAGTTGGTGCTGTGCTCTTCCCCTTGGCCTGCAACCACAATGTCAAATTTGACAAGGTCCCGGGACCGACTATTTCAATCAGGGTTTTCTGAGGTTTCCCCTGATTCAAGAGCAAATACTGAAATAGACCAAAAATAGACCACCGCAGCGGCAGTAGAAAGAAACAAATAAATCCTAGCGCCATAAATAAGAACCTCCCCATCAGGGGCGTACATTGCGCTGCTCCCGTAAACGACTCGGGGAGCTTGCATGCTGCATATCATGTCATTTCCGTCAACAAATATACCACAATCAGTTTGAAATTACTACCATTAAAAATTTAACGTAGTCGAAATTTACAAAATCAAAATCTTTCGAAATGAACAAATTTTGGCAATCACAAAGAAAATCACTCAAACAAACCCACAGAGACAATCAACCCTCAAAACTACCGGGACATATGGACATTGTATAGGAACCCGGGGTCCACTTGTCTAAGCGGGTCGAAGAACTGTCCACCACCTGTATGCGCAGGTCGCACGGCAGATCTCTCTCTCTCTTCTCTCTCTCTCTCTCTCTCTCTCTCTCTCTCTCTCTCTCCTCTCTTCTCTCTAATCAGGTACATTGTGCAATTCGACACACGTTAAAGTTATTTATAATCGTTTATTTTCTTTTAATATATTAAAAATATTAAACAAATTAAACCAACTGATGTACCCAGTAGGATACATTGCCAATTTAAGGGTTCATTTCAGCGAGGTCCAACCAATGATACATGGAGTGTGCTCATTAAGTATAGTATAGTCCGGGACCGACTATTTAAATCAGGATTTGCTGCGGTTTCCCCTGATTCAAGAGCAAATGCTGAAATAGACCAAAAAAGACCGCCGCATCGGCTGTAAGAAACAAATAAGTCCTAGCGCTGTAAATAAGAACCTCTCCATCTGGGGCCTATATGGCGCTGCTCGCGTAAACGACTCGGGGAGCTTGCATGCTGCATATCATGCCATCTCCATCAACAAATATATCACAATCAGTCAACACACAAAAATCAACCAATTCGAAATTACTACCATTCAAAATTAAACGCACTTTATTGAATAAGACTAGAAAAGATTTTACAAAGTATTGGCATGTGGATGTGAAACCTGGACATTAACAAAGGCAGATAGTAAGCAAATAGAGGCTGCTGAAATGAAGATGTTGAGAGCAATAGCAGGATACCAAAGGACCGATAAAAAGAAAAACGAAGATATAAGAACATAACTTAATATATTTAATCTCTGTGAAAGAATAAAATATTATCAAAATACTTATCTTCAGCACGTATTACGAATGAATGAACAGCGCATACCAAGAAGAATGTATAATTATAAACCAAAAGGAAGAAGATTGTTGGGAAGACCATTGAAGAGATGGAAGGACCAATTCGACCTATAATGAGATCGGAACAGACCATTGGGCTTAATCCTTGTTGTTGATGATGATGAAAATTAAAAAACTCCAAGCGCGACAGGACTAGAAGGCCCTTGGCCTACCATCCGGATGCTGCCCTCACATCCAGATGTGTCAATCTCGGAGGTAGACGATCATCTAGCCTGTGTAGGAGTGGCATGTGGCCAGCATATCGGGTCCCCCAGCCGTTATAGCTGGTCTTCTCAACCTGGAGTCGCTAATTATTATAGCTACCCAAATTCCTCAAGATGCTGGGTGGGCACCGATGCCATACTGACCGAAATTCCATGAGAAAATTTCTTCCCCCATGGAGACTCGAACCAGCCAAGTCCCGTAGCTCTGCACCAAGGCATCTTGCCTTAACCACTCGGCTACGGCGCGGGACATTAAAAATTTAACACAGTCGAAATTTACAAAATCAAAACCTTTCGAAATTAACAAATTTTGGCAATCACAAATAAAACCACTCAAACAAACCCCAGGGACAATCAACCCTCAAAATTACCGGGACAAATGGACATTGTCTAGGAACCCGGGGTCCACTAGTATAAGTGGGCCGAATAACTGTGCACCACCTGTACGCGCAGGTCGCAGGGCAGATCACTCTCTCTCTACAGTATACTTCGCACACTATCATCATTAAAACATGGTAGAGGAGTAGGCTGTAATGTTTGGAGAATATGATTAAATAAAAAAGTAAACCAAAAATTGTAGCAGAAATGAAAAGCAAAATAATTTCCTGGTTTCAATATTCATTTTTATTCAATGCCCCAGGTTGTCATTTCGACATTTCTGGTATTCTCTTCTGGCATTGACGTAATTGTAATCCACTTCTGAGGTTGAGACGCCTTGAAGGCGGGGTTACGTTGCCCCGATGATATGATGGGTGATGATAATAATGGTGGTGCGCCAGGAGAGCCCTTAATTCTAAACCTAATCTAAGGCGAATATGAATGATGATGATTATGATGCCCACATGATGTTTGGAGACTGTTTGCACCTTAAATTTTTCTGACATTTATCTTACAGGTGAGGAAAAACCCGAAAAAAAACCTCACCCAGGAAACTTGTTTCGATCGGGGATCGAACCCGAACCCGCTGCGTGACAAGATAGCACGCTACGTCTACACTACAGCGGTGGACAGTAATTCAAATATTGTAGCAGAAATTAAAAGCAAAATAAATCCCTAGTTGGAATATGTAGTCAGAATGGAGGATAAAAGAATATTCAGAAAACTTTTCAGTGGCAACCAAGTGGTAAAGAAAACAGGAAGACGAAGATCAGATGATCAGGTGATGAGGATGACTGGCGAAGAATGAATATTAGGATATGGAGATTTAAGACTTTGGCAATGGGAGATTGGAATGTCGTTATACGAGAGGTCAGGGTCGTTCATGGACTGTAACCTTATACAATAATAATAATAATAATAATAATAATAATAATAATAATAATAATAATAATAATAATAATAATAATAATAATAATAATAATAATAATAATAATAATAATAATAATAACAATAATAATAACAACAACAACAATAATAATCATAATAATAATAACAATAATAATAACAATACTAATAATAACAATAATAACAATAATAATAACAATAATAACAACAACAACAATAATAATAATAATAATAATAATAACTAACTCACTGGCACTATCGAACCCGTAGGTTCATGGCCGCGCGGATATAAGCTCTCCATACGTCCCTATCCTGAGCTAACGTTTTCCAATCATCTCCTGTATAATCTACTTCCCTCAAATCATGGATAATGTTATTCTCCCACCTCATTCTTGGTCTACCAACAGGACGTTTTCCCTTTGTTTTCCTAACAGAAGCTTCCATGCACCTCTTTCATCCCCTATACGTGCCACATGTCCTGCTCATCACAGCCTACGAGACTTAACTGTTCTTATTATATCTGGCTTCCTATACATATCATGTAGCTCACTATTATGTAGTTTTCTCCATTCATCTGTCAGATCATCTCTCTTTGGCCCAAAAAGTAATAATAATAATAGGCTCTAATACTATTAGTAATAATAACAACAATAATAATAGCCCCAAATAATAACGATGACAATAATAATAATAATAATAATAATAATAATAATAATAATAATAATAATAATAATAATAATAATAATAATAATAATAATAATAATAATAACAACAACAATAATAATAATAATAATAATAATAATAATAATAATAATAATAATAATAATAATAATAATAATAATAATAATAATAATAATAATAATAATAATAATAATAAAGGTCGCTTCCACGTTTTCATTATAAAATCTTTAGATGTAAGTTTCCGCAATGTTTGCTGCTTTTATAATATCTAAAGAGAGGATAAATACATTTCCTGTATAAAAATAATGGGAAATTATTGGCTTAAGGGAAGCGCACAAAAGTAATTTTGTGAGTTGACTACTTTTTAAAAGGTTTTAGAATTTCATATCTTTCTGTATAAAGGAGATGGGTTTACCCTTGTTAAGTTCAACAGAAAGAAAACAATAATTGCTTTGTCGCCAACGCGTTGAATCTTAAGACCAATTAAACACTGAGGGGCTCTCATACAAACTGCAAACATTTAAGCTAGAAGGAACAAATCTCTCAAATATTTGTTTTCTCAATTAACTCAATTATTCAAAACTACAAAATTCACTGGATGTATACAAATTTGAAGCAACAGCGGATATTATGGTAACAAATCACTTCAATTTCAATTATTGAGGAAGATATTAATATTAAATTAAATAGCTACGACCACCAAATTAAAAACATAGGTGTTAAAATTTGGGCAGACTAGGTTAGGAGAGAACTCCAAAAGATTGGGATGGGCTGGATATGGGAAAAAGGGACTGAAAATCGCAAGAACGTGTGGAGAAAAATAAGGAGGAGGTACTTAGATGTAAACCAACAAGATACCTTCGCCGAATGTACAGGAAAACGCTCACTGTGTTTACAAAGAGACCTAAAACACGTCTGGGGAAAAGAATCGTATATACTCAACCTAGGATTTAAGGAGAGATCAGGGCTTGCTTGGTTTAGGCTAGGGGCATGGAAATTTCTAAAAATTAGCGACGATCACGATATGCGAATATGTCCAATGTGCGGGAACTTTGAAGATGAGATACATATATTAGGAAAATGTAATGATTTAGAATATTGGAGACGTCAGTTATTACCGGAAAGATTTATAAATTCAAATCGGGAAAGATTGGCATGCTACGAGTTATTGGTAAATCCAGAAAATTGGATAAACCTCGGTACATTTCTGGACAAAACGCGAAAAATAAGGACAACACTCATTCATGAATAAATATATGTTATCAAAATGCAATACCATTAATTATTAACAATTATATATAAATTAATTAGTGTATAATGCTGTTGTGTTATTATTTAATTGTAATATTAATGTGTTTTCTTTATGTAATTGTAATGTTAATGTTTTTTTTAGTGTATAATGCTATTGTGTTATTACTTAATTGTAATATTATTGTGTTTTCTTTATGTAATTGTAAGGTTAATGTTTTTAGTGTATAATGCTATTGTGTTATTATTTAATTGTAATATTATTATTGTGTTTTCTTTATGTAATTGTAATGTTATTGCTATTGTGTTATTCCTTAATTGTAATATTATTGTGATTTCTTTATGTAATTGTAATGTTAATGTTTTTAGTGTATAATGCTATTGTGTTATTATTTAATGGTAATATTTTTATTGTGTTTTATTTATATAATTGTAATGTTATTGCTGTTTTTGTTTATTTTTCTTTACACTAGTACCAATTATTACTTTATTGTAACGGACTGTCAACAGCACGTACGGCTTACTGCCCGTGCGACCCATATTTGTAAATAAAAAAAAATTAAATAAGTTTTACAGAATGTGACGCTATAAAACGGACCTGAAAAATAAAACTTTGAGGAGCACACAATTAAAATTATATAAAATTATGGCAGTGCCTGTCTTAACATATGAAAGTGAACTGCAGAAATGAAGTTCTTACGTTCAGTAGCAGGTGTGACAATTTTGGACAGAAAAATAAATGAAGATATTAGGAAAGACTTAAATATTTTAAATTTAATAAATAGAATTGACAACATGAGGAACAACTGGTATAAACATGTTAAAAGAATGCCTACAGATGGAATCCCCCTGCTGTTACTAAAGTACAAACCAATAGAAGTGTTGGACGCTCATTAAATCTCACTTGATGTGAAAACAGGTCAAAAGCCTAATTTCAAGAAGTAGTTAAGAAGAAGAAGGAGAAGAAGAACAAAAGAAGAAAAAATTACTTCTGAGATCCAGATTAATTACTAAAAATACTGAAGTTACGAAATGACATGAGAAGCTTCTGAAACCCGGACCTTAAAAAACTGAAATACTAAACTTACTACTTTTGAAAGGAAAATCCTGACAAAAATTTTGAAACCAACAAAAATGTCGATGGAACTTGGAAAATTAGAAAAAAAAATGAATTGAAATAATAATGATATCGGAGTGTGAGCGTGTCGTGTACACGGCCGTGTGTTTAACGTGAATACGTGTACCTAGCGGTAATATTTTCTTTGAGCGTATTATATGTATGTCATAATCATTTTTGAACACTAAGAAGTACTTCGGCGTTGATATGGAAGCGATTACATCATCCACTTGCATAGGCCAGACCGCCCCAGCTGCATATATACTGGCGCCGTTGTTGATCCGCTCGGCCGCCTTCATTCTTTGACGTTCCTGCACCGCTTCACTCTCATATGGTGTTTTATGGGTACCACTGGATTGCTCTTAAGAAGCCCTTCCAACCGTATACCATATCTATATTTTGTTTTGGCTTTTTGACGAGTATAGGCCAACATTGAATTATTTATTTTAATTTTTTACTTTAACACAGCATGAATTCACTATAACTATTTCACACTAATGTTTTATATACACAATTGATAGAACTTGACGAGAACTGACAATTGAAACTCAAATAAACGCCGTAACTTCTCCGAGTTAAAATGTATACTTAACGAAAATTATGTGACGCAGCGAAACAACCTCAAAGAGACGGCGCTCCCCTCCTTCGCCGCAGTTCACACTGAACGTGACGAAATATTTGATTCTTTATCTATAGAGTGGTATAATTAAATTTTGGATGTAGATGATAGATATGTATCTGAAACACCAAACTGTATCTCCCGATTTTGTTATCAGTTTTCTGAATTGCTTCCCAATATAGACGCAAATTTAAATACGTATTCGCGTTAAAGAATAATAATATTATTAGGAAATCTATTGAGGTCGGGCTTGAACCCGTATCCCAGAGGACTAGAGGCAAGGAACACAACCGCGGCCGACAGTTATATTAATTATTGAATCCTGAGTGCTTTATTTCAATATTATATTGTTATATTGAAAATATTCAATTCTTCTCCTAAAGATGGTAATTTCAACTGATCTGCAAGTGTACAACCGCTGTTCCTCTTAAAATTTAATATATTTAAACAATATATTATAAACCATAAATCAAACATGGTATTTTCGTTGAACTGGTAGAGTGGATTATTAAAGGAGTGAAGTTTTTAAGGTCGGTCACACAACTGGAAAACAGGAGCGGAATAACAATAAAACTGTCTGTCATGACAAATTGCATCTGTTGAAAATGCTGCTCTGAAAACACTTCCAATTAAATAACAAACCGTGAATAATTTGAACGTCTGGCCATGTATACATGTTGTGGCATTTATAATTAATTAACACTCTGTGCTAATGAAACACAAACAAAACCACAGGGCAACACTAAACAGTGGGACCAGTTCTATAGCCTTAGATAAACTGCCGAATTGTATTGTTTAATTCATAAAAATGTAAACATTTAACATGGAGTTCCTCAGGGCACTGTTCTGGGGCCTCTTCTTTTATGAATCTACATCCACAACGCACCAACTGTTACCAAATCACTGTCGATATCAGTGGCGACTCGTGAATTCTAGGCTAGGTCGGCACAGATTAAAAATAAGCATTCGTCTTAAACGTACTATCTTTATAGTCATCATTCGATATACCGTTAACTGTAACGAGAACAAGCTGTTCCCGGATATAACCGCACACTTAAAATTCGAGGGCAAGGAAATATTTGGCGCGCAAATAAGCCGCACCCGGACTTAGGTAATGAAAATTACATTAATATTTATTTTAAAAAAATATTATCAGTACTTAGCCGTGGGGTCATCCTTATGTCGTTTTGGCGTAAGTAAACAATACAGATGATCATGGAATACTTCCGCAATAACTTCATTTAATTCAATAAACTATCAGTAACAGTTCATTCACAAATTAACGCAATAACTGCTCTCGATTTAAAGTTTATCTAGCATGCTATTATCTTACAATTTCGAACGAGTCAACTTGTTTTTGCTATCGCCACAGATTAGATAGGGCGGGGAGGGAAATTTGTAGGTCCTTGATCGAGGCATTTCCAGTATCGACATTTCTGGCCATCGATCTTCGCGAAAGGGGACATGGAGGCTTAGAGAAATTTCCGGAATGGGAGTCTAGACACTTCGGTGATCAGCGCGGGTCTTTCGACTCGCGAGTCGGCAACTTACTAATCTGTTTGTACCAATGCGAGACCACTATTCTCGCCGTAACCCGCGAAATTCAAGAGCCGTTATTATGGTATGTCTCAAGATAAAATAACTTCAATTTCAATGCAATATTATAAGAGAGAATTGAACGCGAATCTCAATTTACAATTTGTAAGCAACAGTGTTATAAGCAGTGGCATGGAGTTGCTAATTTACGTTCACACTTTTGAGTCGACCCGAAACAATTCAAGAAGAACTCTGTAAAAAATTAAATATTTCAACATAAGATAAGTGAAATTATAAGTCTCTAAGTTTTAAAACTATTAAAGTTGGAACTGCACGTGTAGGCCTATTGTGTATCAAGATTTGAAATAAACTATTACTCATTTCTCATTAAACCTTATTTCATTTATTGAAACTTTTTTCACCTAATCATCACGACCAGCACCTATAATTTATGTGTGTCGTATTACAGTCCAAACCAGAAAATTTCCGAATCACACACAGACAGATAGGTCATCGGTTGATTAATGTCTTTGACATCGTCCGATTCGTAATAGCCAATTTTGTCGGTCCATCCAATCTCTTGGTTGTAGATGTTTCTGCTTCATGTAGCCTATAAATATATTCCCTGACTCTAGGAGGTTTTAGGTCTGTCTCTACTTCATATCCCTACAGGTTTCCATTCCAAAACACATTTGGATTGTTTTCCGACCCCGATGGTATTAGTGTATTCGAGGCCTAGGGGATCATTTCATCTTATATTTTCTGTCAAATTCTTCCTTATTAAGGGCAGATGAGGCTCTTAACTATAGTGAAAGCAACTGATCTAAGGATGACACCTAAACAAACCCTGGTCTTCCAGGTAGGCCAGCTCCCTCTCATCAGAAAAAAAATACAATGCTAAAAAAGCTAATAGAGATAAGCCGGTCGGATTAAAAGGAAGACGAATCGAGGTACGGAAAAGAACTCTGCTAATTGGAACAATCACACACATATGTGTTAATATACTCGTACATATATTATTCAGATTTGTTACTCAAATTTTATGAGGCATTTTAAACGCATTTACTATAAGGAATTCATTACTTAAAACCAGTGAACTTACATTACTTCCATCTGTAAATGCACCCAAGTTTAGTACTGAAGTTTCTTTTATATTACTTTTGTATGCGGTTCTCTTTGTAAACAAGATAAAGTTGCAAGCCCTACCCAGATATCAATTTGTTGTACAATTGTTCTGTTTATAAACTGCTATAATTCCAAGAATTTGATTTAGTACCTGCAGGACTCTGAGCCTGAGCACTAGAGCGAACGGATATGTCTTGAACTCTCTGATGTCTCCGCCGGGACTGGAGTCTCCGAGCCGGGAGTCTGGAGTCGTACATTCGCTCGCCAGTGGTACTGTGGATTCCTTTCTGTGGTTCAAGCGAACCTGCAACTTTAAAAAAAAACACATAATAATTAATAACTATTACTACAAAAAGCCAACTGAGATTATCTTGAAATTCAAAACTAATCTCTGACGTTAAATTAAGAAAGTCTGCATATTTAAGTATCCCAGAAGTCTTTCTGCACACATTGTGATAGAATTTGTATTAGTTTTAATTATTATTATTATTATTATTATTAGTATTATTATTATTATTATTATTATTATTATTATTAATTTTATAACATCCACGCTTATACCGTTATAGTTATTCACATCCACAATTTAAATACCATTACAAACAATGCAAAATATGGACAGAATCACTGAACGAACTCATAAAAGACAAATCATAAACTTATAACTTAATGCTCTTTCGAGTGCCTCTTACCAACTTATTATTATTATTAAAATTCAAATTAATATTATATATATTCAGTTGGAATTTTTAGAAGACATAAACATTAATAAGAAACAGTGTAATTAAACAAAATATGAATTTCCAAACTTCAAATGTGGATTTAATAAAAAACAAACAATTAAAATGGTTTGGTCATGTAATAAGAATGATAGAAGAGCAGATTCGCAAGAAAAATACTAGAATAGGTGCCACTTGGTAGAATAAGAAGAGGACGGGCAAAAATATCGTGGATTGATGGTATTTTCAGCAGCTTTAGGGAAAAGGATTAGACGATGGAGACTAGAATGACAAAGGCATGTGGAGGAGAATGACAGTAGATGAATTGGGCGCAGTAAGATGATGTGAAACATTGTGAAACCTGCTAAATAAATAAATATTACATTTAAAATTGTATCGTATTCGCATTTGCTACGTATTAATAGAATGTGAGTGTTGACCTTTAGTATCTCCTCACTTCGCCTAATAATACTACATCAAATTTGAATAGGCCTATTTATTTTATTTTATGTAAAGATTGTGCACGGAGGGGACATGTACGTGTACTGTAGATTCTGCAAGGAACGAAAAACTTGGTTTGATTTTTGTAAAAATTAAACTGAATAATTTTGAGGTCAGAAAAGTTCGGATTTGAAACTAGCTTCAACTTCTATGTCTTCTTCAATTTTACATTGACACATTGTAGCCTCTTGCCTTATTGCTACTGTTACGTGTCACACTCCATCCGGGCCTTACAGTAGGATGATCTGTCGGGAGAGGGATTTTTAACAATGGATCACACGCATACTCTCTTGACCACACAGGACATGGAGAGTCTCACCGAATGATGGATTAACTCAATAGCACGGCCTCCTTCGAGAGAGCACAACATCATGAAGAAATGCAACAATCGCACACATTCATTCTAACATAAAGAATATGACAATGATAATTATGATGGCCAGATGATGTTCTGTCCCAACTCCTTTCAAAAAACGTTAAACTGAAAATATATAAAACTATTATTCTACCAATTATATTATATGGGTGCGAAACATGGACTCTTACTTTAAGAGAGGAAAGGAGATTACAAGTATTTGAGAATAAAGTACTTAGGAAAATTTTTGGACCAAAGAGAGACGAACAGACAGGTGAATGGAGAAGACTACATAACAATGAACTACATGGTCTTTATAGGAAGCCAGATATAATAAGAACAGTTAAGTCTCGTAGACTGCGATGGGCAGGACATATTGCGCGTATGGGGAATGGGAGACTTGCATGGAAGCTTCTTGTAGGAAAGCCAGTGGGAAAACGCCCAGTTGGTAGACCAAGAATGAGGTGGGAGAATAACATTAACTATGATTTGGGAGAGGTGGATTATACAGGAGATGATTGGAAAGCATTAGCTCAGGATAGGGATGTATGGAGAGCTTATGTCCGTGCGGCCATGAACCTACGGGTTCCATAGTGCCAGTGAGTAAGTAAGTAAGATGTTCGGGGACCGGTTGGATCATACAGTTTCCTGACATTTCTCTTACAGTTGAGGGAAAAAAAAAACAGGAAACTTTACCCGATCGGAGATCGGACGCGGGCCTACTGCGAAGCTGCCCTGAAACCACAGCGGTGGACCTACATGCATGATACTTGTAAAATATCTCTATCTTTTAACATCTCATTGTATCAGTTCGCCCGGAGGATACGTTCAGTTTGAGAGACTATTTAACTCATGTCGCAAATGGTAGTCAATGACCAATCACGTTTCAATGAATTCTGTTTTACAACCAATGACAGTCGTGTTTCACATCGCTCTTTATCGATTTCTCTTTATCAGCTCCTGATTTTGTGATAAAGAAAGCTCCTCCTTTTTAAATATTCTGAACAGGTTAGACCATTATTTTTCATTGACTCCCATTTGGGGCATGAGTTAAATACTCTTTATAATAGTCAATTGTTAGCTCATATATGGCTTTCTTTTCACAGTCAACTTCCTCAGGTTGGCCACTATGTGTCTCAAAACGGATTGTGAGATCTAATAAAAAATAAATAACATGCCATTTGTGTTAGCGTAAATAAATCGCTAATTTTTTTGTAATAGCTGATATTTATCCTATATGTGGTCATCGGTGGTTACTAGTGTGGTTATCGCTTATTGTCATCGTTGGTTATAAGTGTGGATATCGGTGGTTACTAGTGTAGTTCTCACTTGTTACAACGGCCATTTTGAATAACTGTTGTAACCAGAGTGGTCATGACAGGAAATAGTCCTACTTTGTTTTTCATATTTACGAGTGAAATAAAATAATGACAATTAAGACTCGCACCTAAATACATTTAATACAACATTTTAAGAATATTTGTTGCATTTAAGTAGTGTTAAAGTGGGTAAATACATTTCTGATCTACTTCCATGGCACCGAATAACTATTCTTCAGTTCGATAATCATATATTACAAGAATAATTAATTTATTGTCTTATTTTCTAAAAATACGGCAACAAATAATCTGCGCTACCATCTTCTAAACATGTTTGTACAATTCCGTAGGAACATATTTCAAAGGAATGAGAATTCGCAGACAACAGTTTGTGGAACAATTGTCATGGCTTAGTCTTCAAGATCGTAGAACCATCCATTCCCTATGCCTACTCTATAACATATTACACACATCTTTACCTTATTATTTATCACACCGCTTCACTAAACTCTCTGATACACATAACTTAGATACCCGATCCCTTGAGCACAGTGTCCTTTACATCCCTCCTCATCATACTACCTATTATTCGAAATCTTTTACAGTTTCTCTTGCTAGAACATGGAATTCACTTCCACCCTATGTCAGAGACTGCCAAACTTTACCATCTTTCAGAAACAAATTGAAAATAAAATCACTAACAGAAACAACTCACTAATACTACTTTTTAAGAATTAATAATGCGTTTTTGCATTATTTAATAAAAATAGACTTAGGATTTGTTTATATATTTACCTAATGCCTTGTATAAAAAGCGTAGATTATTCATTGTAGTGTTTTTTTCTCTTCTTTTTATGCATAGTAGATTCGAGCTGTTATTCCTTTTTTATTCATTGTATCATTAATTTAATTTTAATTGTATTAGTTTCATTCTATTATTAGACATTAATTTCATTATTATTCAATATGACAGATAATGAATTGTTCAATAACTATTATTGTAACTTTTTTTTGTATTCATATGTAACATGTTTGTCCTGTCTAATATGACTACTATTGTAATTTTTTTGTATTCATGTGTAACATATGTTTGTCCTGTTTTATATGACTATTATTGTATTTTTTTTTGTATTCATATGTAACATATGCTTGTTCTGGTGAGTGGAAGAGAAGGCCACATGGCCTTAACTCCACCAGGCTAAATAAATAAATAAAAAAAAATAAAAATAAATGCATAAACAATTGCAGAACTCTTACATTTCCAACCATACAAATTTATCTTTGTCTTCATTGTTAATGTATGAGAAATAACAGTTACCAAGTTTTTAGAATTCTCTGCAATTCATATCTACAGAAATGTAATAAAGACGTCATGTCTGCTTGAAAATGGGACATTTTCTCTTCCGTTCTACGTGACTCCAACTTTTAAAATATTCTAATTTAAAATGCAAATTTACAAAATCCTCGTCCGCGACAAGAATTACCTTGCGACGGATTCTTCATTCATTTTATGCGAAAATATTTTACTAGACGTTTATTTGACTCTTGATAAAACAATTGAAATGTGGAAATAAAAGACTGACAAATAGAGACCGGATTTTCAGGGATAAAAAAATGAAAAGTCCGTCAGACTTAGATAGCAAGAACTAAGTCAAAACATCAGAAAATGGAATTTATAGTCCCTGTTGCTGGTTTATGGGATACATATGAAGGACTTAGGGGAATAACACGATAAGCCACATTGTTCTTGCAGAGATATGAGGATTTTAATGTTTAATACTGCATTACGATGCGAGGTTGGGACGTGGTTTTTACAGAAGCGATTCCCGTCGAAGTTAATTTTTTTAATTGTTAAGGTGCTTGCTATTCTATTCTGTATATTCATTCTTAAAGAAAAAAACGTACTATTTGGAAGTATTACTATTTTTATTATTAATATTATTATTTATTTATGAACAGGTTTACAGTGTAATAAAACATCTTCCTAAGCCCAAAGCTTTTTAAATTTTTATCTTCTTTCTCCATTTTTCTCTATCTTCTCATTCCAATTCTTCCAGACCTAGCTCCCTCATACCTCTTCTTACATCATCCATCCATTTAAATCTAGGTCTATATTATTAATATTATTATTATTATTATTATTATTATCATCATCATCATCATCATCATCATAGTACATTCACGAATTTAGACCATTTGTTGACCTGTTTCGGCCTCAAGAGAAACACCATCCAAAAGTCTCTTGAGTGGACGTCCTGGTCTTCTTGTTCCTGCAGGTTGATATCTTAACATTTGTTTGGGTATCCTGTGATCTTCCATTCGATGAACATGTTGCATCCATCTTGACTTATAATCAGAATCTTTTTGTTTTCTAAAGGTTCCATGTGTAATTCTTCTAAGATGTCTTCATTTTTTTTGTGATCTAGTAGTGTGTATCCTGCAGTCCTCCGAAGGTATCTCATTTCAGCAGATCTAAGTCTCTGTATATCCTTCTGTTTCAACGTCCATACTTCGCTACCATACAAAAGAGTTGGAAGAGCCAGTGTTTTATACACTTTTAATCTTGAATGCTTTTGGACTAACTGTGGCTTGAAGATAGAATTTATTAACCCTAAAATTCTTAAAAATTATTATTATTATTATTATTATTATTTGGCGAATTAATTGTATTTCAAGTACCCTGTATTAAATAAATAAATAAGTAATAATAAAATAATAATAATAATTATTATTATTATGGGAAAAGTTATAGTCAAATTGAGTAAATAATTAGTGAAGGAAGAAAATTAATTGGAAAGTTTCGGTAAATTCAGTGATATGGAGTAAAAATATTATAAACAAAACCAAGGCATTGATATTTAAATAATTAATACAAAGTGTTATGTTGTATGGTGTAGAGATCTGGAATTTAGGTAGACAGCAAGCAAATCAATATATATATATATATATATATATAAGTATATATATATATATATTGACAACAGAGATGGATTTTTGGCGAAGGACATCAAATAAATCAAGAAAAGAGAAAATTCGGAACTAGAAAATTAGAGAAATTATGAATATTAAACATAATATTACAGAAGTAACAGAAGAACGAAGATTGAAATGGTATGGAAATCTTGGATGGAGGATAATAGAATCCTAAGAATGATGTTGGATTGGAGTACTGAAGGCAGGAAGAGGAGGGGGAAACCTAGGGAACAATGGATGGATGAAGTGAGAAGAAACATAATCAGCAGAGACTTCAAAGAAAAAGATGCTGAGGACAGAAATCTGTGGCGGAGCAAAATGCATTTGGACTGAAAAATAATTACTGTTATGAAGAGAAAACCCTTAATAATAATAATAATAATAATAATAATAATAATAATAATAATAATAATAATAATCCATCCATAGTAATTCTGCCCGAGGGCAGGTCCTTCACTGCAATCATAGCATTTTCATGTTATGCTTGCAGATTTACTAGGGAATTGTGTAGGTGTGGTAGCTTCCCGTTGCTTTCCACACAGGTGAAGGATGACGATGATGATGGTGATAATGATAAGGATGATGATGGAGATGATGACCATATGATTTCGGGGACCGTTTGGGCCTTAAAGTTTTCCTGACATTTGTCTTACAGGTGAGGAAAAACCCCGATAAAAACCTCACCCAGAAAAACTGCCCCGACCGGGGATCGAACCCGGGCCCGCTGCGTGACAAGGCAGCACGCTACCTCGAGACCACAACGGTAGACATAATAATACTAATAATAATAATAATAATAATAATAATAATAATAATAATAATAATAATAATAATAATAATAATAATACTATTATTATAATAATTATTATTATTATTGTTTAGTGATGTAAAGTAAAGTGATCCCACAACAGGCCCGGAGGCCCTTGGGGTAGTAGGAGGTTAAGGTTCCCACATTTCCTAGACAATCGGCACTTTATGTCAGCCGGGTTGTCAGCCGTGCGTGACGGCCGCCTTTACCCCAGAACAAGCGTCTGGTACTCATTTCCGTTAGAGGCTGAGTCGACCCCAGGGCCATAGTGCCGCCAGAGGGTTTTGGTCAGTTTTAAAAATCCTGACCCCAACGGGACTTGAACCCTCGACCCTCCGGCTTGTAGCTCAGTGCCTTAACCACTACGCTACTGCGTGCCCCCTGTTTAGTGATGTATTCACATTAAATAAGTGTGAAAACAATTTGAATCACCCTGTATGCAGCAGATCTAGGAAGTGTTTACTTAATATTTAAGTTAAGTGCAAGGTTTCCCACAGCTAAATCTGTGTAACAGGAAAATGGGAAGGAAATCTCCCCTAGACCGTATACATGCACGCAACTCATTCGTCCCCATTTACCTTTGTACCCACGATATACTAATTTTCTTGCTTTTATTTCATGTTATTCTCGTTGTGAATAGTTCAACCATATTAAAATGCAGAGCTTAGCTCTGAGAAAATACTTTATACCTCGCTCACTATGAATTGGAAAATCCGTGACATCATTGTTGTACTTGGGGAAACAAAAGGTGAATAGTCACTACTGAGTTAAAATCCCTCCATGGTATCTTTACCTTGTCGTGGTGGAGTGGCTTGCGTGCTTAAATGATCCTGAGAGCTATGCTGCCGATAGGGTTACCCATGCCGGACTGGTCGAAGGTGATAAGCCAGACGAAAAAAGTACCTTGGGCGAAAGAGTGACGATCTTTCACCGTAAAAATACAACCGTCAAGAAATGCGGACATGGGTTCAACTGGGGTAAAATTTTCCGGAGGGCAGGACATGTTGCACGTATGGGGAATGAAAGACGTGCATGGAAGCTTCTTGTAGGAAAGCCAGAGGAAAACGCCCAGTTGGTAGACCAAGAATGAGGTGGGAGAATAACATTAACTATGATTTGAGGGAAGTAGATTATACAGGGAATGATTGGAAAACATTAGCTCAGGATAGGGATGTATGGAGAGCTTATGTCCGCGCGGCCATGGACCTACGGGTTCGATAGTGCCAGTGAGTAAGTAAGTAAGTAAGTAAGTAACTGAGTTAAAATATCGACTCACCTGTTATTACTGAAGGTACATTTAAAATGTGAATTTGTAGTTAGAAGTAATTCTAAGTTAAGATAAACTTAACCCTTAAATTAGCAATAAATGCTATAGAATACATCAATTGGTTAAATTTATTTAATATTTTCAATAAAACGGATGAAAAACAAACAAGCAGAAATTATTTATAATTGTGTCGAATTACGCAATATCTATCTATAATGACGTAGCCCATTGTTGAGCCATAGACTCCCCTTTATTAGGAGTTTATAGACCAAATTCATTTTTAGTTATTGTTGCCTCACTCTGATGGTTAACAATTTATATAAAAGCGGATGCCGCGCGGCAATTCTTGACATGCGGTGTTGCCACGTTTCTCATAGCGCTATGGGCGTTTATTACAAAAGGACAGAAGACATTGATTATTTATGTTATTATTTAATTTTTATGTTATTTGGCATTGTTCAACTTTTAACATTAAAATTATACATGTATTTATTTATTAAATAATTTAATTCCAACGTTATATAACTTGAAGGTATACATAATTTTAATATTCATACAACATTATTATTATTATTATTATTATTATTATTATTATTATTATTATTATTATTATTAACTGTTCGGTCTGAAATATTTTTCCCATGTCATCCAGATGTAATCACTTATATATATATATATATATATATATATATATATATATGTGGGGACACGTCGTAGTGTAGTGGTTAGGGCACTGAGCTACAAGCCGGAGGGTCGAGGGTACAAGTCCCGTTGGGGTCAGGAATTTTAAACTGACCCAAACCTTCTGGCGGCACTATGGCTCTGGGGTCGACTCAGGCTCTAACGGAAATGAGTACCAGATGCTTGTTCTGGGAGTAAAGGCGGCCGTCACGCAGGGCTGACAACCCGGCTGACATAAAGTGCCGATTGTCTAGAAAAAGTGGGAGCCTTAACCTCCTACTACCCCAAGGGCCTTCGGGCCTGTTGTGGGATCACTTTACTTTATATATATATATATATATATATATATATATATATATGTGTGTGTGTGTGTGTGTGTGTGTAACTAATATAATACGTAGATATTATATTATTATTCGAGCTACATATCACAATAAATCACTGATAATTATAACAATTAATTACGGTATACAATTTTATAACTGGATCGGCTGCTCCATGTTCCGAGTTTTAATTGAAACTGAGGGAAGAAGAGCAATGTGGCAACATCATGGTAGTCGCGGCAGTCGAGATCTTTGTTTTTAATAACATATAACAGCTGCGGGGAAACAAAGCGAGCCTCTTGTTAAGCATCATAGTGAGGCGATAATAGCTAATTTGTCTAAAGATGGCATGTGGTCAACACGCCGACTCAATGGATGGATTTGTCAACCGAAGTCTAAACCAGGACCCCGTTTTTCCCATCTTTTATTGTTTCCATAACAACCATAAAATAACTGATAATTCACAGAAATTGTTATGAAATCATAGACATTATTCAGACATTTGCTTTTGTAACTAACGGTTGTATATTTTTAATATTTATAGTTGTTATGGAAACAATAAAACATTGGAAAACCGCGGTCGTGGTTTGTACTTCGGTTAAGAAATCCACCCAATGAGACATCTAGTATGCAACTAAGGTATTACTAGAATGTTTGAGATCGCTCGATAAATTTTACTTAGAGGCCTCTTTGTTCAGGCTTTCACGAGCCTCAAAATCTTCAGACATGGGACTCATGGCTAAAAAGTCGCTCCTGCAGGACTTGTTCCTTGATCCCGCGACACTCGGAACTAACAATAATTTTCTTTAAACCATATTCAAAATTAGCACCAAGACCAGCTGTAGACACAGTTAATCCAGAAATAAAAGAAAAGTATTTAATCAACCCCCCAAAAAAAGAACGTGATTTATTTGGGTAAAAATAAATCTAGTTAATAGTCTAGAAATTAAGAGAATTTATTTAATTTCAAGGATTAGTTTACGTAAAATATGTTTTAGAGACCTATGAAGATATATATATATATATATATATATATATATATATATATATATATATATATAATGGAGAAGAACTAAAACCTAGTATTGAATGCACTTATTTAGGAACAAAATTAGACCATTCAGGCGATAACACAGTGGAAATTAAAAATAGAATCGCTCAATCAGAACAAACAATAAATGCTTTAAACTCTGTTTGGTGGAGCAAAAATATTAAAAAAAAAAATAGAAAATTACAAATATATCAAACCATAATTCAGAGCATTTTAACATATGGTGCTGAAGTCAAGCAAATTCCTACCAGGGAAATGAAAAGAATTTTAAGTACAGAAATGGATGTTTTAAGAAGATCAGCTGGAAAATCTAGAATGGATAGAATACGAAATAAAGAAATAAGGGAATTATGGGTGTAGAAGAGGAGCCGGACATCATAGACATTATAGAAAAGAAAAGAAAAGATTACGGTGGTATGGCCATGTCAAAAGAATGCCAGAACAAAGATCGCCTAAAATTGTTATGGAATGGATCCCAATGGTAAGGAGGAAGAGAGGAAGACCGAAGAAAACTTGGATAGAAGGGGTACAATATCAGAGGAATGGAGGAGGATCAATGGATGGACAGAGAGGAATGGCTTTTGGTTTCCGGAAGACGGCGGCAGCTGCCATGATACCGGATGATGATATATATATATATATATATATATATATATATATTATATATATATATATATATATATATATATATATAAATCTTCCTCTTTGAAGTTTTAAAGGAGAAATTCCACTCGGAGTTTTAGCCTTTGAAGATGATGCTAGTTGTGTTCTCTTTATCCCTAATTATTCATTATATCGTTTTTAACATTTATATGGCACTCATCTTTTTATTTCCTCCAAAAACTTACCTTGAGTTCGGAGAAAAAAAAAAGCTCACTCCATCATGCTGTACGCTCCCAGTGGAGATAGCAGGATTTTCACGGAAACAGACCATTCGTCTCCATTACATAGTGCAAGTCTATTCATTTCCACATTCTCTCCTCTTGTTTACCAGCTTTAACATTTATGGAGTTTTCTAGGCTAATACGCTCACCTACACGCATAATAATTCTATTTAAATGCTACTGTTATACGGTAACTAGCAACTGTTAATAAAAGTTGGATTTTACAGACTAGTCTAATATATAGAAATTAATGTTTGTTTGTTTGTTCGTACTTTATACGCGGCCATACCGTTGATCCGATTGTGATGGGGCTTTTTGCAAAATGTTCAGGAGATTCCCGGGATGAACATAGACTATAAGAGAGTTGTGATACTCAACTCCTTCACCCTTAAAAATCGCCCTTTGTAGTGGAAAACGTAAAAAAAAGTAGCTCTTTGGACGTTTAAATGGCTTACGCTGCCTAAACCATAACAAATACACAAAATTAATGTACACAGAATTGAATATCTCAAAAAGCTCTACCAAAAAAAGCCTGCGACAACATATGTTTATCTCTTACGGATAACTCACAATAACCATTTTTGTCTTTCATTGGTGCCAAGAAGATCGAGACAAGTTCGTAGATTCCTGTGCAAGCAGAGCAGCACATGACGGGTATTCTTTTACGGATAACTTACAATAACGAATTTTGTCTTTCAGCTCATTTATGCCAAGAAGTTCGAGATAAGTAGATTCCCGGGCAATACCGGATAATCAGCACGGGGAATCTTAAAATAACTACGATATTCATTTATAATTATTTTTCATTTTGCTTATTCAACTTATCATAAGAAGTACATTAATTTTTGTCTTTCAGCTCATGCCAAAAAGATAGGGATAAGTAGATTCCCGGACAACGCTGGGTAAACAGCAGGGGGTATCTAAAATAATTACGATATAAATTTTTCGTCATACTTATTTAACTAAACATAAAAACACATTGATATTCGCATTAGAGCTCATTTATGTCAAGAAGATCGGTATAAGTAAATTCCCGGGCAACGCTGGGTAATCAGCACGGAGCAACTAAAAATATAAATCTATAATTATTTTTCCATTCAACTGAACATAAAAGCACATTCATTTTGATTTATTTAGGCGTAGCAGTGCACGCCGCGGGTATTAGTTAGTTGTTAATACAAACAATACATTAGTGCTACTTAATAAAGCTGGATACATGTGTTGGTGTACATGTAAATAAATAAAACTAACTAAGTCACTGCCACTATCGGACCCGTAGGTTCATAGGCGCGTGGACATAGACTAAGCTCTCTACTATACACATAATTATCCTGAGCTAATATTTTCTAATGATCCCCTGTATAATATATTTCCCTCAAATAAATTATCCCACCTCATTCTTGGCGTACCTACTGGGCACTTTCCCTCTGGTTTTTCTACTAGAGTTTCCTTCCTGAATTCTGGAAATGCATGCTATTATACATTATAGAGATTCTCGTCAACCCAAATTCTGTAAAAAAAAAAGAAGATTAAACTGGAAATATATAAAACTTTTTTTTCCAGTTATATTATACTACTTACTCACTGGCACTATTGAACCCGTATGTTAATGGCCGCGCGGACATAAGCTCTCCATACATCCCTATCCTGATCTAATGTTTTCCAATCATTCCCTGTATAATCTACTTCCTTCAAATCATGGTTAATGTTATTCTCCAACCTCATTCTTGATCTACCAACTGGGCGTTTTCCCTCAGGTTTTCCTATAAGAAGCTTCCATGCACCTCTTTCATTCCCCATACGTGCCATATGACCTGCCCATCGCAGTCTACGAGACTTAACTGTTCTTATTATATCTGGCTTCATATAAAGACCATGTAGTTCATTGTTATGTAGTCTTCTCTATTCACCTGTCTGTTCATCTCTCTTGGTCCAAAAATTTTCCTAAGTACTTTATTCTCAAATACTCGTAATTTCCTTTCGTCCCTTTAAGTAAGAGTCCATGTTTCGCATCCATATAATATAACTGATAGAATAATAGTTTTATATATTTTCAGTTTAACGTTTTTTTTTAAAGGAGTTGGGACATCAAAAGTCTCTGTAATGCGTAATAGCATAATAGAATTGAGCCTATGTTTAATTTCTTTGTGCAGCTCATTCCTGTTTGTGATTATTGCTCCTAGGTATTTGAATTCAGCCACTTCCTCAAAATTTCCCTCATGTCATAATGTATTTCGACGTGTGACCATATATTTAGTTTTATTGATATTTACTTCCAGTCCTAATTTCTTAGTGTTACTCAATAGTGTGTGCGTGTTGGCCTTTAGTATCTCCTCGCTATCGGCCAATAATACATCATCAGTTCCAGTTATATTATATAGAGGTGAAACATGAACTCTTACATTAAGAGAAGAAAGAATATTATGAATATTTGAAATAAAGATGGCAAACTATCTTCTTGGAAAAAGATCAACACTGGAGTAAGACAGGGATGTGGACTTTCACCGGTGCTTTTCATTATATACATATGAATAGAATAATAAACGAATGGAAGAAAACAAAACAGGGATATATAACCATCAATTAGAACCTCAAACTCGATGCTATTCTTTTTGCAGACGTTTTAGCGCTTCTGGCAATTTTCGAAAATGATTTACAACGATCAATTTATAATTAAAAAAAATAGGTGCCAAATTTAATATGGAAATATCAATTAACAACACTATTGAGTAACACTAAGAAATTAGGACTGGAAGTAAATATCAGTAAAACTAAATATATAGTCACACGTAGAAATACATTATATAATGGAAATGGACAGCTAATGACAAATGAGGGAAATTTTGAGGAAGTGGCTGAATTCAAATACCTAGGAACAATAATCACAAATAGGAATGAGATGCACAAAGAAATTAAACATAGGCTCAATTCTGGAAATGCGTGCTATTATGCATTGCAGAGGCTTTTGATGTCCCAACTCCTTTCAAAAAACGTTAAACTGAAAATATATAAAACTATTGTTCTACCAGTTATATTATATGGGTGCGAAACATAGACTCTTACTTTAAGGGAGCAAAGGAGATTACGAGTATTTGAGAATAAAGTTCTTAGGAAAATTTTTGGACCAAAGAGAGATGAACAGACAGGTGAATGGAGAAGACTACATAACAATGAACTACATGGTCTTTATAGGAATCCAGATATAATAAGAACAGTTAAGTCCCGTAGACTGCGATGGGCAGGACATGTTGCGCGTATGGGGAATGAAAGACGTGCATGGAAACTTCTTGTAGGAAAGCCAGAAGGAAAACGCCCAGTTGGTAGACCAAAAATGAGGTGGGAGAACAACATTAACTATGATTTGAGGGAAGTAGATTATACAGGGAATGATTGGAAACCATTAGCTCAGGATAGGGATGTATGGAGAGCTTATGTCCGTGCGGCCATGAACCTACGGGTTCGATAGTGCCAGTGAGTAAGTAAGTAATATCAATTAACAAAACTAAAATTATGGCATTTCATGGGAAGGACCCCATACAAAGTAAAATGTGTCTCAAGAATAACATTTTAGAGAGATCTAAATAATTTAAATATCTTGGATATTATCTCTCTATCTGGGATGAAAAGGATATCCCTGAAAAAATTACTAGTTACAATAAAAGTTTGGTAATTATTAATCAAGTTATGAAACCATCCCTTGTACAAAAAAAACACCAGATTACGTTTATATAACACTTTGGCTAGATCAGTGTTGACCTATGGTAGTGAAGCATGGACACTAAAAAGACAACATGAAAGCAGAATAACGGCTTGTGAAATGAGATTCATGCGTAGAACAGCGGGTTACACCAGATGGGATTGGAAAAGGAACGCCGATATCTTAAAAGAATTGAAGACTACGCCAATTTTGGAATATATTAAACAGTATCAACTAAATTGGAAACACCATCTTGAAAGAATGAGTTCAAATCGGATCCCCAAAGCTTTTTATAATTATATACCAAGAGGACGAAGATCTCTGGGCAGCCCTATGAAACGCTGGAGGGAAAAGTTTCTATAGAATCGCAACAGGCCTTGGCCTAATACTTGGAAGAAGAAGACATTGCATGAAAATGATTTCAGTGAAAGACCTGCCCTAGACCCACTACAATATAGAAATGGTAGACTCCATAACAATACGAAATTGGGACTGGAAGTAAATATCAATAAAACTAAATTTATGGCCACACATAGAAATATATTATACAATGGAAATGGACAGCTAATGACAAATGAGGGGAATTTTGAGGAAGTGGCTGAATTCAAATACCTGGGAACAATAATCACAAATAGGAATGAGATGCATAAAGAAATTAACCTAAGCTCAATTCTGGAAATAAATAAAACTATTATTGTACTAGTTATGTTATGTGGATGCGAAACATTGACTCTTACTTTAAGGGAGGAAAGGAGATTACGAGTATTTGAGAATAAAGTTCTTAGGAAAATGTTTGGACCAAAGAGAGATGAACAGACAGGTGAATGGAGAAGACTACTTAACAGTAAGCTACATGGTCTTTATAATAAGAACGGTTAAGTCTCGTAGACTGGGATGGGCAGGACATGTGGCACGAATGGGGAATAAAAGAAGTGCATTGAAGCTTCTTGTAGGACAACCAGAGAGAAAGTGGCCAGTCGGTAGATCAAGAATGAGGTAAGAGAACAACATTAACTATGATTTGAAGGAAAAATTGTAAAACATTAGCTTAGGTTAGGAATGTATGGAGAGCTTATTTTCGCGCGGCCATGAACTTTTGCGTTCGATTATGCCAGTGAGTTAGTTAATTAGGCTCCATGAAGGTATGTAAATTTAAAAAAAACTTA